>OU343221.1:95832949-95970920 GCA_910596185.1 Chrysanthemum makinoi | reverse complement strand
GATCTTTTAGCTAATCTATCCAATAATTTGTTTTTTGATAAAGAAAGTTAACAAAACACAATATGTTTTGTACGAGGTTTCGAGCCCGCGCGTTGCCGCGGGTATTTTCGTTACATATGTAGCAAATAGATTTGAAGATAGCAATGTCAAAAGTCATAAGATTGCAAGTATAGTTTGTGCAATTGGTTGTTCCAGTTATAGCGCAAGCTTGTCACATAAGGGTAGCGGTTTTGGATGCTATTGTACAAAGACAAACCATGAGCATTTTGGCATGCAAACATGCCATACGTTCTGTCTAAGTTTCACATAAAAGAACACAGTCTTTGAGCACATATTTATGTCGCTAGAAAACCATAAGGTTGCAACAATAGATGCTGCAAGAGTTTGCAGCATACAAAACTTGACAAATCTTTTAAAACACACATTAGATTCATATGTACCAAGTGCTGGAAATGATGCGCAAAATATGTTGCATCCAGCGTTTGCATAGTTATACAGTTATGGTGCAAGATCGTCACATAAGAACACCAGTTCTGTATGCCATTGCATACTTTTGTTGCCAGGCTATAAGCGCGGCACAAAATATCAGTATCTTGGCATGTAAACATGCCATGCGTTTTGTCTAACTTCGACACAAAAGAATACAATGTTTGGGAACATATTTCAGCAGCTAGAGCAGGAAATATGCTTCAAAACACATCAAGTTTTAAGGTTGTCATTTTAAACATCCACATCGGTAAGCTAATGGTTAGATTTCTTTTTTTTTTCAGTGTTCCTTGTCTTCCTTTTCTCTGCAGCTGCAGGTTCGATTGTGACTGCATAAACATAATAAAAATAACAGCATTAGTGAGAGAAGGTAAAACTAAATAGATAAAGGTAAGCATCATTTCTCATAAACACATGAAAATACTGTGGAAGCAGAAACAAAATGTCATTGTGATGGTTAAGTATAAACTGATAAAAGTAAATGCAATAACAATGCAATTGTTTTAGTTTGGTTAGGTGTACTGTGCACAGTTGCATTGGTAAAGCTGTTGTCTATATAAGTAGTGGACATGTGTGTGTCATTGAGGGCTACAGTTTAGCAATCTGTCAGCAAGTGTACGTGAAAAAATGGGAACGACTCCTAATTTTGATGAACTGAAAGAAGCAAGCGGTTCTGATAAGCTGCATCGCGCTTATTTTTTGAATTAATTGTTTTATGCCCTGTTTGTTTTTGTTGGCTATATAAGGATGACTTTGCTTAGGCATTTTGCATTCACCTCATATCTAACCACTATGGGTGCAAGACCAAACATTGACCATTTAAAGGAGTGTTGTAGTTCTAATAAGCTCCAACATTGCTTTAAGTATCTGTTTGTGCAAGAATGGAGAGAGAATGAGAGTATGATTATGTACATTTCGCAGAAATGTGCTGATCTTGAGGCTAACATTGAGAGAAGAGATCGACTAATTCAGGAAGGCCAGTCTTTTAGTCCATTTGATGATGTTGCTCCTGATGCAGTTGAGTGCATGTTGGAGACGCAGCAGAGAGACTGAGATATCTTAGCTGCACTGGTTGGGGTTTTGGATTTAGCTCGTGAAGGGAGGGCTGAAAAGCAACGTCATGTAGGTTTGATGGATCTAAAGGGTTAGTGTTGGTTGCTCTGGTGATTGGTGTTAGTGGCTATATTGCTAGCAAGGTTGCATGGATTTTAAGTTTGCTGTATTTTAATGTATTTTCTTCAACTAAGTATTCGAATTATGTTATTAATAAAACCTTGTCTTTGTGTATGGATGTTTCTTTATGTTTTATATTAAAGGTTAATAAATGTAAAGGATTTAAGAAGTGTGAAAGGGTGTGCACAATAAATTGATTTATGTTGTTTTTAGTGTGTCATTGGTTGAAGTTAAACAGCACTGCCTATGGTTGAGTGGTGATTTGTGGTTCCAAGATTAAGTAACTGTATAAATAATTGGTGTGTTACCCTTTGATAGATGTGCAAGATGTGAGAAGAGAAAAGTGGTATGGAAAATCAGCAATTATTTGTCCTGTTTTGAATGTGTGTTCAGAAATAGTAAATCTTGTGAGCATGTGTAAGTGAAAAAAACAAATTGAGTGGCAATATGTGGCTGGGCTTTAAAGCAGTTGGATGAATATTAAAACAATACGTAATTTTTTGCTGCTGCTAGTCAATGACAGTAGAGCATGCATGTATCATTACAAAGGCTGAATGATAAGGCTATTTTTTTTTAAATATGGAATGCAGGCACTAACAATATCATGTGATTTTAAATGAATCTTGTAAATGTGGCTGAGCAAACAGTTGAATGGCTGTCATTTTTTTTGGTGTTATTCAATAATACTGGAGCAGCTGTGCATCATGTGAGGGATTGAATTATGAGGACAGGGATTGGAGATGTGGAATAGGCATGTGAAAAAGGAGCCTATGCTTATAGGGGATATTTAAAATCTGAAGTGTGAATGTTATTTTTATCATAAACTAACTGTTTAGCTGGTCAAGTAATAATAAAAGTTTTAATTTTAGCATGGATAAATTAAATCAAAAAACAGATTAAATAAACAGTAATGTATGTATCTGTCTTTTGTTTTTTATTTGTTGCTTGCCTATTTAAGACAGCCAACCCACCTTGTTAGTTAACCACTTTATTTTCTAAGTTGTGATAAAGAAGTGAGATAAGGAAATGTCTAGATATCCTAGGTGTGATAAGCTTAGAGCCGATGCGAATTCTAACAACTGGCCTGATATGCTAGTGTTCTATTGCTACCAAGCCTCTGGCGAAGATATTGGGATGGCACAACAAATGAATGCGCTTGCAGGAAGATTGCTTGAAATCACTCAAGAAAAGCTCAGCTTTATTCAAGAATTGGAGAGTGTTGGAAACACGCATGCTCAAAAAACAGCAAAATATTTGAGGGGGGTTCAAGGTAAAGATGATCAAAAGATCATGCATATGCGTATCCTGGCACGGGAACTGGAGCTCAATGCTTTGAACAATTACATCTTTATCCAAAAACTCAGGGGCTTGATGGATTTCTAAGTGTGTGCCTGCTAAGTGTGCTCTCTGTTGATGGTTGTTTTTGCAGTTGTGTTTGTCAGTGATCTTATTATGAGTTTTGTTGTAGTGCTTGTGTGTTACCCATGAAAATCGGTTGTAAGATATTGCATTAAATAAAACGGGCTGTTGAATTTGTAGTGCTAACCTTTTTGTTTCTTGGCACCTTCATTCTCATCTTGAAATAATGCTCTTCTCACATTCTTTGAGCTGTTTGGTTTTTGTTTTTGGTCTTCCAAATCCTCCATGACCGTTACTATGCCAGGTGTTGCTGGTGTTTCTAGTGTGTCGTAAACCAATAATTAGTATTTGTATTTGCAAATGAGAGGCAGCATGACATCTTTTATTTAATTAAATTGTGTATTAAATTTGCAGCAGTCACCTTTCTGTTCCTTTGTTTCTACAACGGCACTTTGCTCAGGTTGTTGTTGTTCGAGACGTTGTTGGTTTGTTGGTGTTGGAGCTGCTGCTGGTGCCCCTATGCATGCACAACCAAACATTAAATATTTGTAGTCAGGAGTGTTTGTTGTAAGTAAGATATTTTGTTGATTTAGATGACGTTACCTTGGGATGGTTCTATCGTCTTGATGGTTGCCTCCTGCCTTTTGTTTTTGCTAAAAGCTTTAGCAACAATAAAATCTCCTGGCCTACCCGATGTGCTGAAATGGAGCTGGAAGACATTTTTGTGCCCTTCAATGGCAAACATATCTTCAGGTATTTCTTGCAAGTCTTATGCTTTATGCTTTGCCAGCAGCTCTGAGCATGAATACCCTGTAACATCTTCCGCCGCCGGACTGAAGAAAGTGACCTCCACTGTTGCGGACGGGTCTGTGATAAAAGCTTTGAAATTAAACATGCGTGGTTCATCAAGTGAAACGCTGAGGGTTTAATTTTAATGACATATTGTGTTTTTTTAATATTATATGAAGCTGAGGTAGGAAATTATGTACTTATAGGATGGTTTTGCTTGTTTTCCATGGTTCAGACACCGATACATTCCTCCTTCTTCTTTCACTTTCGAAGCACATTCGCTGCAAGACATGTAGTACCAGTCTCTCTTGATGTTGATACTGTGATTGTTGCCTTGACTGTGAAAAACACTCACTGTAAATGTTTGCGCAAACAGTTTAGGGTTTTTTTACATTAAACTTTCTTTTCGGGGGTGTAATTGAATGTTGATTTGTTAAATTTTGCATTACAGAAAACTTACCAAATACGTTTCAGGATCTTGGTTCACCAATGTTCTTCAAGGGAAATCTATTTCGGAACTTTTCTTTTTCAGCAGCTTCATATGGAGTCTTTGTAATACGGAGGGGGTGGTGTTTTCTGCTGCTTTTCTTTGTGCCTGTTGTATGTTGCAAAATTAGAATCACCAAATATTATGTGACGATGGTGAGAGGTTAAAATGCGCGGATCAAAGATTTTACCTTGCTCGTGCCTCATCAGCTTCGGGTATTTGTGGATTCAAGTAGTAACGCGTAGCAGACGTTGCTGTTAGCTGGTAATCTGCCATGGTATTGTTTCACACTTTGGTAAGAATTTGAAACCAAAGTTTTTTATAATCTGTTTATGCAATACATCTGAATTTCGCAACTCGTAAATAACTGACAGCAATTATAACCGGGTGTTGTGTTGCTTGAAGCTAAGCCTCTTCAAATTTGACAGTCATGTCGTCCCACATGGTGAACTCAACAACATTACCACTGCAAAGATTGCCATGTCATTGTAGATGTGATAATCTTTTCAGTGGATTTAAAAAATATATATATATTGCATGAATCAATGTACCTCAGATTTTCGATATCGACTTTTCTGTAAACGGTTTCTTGTTGGGCAGCATTTGTTTTGCGCACAACCTCGCCCACCGACCGAAAACATCCTATGTAATCTATCACCGGTCAAGTGTTAGAATGTAACTGGTACGTTTGCTCCAAAAATATTGACAATAGAAAGGTTACCGTCGAATTGGGTAACGTGATTCTGCCCATCGTATCTTCTGTAGGAACCCTATATTGAAGCTGGTTATACGAAACAAAATCAAAGTAGTGCTCAGGCATGTTCGGTGCTTGTATAGCATCAAACTTTGTGGCTTTTCCAAATTTGAGGCTTGTTTTGTTGTTAATCGTTTGTTAGTAAGGATTCGTTGGCTCACAGATGAACTCCGAAATCCTGTAAACCTCCCCGAGCTTGATTTTTGGGTTGAAATATTCGAATTCTCTGATATTCATGTTATCCTGTATAGCATTGCCATGTTGATAATTATTTGTTATTAGACAAATCTGAAGTGGTGGTATGTTTTATGCGTATTGCCTGAATTAATACATACCTCTTGATCTATCAGGATACAGCAAAACCATGTTTCTTTTTTTTTTGCCAGAAACTCCGGCTGCATCCTTTTTGCCGAAAGTCACTGAAGTCCATTTTCTGTAAACCCTTGCTTTGAGCACTTTGCTGTGAGATGTTGGCTTTAGTTGTCGGATCGTTACAACTTCTGGTGAAGCAGTGATCTCAAGGCTTTTGTCTTTAGAGGCGTGTTGTACCAGAGCATTCTGAGTTTCTTCCATTGTGCTGGTAAGTGATAAAAAAGAAAGTTAGATACAGGTAAACAACCGAAAATGAACAGTGATACAGGAAATAGGAATCGGAGCATTAAAATGATGAGACATGGCATATAAAATCAGCGCGTAGCAAATCTACCTTTGAGCAGAGCATTTCACAATACTTTTATAAAAGGTAAAGTTAGTAACATGCAATTATGATGCCATTGTGTATAGAATAACAAACGAAGAAATAAGCCTGTTGTAAAAAAAGACAAACACCAATCTATGTCTGTGGTGGCAAAACAAAAGCTGTCTCTCTTATTTATTTTTTTTAAATCTTTGTAAACGATATTTTTTGTGACATTTGGTCTTTGGTTATCTTGCTGTTTGATAAGGACCCTTAATCCATGGCAGATGTAGCTCTAGACATAGCCACATACAGCTGTCCATGACCAAATACTGGCTTGGGAAGGTAAACACCAATTTTGTTTAAAGATTGACCTTGGCTTTTATGGATTGTCATAGCGTAACAGAGCTTTATTGGGAATTGAGTGCGTTTGAAAACAAAAGGGAGGTTTGGATCTTTATGAATAAGTGGTATCATATGAATGAAAACTTTCTCGCCGACTCTTGTGCCTGTTGTGATGATTTGGCGCTCGAAGCTTTGACATCATCTGTGTCACTATCATGCGTGTCCCGTTGCATAAACCGCCTTCTAAGTTAACATTCCTAAAAGCATCACTGGTGATCCAACCTTGAGCTGTAGTTCATGTGGTGGGAAACCTGGCAGCTTAAATGTGTTTATATACTCAAGACGGTATAACATTTATGTTTCAGCCCCGCTATTCCCCACCGGCGTGGCTATATCATAGCTTGCATAAGTTGTTATTTCGCCATCGACCATCTCTAAAACTCTTGAATTAATAGTATCCGCTGTTTCATTCTTTGGACACACGATTGCCTTCTCTTGTAGAGTGATTGCTGAAGGGGTTTGAAGTGTAGGTCGGTCATAGATGAAATCTATGAGGTTGGAGAGACCTTCTTCATCATCTTGTATGCAAAATCTAGAAGGAATCTCAACCCGCTTTGAATCTCTAGGGTCTTGTTCATCAGGCTCACCAATTTTACCATCTCCAATATCAAGAAGCCATGATGCAAAGGACCGCGCTGTGCTCTGCTCTTCTATACTCAAATCTGAGCGAACGGCAGTCTCATGTTTTCTTTAAGCGTCATCACATGAAAATAAGGCCAGAGGTGTGATTCTGCAATCGATGATGCTACTATCTCCATTTTTGGTGCGCCTTTTTTGATTGGCAGCGTTTGATAGAAATCACCGCCTAAAATGACTGTTTTCCCACCAAACAAAACATATGGTGCATCCAATATGTCTCTAAGAGTCCTATCCAATGCTTCAAAGCATCGGCGGTCATTCATTAGCGCTTCATCCCAGATAATCAGATAAGTTTCCGTTAAAAGGTTTCCTATGATAGTGTTTTTTTTAACGCAACATAGGGACTCATCTGTGAGTTCGAGCGGAAGTTTGAATCTTGAATGTGCGGTTCGACCTGCTGGAAGAAGTAGAGAAGCAATACCAGAAGAAGGAACCGCTAACACAATTTTACTTTCAGCCCGCACAGTGCTAATTATTGTTTTCCAAAGAAAAGTTTTACCAGTTCCTCCATGACCATATACGAATATTAATTCTTGCTTACCTGTTTTAAAAGCACTTATAACAAAGAACTTATATAACTTTTTGTTTAGTGTTCAGCCTTGGAATCGACTCATCCCTTTCTCGCGCCAGCGTCTCCCTATTGTAATTCTTTTCTTCCATTAATAGGCGGTTGTTTAATTGATCCAGAAGCTGTTTTGGAGGTAGCTCCAAACCATAATTCTGGACTGATTTTCCACTACTGCTTAGTATTATTTCCAATTCGTATAATATGTAACCTTCCAATTCTCCATCATTCACATGGTAGTTGGGTATACGCACTTGTTCCGAGACAATAATTGGAATATCATGGCCCATTTCTCGCCAATATTTATCCCATAAATGCAAAGGATTGGCAACCTCACAATGAGTGAACAGCCTTGCAAACAGGAACCTGAGTTCTACAGATGAAGCTGAGCCACAGGCTTCTTTAAGAGTTGTGTCCCATTCTTTGTCATCACCAAGCAAGCCAAGCGCATCACATGCAACACGATATGTTGGGTAGACAATTTCGTTGACTGACCTGAGTTCTGCGAACCCTCTACACCCTGTTTGATGACATAATAACACTCTTAAGTAGAAAAGCTCACCCGAAGTCGGGTGTATATATGCAATCCGTCCAATAGAAGACTTGTTAGTCTTTCTGCGTGACCAACATTTCCGATCTCCGTACACATACAAACTTTGATGCAAATTGCAAGTAAGTCAAATGGCGTTCATCCTCGTTTTCAATGTTGTAAGTAAACCATTCTGTCAGTGTTGTCAGCTTACGATCACGACGATTGACGACCGCATCTAAGTTATCACCGTCTCTAAAAGTTATGTGCTGCATGTTCTCCAAATGGACTGAAAGTATCTGAACCGCCGACTCTCTGATATGTATTTCAAATTTGAGGATTCTCCAACACGCTTCATGAGGACATATGAACCGGCTATCTAGGTAATTATGTATTTCATCAATCGATTCTTGCGGCTGTGTTGACGAAGTAGATGCTTCACCAATAGACCTCGCTACTTTAGCAAAAATCCTGTCAGTTCCTTTTGATATATACTTAAATAGATATTTTATCAAAGATGCTCCACCCACAGTATTCCACATTGATATGAGCTTCAAATGCCAGGCGCAAATCACGGTTATATGGCACGACATACCCATTGTCAAGCTTTATCTGACCTTCTGCTGCAAAAGTATTTCCTTGCCTTCTTCAATAATGTGTATAACCTTTGTCATCAAAGAAAGTTTCGTTATTGTATTATTTTGGGATTTTTTTGCTGCAGAGATCGCCTTTCATACACGGTGCATTCGGGCTGGCCTTGCCACACGGGCCATGCATCATCATTTCTGAAACAATTTTATAAGTGTGTGGATCATCGTGAGGATCAGGTAACTCTGCAGAAATGTGTTGGTCAACATCTTCAACATTTTCTATCTTGGTTGATGAAGAAATCCAAAGGAGTGTGTGACAGTGTGGCAAGCCACGCTTCTGAAACTCGATGGTGTACAACACTGCAGGCCAAAAAAATTGGGCAAATAAAATTAGAATAGCGCATTTGCACACTGCATTAAGCAAGCATCCATGGGAAAACTGAAAGTGAAAGATAAAGCACAAAGATTTATGTGTAAAAAAGAATAGCCATAACTCCCGTTACACAACCAAACGTCTGCCTTCCCTTCATAAACTTTACAAATGATTTGACCTTTTGCTCAAAAACTCTACATACTATATCTGCCCTATCGGCTGTTGTCAAGTAAGGGAACTGGGACATGTATCTTTGTATCTCAGGCCACTTTACATTGCATGTGAATGTTATAAAAAAACGTGGATTACCAAGAACCCTGCAGATCGCCAATGCATCCAGATAATGACTGTACATATACCTTGGGCCTCCAAGAACGACGAAGGCAATATAATGCGAGAACCCGCCTGCGACCCATCATGATCTCGCCTTGAAATCTTATCATAAAGGCCTGACAAAAAATCCCCTCGAATATCACTTTGGTGTGTCCTATAAAAACCATCCTATTCTGTTCTATGCAGCAGTATACGCCAACAACGTACTGCTGAAACAGCCTTCCAGTGCGAAACAACAGGTCATAACTATCATGCCTCATTGACACCCATTTTGGCTCAATGTTTGGATCCATCCTATTCTGTTCTATGCAGCTGGTACGCGTAGAATGCATTCATTGACACCCGTTTTGGCTCAATGTTTGGATCCGCTGTTCTTAACATCATTTTTGTATGATACCCTGGCTGACCATAGATAAATATCAACGGAAATTGCAACGACATGTATGACTTATGGATCTTGCTAATTCTTTTTAGCGGGCCATTTCGGTACTCCAGTATAACATCATAATTTGATTCACTTTCAGGCTCGCAGTCAAAGACAATAGCGCCAAGAGCATTTGATAACGGAGCTTCATAACCGCGTGGAGCTTCATCGCTGTAAAGCTTTACCTTAAATTCAGGGACATCATGCTGGGCACATTTGTCACGTGCAGTCCTGAATATCTGGACCAGTTCATTGTGAGTATCTAAAAAGTGAATGAGCCCTTGCACTATATCTGGATTCAAATCACGACCATCTGAGGTTGAAAAATGGCTCAACCTATGCTGAACTTCATCCTGCGTGTCATAGATGTAGAGCTGCAAAAACTTCGGATCATCATTAAACGAGCAAAGTGAGCCTATCTGATGATACATTTGGCCAAAGACTTTAAAAGCATATGGGCCTCCACCACTGTTGATTGTGTTGTCAACTGCGGCACCGAGCGACGTCATTGCAAACATTTGATTGTATGTTCGTATATTTTCCATAAAGGGACGTTGGTCAAGCAAGTCATTGATATACTGAGGCGGGTCTACATCAGGTTACATAAAAACTTTACCAGCTCCACAACATGTATGGTATCTAGGTGGGGCATCTATAACATGATGCCCTGCAAGCTGCTCCGCACGCCAAAAAATAGCATTACAATAACAACACCGGTCAGTATAGTCTCCAAGATCATCGTACTCAGGCAGTATGCCTACATCGATTAAAAAACCATAACGAAATTAAAGAGCTGACAATATATGTTCGGGAAAAAATGAGGCACATAAAAATGGAAAAAAAAATGGTAGCTCCCACCTTGCATCGTAGAATAAGATGACTCTCCATCAATGTTGCATGCACTATTATCTAACCCAGAATGCACCCTGGTCATGAGAGCACGCTGGCGCACAGTTCTTCTATGAGGTTGGCCTGCACATCCACCTCTTTTCTGACGCTGTGATTGATGACCAACATTTTCCGTAACACCCGGTTAATCACCAGTATGTACCCTGGCTGCTGGTAACAAAAGAAAAGAGCACAAAAATTAAAGGTGATGTTGGGCATAGATCTCGTGTTTCAAAAAGGGATTTTTTTTTTACATTCATTTGTATTAGGAGTGGATGGTTCACCAGCGGTGTGACCATCGCCTCCTGAAGTCGATTGATGCACAGATGCTGTAGAGGACTGACATGACCGCCTTTTTCTTCGGTTAGTGTTCCGCAAATAAGAACCATCAAATGCAACATCAATGGCAGGATCACCATCAAGAGTGACTCCAGCTGTTGGGAAACGAATGGATGAAATTCAAATTGAATATTGCATGCAAACACAAAAGAAGATAACAATACTAACCCTCACGCACATGTAAAGGCAGTCGTCCAACACCTTCCTGCACAGCGTCACATGCATGATGGTCCTGCAAACGGGGTCTAACAGCATCACCAGACATTTCTTTTCTTTTTCTTGTTTGTTTTGAAGCAGCCGCATTGCGTGCAGGAAATCCTATTGATAACAAAGAACAGTGTGGAAGGGTAATTCAGCATTCTATAACAAACAATAAAAGGCGACAGGCTACATCAGAAGAGAGAACATGCAGAACCACCTTCCATTATTAGGAGTCGCAAGGTCATACAGGTTCTGGGCTTCTGTTTTTTAGGAGTCCCTCTTTTTCCAGCCTGCGAAGGAGGCGGGCTATGATCCAAATGCAAGTCTGTTCCAATAAAAAAAATAACACCATGAAGCAATGACAAAGCAGGATATGAAAACAAAGAAAATTAATTTAACAAACCACATTTAAAAAGAGAAGAGCAACACTCACCTCCCATGACAACAGGAACCGTCGGTTGATCAACGGTGTGCACATAACCATATCGGCCATACAGGTTGCTGGCCACCTGCTTTCCCTCCCTCCTTCTTTTTCTACACTGCGACGGAATTGAGTCATGATCCAAATGCAACCATGTTCCAATTAAAAAAAAAAACGTGAAGCTGACGTTTATGAATGACAAATCGGCATACAAAAACAAAGCAACAAAATTTAACAAACCACAGTTCAAAATAGAATAGCACAGCTCACCTCCCATCACATCAGGAGCCATTGGATGACCTCCAGGCTGCTGCGAACACGCATCATCATACGTAGGAAAACCTGGTCCAATAAAAAAAAGAAACCATGAATATGCTCTTCAGCGTTCCCAATGTGCTCTGCAAAAACAAAAGGCATCAAACCACCTTTCGGTGTGCAGACAGGAGACTGATGATGAAGGACATCCACAAAATTGTTTGGATCAAGTTGGTGCCATGCAGCCTTCAAAGGCTCCTTTCCAAAAACATCTATGCAAAAAAAACAACATCAGCACAAACATGTTTCAAGGGGAAAAATGACAATAAGTATACGCATAGAAAAAATGAGAAACAAAAAAAGGAAAACCAACCTACAAAGATCGTGAATCTCTGCTGCAGCAAGCAGTGATGACACATATGGTTGACAACCACACATGGCTGGCATAATGGTATTACACATTTCGCACCCAGATCCACCGATTATATTTGCAACATTGTTTTGTATGAGGTTTTCAGGTGAGTGATTGTGAAGACTTTGCGAGCCAGTTATTGGTTTTGAAGTCATAATTATAAACAATAATAGAAAGTCCAATTATCAAAGCAACAAACAGCAGACAAAGTAAATCGACGAACATATTCGAAACAGTTAATGAGAGCAACAAAAGCATTATCAATTGAGGGTTTGCAAAAAGAGAAGTTGGGAAAAAAAGGCAAACAAAATAATTAAAAGAAGTTAGTGGCATCATCTAAAAAAAACAAAAGAAAGGGAAAAAAAAGAAAAGAAAATGGAAACCAAGACAACCCAAAAAAAACACCAAACTGTTGGGGTCAGTAAATACCCAAACCCCTTAATCTAGGATTTGAATAGAAAATATCCTAAGTGTTTAATCCGTTAAACACTATCAGGTCACTGAGTGCATAGTCTCTCAGTGAGCCATCTTCAGGATACTCAGTACGAGGCAAAGAAGAAGCCTCTCCACTCAGCAAGGCGGAACTTAATGGGTGAAGACTTAGTCAAGAAGAAGATGGTGGATTCAGTGAGTGATGACAATATCTCACTGAATCCCTAAGACTCCTCTCCAACTCTTAAACACTGAAGACAAACGAAGGAAGATACTGAAGGCTCTAAAGACTGAAGAATGAGCTGGACTAGGCGGGAAAGTTTAACCCAGATAAAACTAAGTCCCTCAAGTGTTTATCCAGTCTATACACAGTCTCAATCTATCAAGATCATATCTTCCCATTTATAGCAAGCGGCGATTCCCTGTTAAGGAAAGAAGACTCGCCGCCTGACTACAAATAGCAAAGTAAACAGTAATCGAATACTTCTATATTCGTGATTACTGTGATCGAAGTTTTTGTCTTCTAGGTTAAAGTTAAATATCATACTTGTATAAATAGCATAAGAGAATTGAGTGAAAAGTTTAAGCTTGTGAATTGTAAAAACACACACACACAAGCCAACTTTTCACTCCTCCAAATACAACTTTATCCTTGAGCTAGCTCAGTGGGTTCTAAGAGTTGTGCTCAGACTCAACCTGTGCTTAGAGAGGAGTCACCCCAAACCTTGTCATTTCAATCCCAAGTACTATTCCACAAGTATTTGGGTAACGTATTATTTTGAATTATTTCTAATAAGAATATGACGTTGAAAATTACTTTGTGTGTTTTACTTACATTACTTTCAGTCATTACTCACTGTTAAAATGTTTTAAGTACTTAATTGTTTTAAACGATAGTGAGTAGGGAACAACAAGTGGTATCAGAGCAAGGCTGATTATAAAACTTTTTTCGCCGCTCTAAAAACGTTTTTAAATCAGGATTCCTATGGCTGAAATTGATGTACCCCAACTAGTCGATAAAAAGGGTGGAGCTTATTCAGCTGTTGCCCCTAGACTTGAAGCTGGCAAATTCAACAAATGGAAAAAGCGTATGCTTTGCTATTTGATTAGGATGGAACCTTATTATATCAAATGTATTAATGAGGGTCCATTTGTTCCAAAGACTGCTGAAGGTTTTCCCAAACCTGAAGCTCAGTGGACTCAGGATGAAAGGAGAGTGGTCAACCAGGACCAAAGACTCAAAAGTATCATCATATCATGTCTCCCTGATGATATAATGGAGTTAGTCATTAGCTGTAATACGGCTAAGCAAACCTGGGATGACCTGGTCCATAGCCATGAAGGTCCTTCAGATACCAAGGAAAACAGGATAATGGACCTGAAACTTGAGTATAATACCTTCAGGCTAGGGACTCAAACTCTCTCAAACTTACACCCGTTACAAAACTCTTTTAAATGAACTGGCTAATGACGGTGTTAAGTTATCCAAGCCTGAGATAAATGTTGGTTTTGTTAATTGTCTCCCTGAGAAATGGTTGAACTTCTCTCAGGGACTTAGAAATGAAAATCACATTTAAAATCTTGAACTCCCTGAAATTTATGGGAAATTCGTCTATGAGGAAAACCTCATCAATAGACGTTACCCTGACTTAAAAAAGTCTCAGGAAGTCAAGAAGTCCTTGACCATCACCTCACCTATATCAACTGCCTTCTTTTCTAACAATGTGGTTCAAGATTTTCAAGAAAATTCTGATGATGAGCCTCATGAGAGATCAAGTGAGGAGTACCTGAATGACCTGAACGTTGAATTTCAGGAAAGGGCACTCCTTGCAAACTCTCGAAGGTTTATTAAAAGAAACAAAGGTTATTCAACTGCTAAAGCTAATGAGGACACTGAATGCTTCAAGTGTCACAAAAGAGGTCATTTTGCAAAAGACTGTTTTTCTAAAACAATTTCTGAACCCTCTTACAGACCATCAGAGTCAAGTCAGTCCTTAGGTTTTAGCAAATTTCAACCTAAAATCTATCAGTCTCATAAAAAATTCCAGAATAA
Organism: Chrysanthemum makinoi; assembly: GCA_910596185.1. Taxonomy (NCBI): domain Eukaryota; kingdom Viridiplantae; phylum Streptophyta; class Magnoliopsida; order Asterales; family Asteraceae; genus Chrysanthemum; species Chrysanthemum makinoi. The sequence continues at coordinate 95,956,337 of OU343221.1, read as the reverse complement.
ATCTGACCAGAACAAAACAGTTGATTTTGAAGCTAAGTATAGGAAAATCAAAGCCAAGCTTGCTTTACTTGAGGCCAGTCCCTTAGAACCAAAAAGTGTTCAATCTCAAGGTGGTAAAAACAAAGGTCTTGTTGTGAAAACTTCGACCGATGAAGAGCCAGTCTCATCAGATGATGAAATGGTGCATGTCAGCCCGATGGCTCTCTCGAGGAAGACAAGCTTGCTGTTGGAAAGAATCATGCCAGAAATGGAGAATGGGTTAACATCACAATGAAGAAGGTAAATATTCTACTTTCTATGGATGATGACTCTGATTGGCAGTCCTATATGAACTATATCAATGTAGATCTTAAGTTTGTAGAAGAGCAAAGACTCAATCTTTTTTCTAAGTACAACAAGTTAAGTTTTGAATTGAATAAGTGTAGGGATGAGTTACTTGTGTTAAAACAAAACAAGCTTGAGGCTATCACCTTACAAATTCAAAACACTGAGTTAGTTAAAAGAAATCAGGCTCTCCAAGATGAACTTAAGAAAGAAAAAGAAATCATTGATAGTTGGACCACCAAGAATCCAAGGGTCTTTGATGTTGTGGGTGCTCCCAGTAGCAAAAAGAGAGTCATAGGTGAACATCATCTCACTGACTCTCACAACAAAGACCAGAGTCCTAAACCATTTGTGTCTGGTGGCATGATTACCAATATGTTGTCTGTTCCAAAGCCCGGTGATTGGATTGAAAGGCTTAATCCTGATAGTAAGCTTCCTAACTTTGAATCTGGAAGAATTCTAGAGCCTGAGAGTCAAGCTCTGAAGAGCATGCTTGGACTTCCAGATGTGCCCAGTAGCACTGAACACGTCTCTGAGTCTGAAGATGAATCTCAAGCACCACTTCCACCTTTGGAACCTCTTCAGGGTGCTGATCCTAGCTCTGAGCTTACTCTACTTCAATACAATCTACTCTCTCCTAAAGAAAAGCATGGACTTGGTAGAACCATTTTAAAGAGACCAACAAAACCAACTCAACAAGAATCCACCCCCACTGAAACTTCCACATCCTCTGTCCCCACTGAAGCTGATCAGATTCAGCAATTGACTGAACTTGTGAGGAAGCTAACTGAGAAAATGGAATCCATTGAAAAAGTCCCTGAAGTAATCAAGGAAACAAAGTCAGCTTCCTCTAGTTCCTCCAAGTCAAAATCCTCCACCAAAAACAAGCAGAAGTGTGATCTGTGCCACTATACCAGTCATACCACTGACAATTGTTATAGAATCCTTTTTTGTATGATCTGCAAAAAGGATGATCACAGAACTGCTGACCACTTACAGTATGTGAGTTCTCTCAGTCAAGCAAACTACACCAAAGTTGGTCATCAGTACACTTCTTCATCCAAATCAGCTCAAAAGCTGAGAGCTAAACCTTTTTCTCCTTGCCCTCACTGTGGCTTTAATGATCATCGCCCTGATGATTGTCTTATGAACATTTTCTGTGATATTTGCGGTAACACAACTCATAAGACATCTCGGCATGACAGTATCATTCATGCAAGGAGAAGTTCAAAGCAACCCAAATCCACTGAATCATCCTCAGTCTCCAAATGCAAAACCTGTGGTAGCACAGTGCATTCCACAACTGACCATGAATCGATTGCTCAACTCAAAGAGACCATGAGACCCAAGCCCACTAGTAAGTGGGTCACGAAGAGAAACTAATTCAGTTTACTAATTGTGCAGAGGCATGCCAGGGAGCCTATCTGGCATCTAGACAGTGGATGCTCAAGAAGCATGACTGGTGTGAAGGAATATCTGCACAAGTATGTAAAGGAACCAGGGCCCAAGGTAGTATTTGGTGATAACTCATCATGTCCCACTGAAGGTTATGGTTCAGTAAACTGCAATGGAATAGTTTTCTATAGGATTGCTTATGTCAATGGTCTCAAATACAATCTCATCAGTGTCAGTCAGCTATGTGATGCTAAGTACATTGTACAATTCAATGACAAGCAAGGTACCATTTTTAATGCCAACAAGGAAGTTGTGTTGATTGCTCCTAGGAGAGACGATGTTTATGTCCTTGACATGTCAACTCTCTCTAAAGATGGAACCTGTCTTTTTGCCAAAGCCACTGAAACTATCAACTGGCTGTGGCATAAGAGACTCTCACACTTAAACTTCAAAAACATCAACAATCTGGCTAAACAAAACAAGGTCCTTGGCTTACCATCACTAGTTTTTGCTAAAGATAAACCATGCTCTGCCTGTGAAAAAGGCAAACATAAAAGAGCATCTTTCAAAACCAAACAAAACTTCTCTATCAAAAGCTGCCTTCACCTCTTGCATATGGATCTCTTTGGACCAGTCAGTCCTTGATCAATCCAAAGATGAAAAGTATACACTTGTCATTGTTGACGAATTTTCAAGATACACTTGGGTATACTTTCTTTCAAAAAGAGTCAGTAACGATACTATAATGTCATTCATCGTGAACATTGAAAACCGAATGACATTACAGAAAACAAATCAGAACTGACAATGGTACTGAATTTAGAAATGCTGAGCTCGAGAGTTTCTGTGATGAGAAAGGAATCTCCCAAAATTTCTCATCTCCTTATACCCCTGAACAAAATGGGGTAGCTGAAAGGAAAAATAGAACTCTCATTGAGGCTGCAAGAACCATGTTAAATGGCTCAGCCCTCTCCAAGAATTTCTGGACTGAAGCAGTCAAAACAGCCTGTTATACTCAAAACAGGTCAATCATTGTCAAAAGACATAATAAAACCCCTTATAAGATATTCAAAGGAAGACTTCCTGACATCAGCTATTTTCATGTGTTTGGATGTCCTGTTTTTATTCATAATCACAAGGATCATCTAAGCAAGTTTGATGCTAAAGCTGATGACGGATACTTTTTAGGTTACTCACTTATCTCTAACGCCTTCAGGGTATTTAATACAAGGAGACAACAAGTTGAGGAAACCTATCATGTCACCTTTGATGAAAGTGTAGAAAGCATCAGGTTCACAAATTCTTCAGTGGAAGAAATAGGAATTGATAACTCATCAAGATATCCTCCTGATGAGTTCATCACTGAAACTAATTCCTCATACCAAGCTGATGCTGACATCTCATATTATGTCTTGCCTCACAAACTGTCACAACCAACTATCAGTGAATTCATTGATAATCAGTCATTCCTCGTTGGGATAGGTAACACTGATCCAAATGATCAGGAACCTGCTACTCATGAACCTCCACCAGAACAGGACATCTCAACAAATGTTCTAAATGATCCTGTGGCTCTTGCACCTGAACTCACACCTGAACTCCCAGTGATCTCCTCGAGCTCAGATCCTAGACCACAAAGTAAGTGGACAAGATCTCAGGACATTGAGCTTGTAAACATCATTGGTGAACCCGCTGAGGGCATGCTCACCAGAAGCATGGCTGCTAGATTAACAGCAGCTTCAGCCAATGAATGTCTATATGCTGATTACCTATCAGACATAGAACCCAAAAGTGTTACTGAGGCTTTAAAACACCCAAGCTGGGTTCAGGCCATGCAAGAAGAACTTCAACAGTTTGACAAAAACAAGGTCATGACCTTGATCAAATGTCCTCGGGATGTCATTGTCATAGGAATGAAGTTGGTTTTCGAAACAAACTCGATGAAAATGGCACTGCATTAAAACAAAGCCGACTTGTAGCCAAAGGTTACATCCAACAAGAAGGCATTGACTATGATGAGACATTTGATCCTGTTGCAAGAATGGAAGCCATCAGGATCTTCCTTGCATTTGCTACCTACATGAACTTCAAAGTTTACCAAATGGATGTAAAAAGTGCATTCCTAAATGGTGAACTCAAGGAAGATGTTTATGTTCAACAACCACCAGGCTTTGAGAACAGTGAATTCCCTGACTATGTTTGCAAGCTTGATAAAGCCCTTTATGGACTAAAACAAGCTCCCAGGGCATGGTATGAAACTCTCTCAGCCTTCCTGATACAAAACAAGTTTGTCAGAGGAAAGATAGACAACACACTGTTTGTTTATAGAACACAGCAAGATGTGATTCTGGTCCAGGTATATGTTGATGACATCATTTTTGGCTCAACAAACTACAAACTTTGCAAACAGTTTGAAAAACTGATGACAAAGAAGTTTGAAATGAACATGATGGGTGAACTTACATACTTCCTTGGACTACAAATCAAGCAAACTGACAAAGGAATCTCCATCACCAAGAGAAGTACACAAGAAATCTCTTGAAGTATGAGATATCTGACTGTGCCTCAGTGAAGACTCCAATGGTCCCTCCTAACAACCTTGGACCTCGATCTCACCTGGCAAATCGTTAATCAAACCCATTTCAGAGAGATTGTTGGCTCACTGATGTATCTAACTGCTCCAGCAGACATACAATTCTCGGCCTCGTCTCATAGCCAGATATCAGTCCAATCCTAAAGAATCCCACCTCACTGCAGCCAAAAGAATTCTCGGTACTGAAAGGAACCCCAAGCCTTGGACTTTATTATCCTAAATGCTCGTGGTTTGATCTCAAAGGTTACTCTGATTCGATTATGTCTGGCTGCAACATGGACAAAAAGTACCTCGGGTCCTGTCAATTTCTTGGAGGAAAACTAGTTTGTTGGAGTGCTAAAAGCAGCAAGAATCGTGGCTATGTCTTCAGCCGAAGCTGAATATGTGGCTGCTGCAGGATGCTGTGCCAATGTTCTATGGATGAAGAGTCAACTCAGTGACTATGACATCCATTACAAAATGGTACCCATATTGTGTGACAACACCAGTGCAATTGCAATCTCCAACAACCTTGTCCTCCATCAAAGAACCAAGCACATTGATATCAGATATCACTTCATCAGGGATCACATAATGAAAGGAGACATAGAACTTCATGTCATCCCTACTGAATATCAACTTGCTAATATCTTCACCAAACCTTTGGATGAACCTACATTCAGGAGACTGAAAGCTGAATTGGGAATGCTTGACATTGAAAGTCAGGCATCTGAAAACCAATCTCAGTAAGTCTCAGGAACATGTTCATCTCCCTGAACATCCAAAATCAATCCCTCACTGAATGAGTAAGACTCAATCAGGGTCCCTGACATAATGCATTGAATGAGTAACTAAATGCTCTAAGTATTCGTTACTTAAATGTCCTAGGTTGAAAATCCCACCAATTTAATATAGGAATATATTTCTTACTGTCAGGGGTCTCATCACTTACCCACTTGGCATTTAATGCCTTCTCACACATAAAATATCCTATGGATATTTTAATGATGCAAAAGTGCACTTTTACTGTGCATCACAACTGTTTCCCTTGAAAGACGGGTTTTTACTGCGTGATGGGGTGGGTGGCATTAAATGTGGAATATCAAACGATTTCAAAATTTGGTCTCTACATATCCACGATTATGCAAAAACTACCCCTCTCGCCACTCTATAAATACCCTCTTCAAAACCACAAAACACACACAAATTATTTTCTGCAACAAAACTCTGTCAAAATCCTTTCTCAAATCCAGAAAAATTTGTGTGTTCTCAAAACATCTTTAAACCCTTTTTGGAAAACCATTCTTGTAAACATTTACAAAAGTTTTTCATCACAAACTTTGAGAGATCTAAAAACCTTGACTGTTCTAGTCAAAAAAATTTTCAAACCCTTAAATCTTTCTTAATGGAAATGGCTAGAACACAAGCTCTCCAGTTTGCACCTCAGTGGGTAGGGGATCTCACTAACGTTGAATTCAAAACAAACAATGTCATAGGTAATTTTGAATACCCTGAAAATGTCCCAACCTATAAAGACATTGTAAAATTTTTATTCAACTGCCCACTCAAAACGGCCTTTGTAAAATGTCCCTCAGTGGTGTACCCAAACTACCTCAGGGAGTTTTGGGCAACTGCTAGAGCCTTTGACCCGACACCTTCAACTGATGAGAATAACCTTAGACCACTCAGGGAGTATCTCATCAGGTTCAGTCTTAATGGGGGCAACAATACAACCTGGATTACAAAACTTTTTGCACTTCAACAGGTTAGATTACAACAAAGGTGTTTATGTCGCCCATCCCTAACCTTCCACATGTGAAGGATGGGTTAAAACAAATTGTTTTAGATCCCACATTTTTGGACAAGACCCCAGTCACTAAAAGTTCATTCCCCGTGGCTTGAAGGATCCTATTCACTTTTTGATTCAGTCCTCGGCGGGAACCACTCATCTACTGAACAAGTTAACTCTATTCAGTTGATGATGGCATACTGCCTGATGAATGGGGTCACTGTCGACATAAGGGAGATCATTTACAGTGATCTTGTAACGAAGATACAGAGCAAAACTAGGACGAAGTATATTTCGTATCCTAGGTTTGTCTCTTGTGCTTTAAAATCGCTATCGGGTGCCAATTATACTGTGGATGAAAGCTTTGGAAATTTACATGGCATCCAGAGTCCTTCAAACTTTCAAAAGGACCTATCCCTTGTCACACCTATTGAATTGACGACCCATATGGTTGCTGTAAACAACCAGGAGGGATCAGTGTCTCCAAACCCTGCTCCTAAAAGAGAAAGGGGAAGTCTCATCGGGACTAAGACTAAACCAAAGTCTCGGCCCCGAGGCTTCAAGAGCACCGCCTAAGAGGCACAAAAAGCCCGAGACCAAAAAGACACCCACGACCAGTGCAACAACCACCCCCGTGACAACGAAGGACACTGATACATCATAGTCAGTTCCCTTGGTCACATCTACCACTCCCCAAGATCCAGAGGGGAACAAACAACCCGCTGGTAGGGGAGCGCCTTCCACTATGCCTGATGATGACATTAGCAAATCAAAGCCTTTGTCTGAGGGCACACTGATCGATCCCAAAGACTCGTGGGGAAACAAACAACCCAATCGATAGGGATACAACATTCACTGACTCTGCTAAAGGCACCGGAAAACCCATCGTGTCTCAGGGTCGATGGAGGACAAAGACTCGGAGGGAAAGGAACAACCCGCCGATATGGAACCCAAAACCAATCATGACTCCCGAGAAGATGGAAACTCCCACCACCATGTCCGAGGGGTCCACAGGGGACAAAGACTCAGAGGGATCAATACCACCCGCTGATATGGAACCCATTCCCCCTCCATTGTTAACTGTTGCTGAGGTTGCTGAATTACTAAAGTCGGATGATGAACCTACTGAAAGTGATGATGTTATTTTATCAGCAGGGGAAGAAGTGGACGCTGAGGTTCAATCTGAACAAGAGCCTCAGCCTGATCCAAAGGAGCGCATCAATCCCCATTCTAACATGATGATCAGCTTCAATCCTCCTCAAGCTCTGATGAATTCAAAGAGTTTGACAATGTTCTTCCCCTCACTGAAAGGCAGTTGGCTAAGTGGATCACCAAGGCTTCAAGGAAGCTATACTCAGGGGTCACCAAAACATTATGGGAACAACATACTGAGGCTGCTGCGAGTTATGCTGATCTACGGGCAGAGGTACAGGGCTTTGATGAAAATGTTCATGAGCACAGGGACTTGATGTATGACAGACTTTTCCAACTGGATGGAAATTTGGCTAAGTTCTTAAGACACCTTCAGAATGTTGGCACAAAGGTTGATGAAATCAGGGAGTTTGTCAAAGAAGATCCAGCACTTAACTCTCAAGTGCTAAAGGCTACTGAGGCATACTTGAAACAATCCTCAAGCCTTAATGAACTGCTAGATCTGCTCAAGTCTACAAATTTTCAGGGTCTTCCATCCTCAGTCCAATCTCTTCAAGCCACAATGGACTCCTTGAATACACAGGTGGCGACAATGGCTCAGGCATCCTCCTCCATGTCCTGGAATCTTGGTCCCCGGATGACTGCTTTGGAGCTTTCTCAGGCTAACTTGGATAAAAGGTCACCGTATTCAGTGCAGACACTACAGAGATTAAGGCTATGATGACAAATCTATCAAGCCTTCAAGCGGTCAAGCTGCCAGTCCCCCTCAAGACCAACACCAACTCTTGCCCTCATCAAGCTCAGTGCAACAGTTGAGGGGGAGAATACTGCTGAAGAAACTCCTCTTCACACTTTGGGGGAGCAAACACCAACTGTCTCAGTAGCTCCAACATCATCTACACCAGTCTCAGCTATTCCCATCTCCTCACTACCACCTCAAACATCAAAAACAACAACAACACTAACAGTCACAACAACAACACCACCCTTAGTTGCATCATCCTCCTCAGGCCAGGACAAGGGCAAAGGCGTATTGACAACTGCTGAGCCTGAGAGGATTCCCTACAAAATCGGTGACACTGAATACCTCTTCACTCCTCAACAGCTAACCAAACACCTTGCTAAAGAAGAAAGGAAATTGAAACAAGCTGAGGATGAAAAGAAGACCAGAGAAGCACTGGCAAAGGTTGTCGCCGAAGAAGCTGAGAACATGGGTTTAGATGCGAGCAAGCTCCCAAAGGGTCAGACAGGACAGAAGTTCAAGGATGCTCAGGTTGCTCAAATAGCTGCAATGAGAGCTCAGTATGAAGAAAAGAGAAAGAAAATTGAAGCTCTCAGGCAAAGCAAAATCAAAGAATACAACTGGACAATGACCAGCCGAAGGCTTCCTGAAAAATCACGATGTCAAGATCATTCCCAACACCAAACCATTGGCTATGAATGTTTACATAGGGGATGATAAAGACACTTTGAGGTTCATGATCCCTTAAAATTCAGTGACTTTGGGATCACCGAACTTGATGAACTTGGTCCGATCATTGGAAAGAAGCAAAACAAGGTGGTCAAGGAGCTGATGAAGATGTTCAAAGAAAAGATATGAAAGTTCGAGGGATGCACCACTCAACTCGAATTCAGCCTGCCTTTGACTGCACCTCAAGGATCTCAACCACAACGTCCACCGGCAAAAGGAAAAGAGTTGAGTTCCAACCGAGATCAAAGTGCTCGCCTAGAATGCAACAGAGAGCTCCTGAGGGTGTAAAATTTGTGAACCTTAGTGATCAAGAGCCTCAAAGAGGGCTATTCCACATTGATGTCTATGGAAATCCAAATGTTTCAAATATGGAGTGATATTGATCGGCCGGTGTAGCTGCAATGATCAGCTATATTCCAGTAGCCTCTCAGATCCAATCCCCAACAAACATCAGGTTCTGTCAAGACCTGAATGCCAAGATTAGAGACCATCCTGACAGAGAAACACTCATCACCAAGAAAGTAAAGCTTGAAGCTCTGGGTATTCATCTGGACTGACATCATGTTATCTTTTCTTTGTACTAGTGATAGGAACCATGTAAAATGATTAATAAAGATGTATGTTTTTGTTAAAATACTCAGTGTTCCATATTGTATTCATTAGTACATTCAGTGTGAGAAGAAGCCATTTGCTCACTTACACTGATCAAACACTTAGGCTATTTGCATATCCAAATAGGGGGAGACTGTTGGGTTCAGTAAATACCCCAAACCCCTTAATCTAGGATTTGAATAGAAAATATCCTAAGTGTTTAATCCGTTAAACACTATCAGGTCACTGAGTGCATAGTCTCTCAGTGAGCCATCTTCAGGATACTCAGTACGAGGCGAAGAAGAAGCCTCTCCATTCAGCAAGGCGGAACTTAATGGGTGAAGACTTAGTCAAGAAGAAGATGGTGGATTCAGTGAGTGATGACAATAACTCACTGAATCCCTAAGACTCCTCTCCAACTCTTAAACACTGAAGACAAACGAAGGAAGATACTGAAGGCTCTAAAGACTGAAGAATAAGCTGGACTAGGCGGGAAAGTTTTACCCAGATAAAACTAAGTCCCTCAAGTGTTTATCCAGTCTATACACAGTCTCAATCTATCAAGATCATATCTTCCCATTTATAGCAAGCGGCGATTCCCTGTTAAGGAAAGAAGACTCGCCGCTTGACTAAAAATAGCAAAGTAAATAGTAAACAAATACTTCTATATTCGTGATTACTGTGATCGAAGTTTTTGTCTTCTAGGTTAAAGTTAAATATCATACTTGTATAAATAGCATAAGAGAATTGAGTGAAAAGTTTAAGCTTGTGAATTGTAAAAACACACACACAAGCCAACTTTTCACTCCTCCAAATACAACTTTATCCTTGAGCTAGCTCAATGGGTTCTAAGAGTTGTGCTCAGACTCAGCCTGAGCTTAGAGAGGAGTCACCCCAAACCTTGTCATTTCAATCCCAAGTACTATTCCGCAAGTACTTGGGTAACGTATTCTTTTGAATTATTTTTAATAAGAATATGACGTTGAAAATTACTTTGTGTGTTTTACTTACATTACTTTCAGTCATTACTCACTGTTAAAATGTGTTAAGTACTTAATTGTTTTTAAACGATAGTGAGTAGGGAACAACACAAACACTGCACAACATTTAATAAGGGGCACATTCAATTGCATTTGCTTCTAACAGTAAACCCCAACCCAAACTATAAAACTCATTCACTCACCCCAACATCTAAGCATAAGTAACTTTTCAACAGGCATAAGCAACACCTAACTACTCTAACTGCAGATGCCTTTAACTGTTAACCCCAAACCAAATTACATCAGTCGCTTACTCAACCCAACACCTAACCATAAATACCATTTCAACCGGCATAAGCAAGGCGCAACTACTCAGAACAACTAAACATAAGATATGCACAACAAATAAACCTAAAATAACCCACAAATGAACCCCAACGCAGAATAGCATAACTACCATAAAGACATAGTAAAATAAGCCCTAAAGAAAAGAAAAATAAATCAAACCTTCAATTGTTTCTCCCATATCAGAAAATATGAAATTAGGGTTTTTGATAATCAAGATCTGAAATTCGTAGCCTTACCTTCAGATTTACCAAACATACAAAATATATGGACCAAAAGAAGGTTACCACTGTAGCAAAGACCATGTGGCCAACGGAGATCCACAAAATGGATAAAAATATTGTTTCCATGGTACGAATCACTGTACCCCTCTCACCAACCAAAGATACGAACACGCAAAGGTGTTTAGGTTGATCAAGGCACGTGGGGGGTTTTATCCGGAAAAAAATACCCTGGTGGATCTAAGATGAAACGGAAGAATGTGAGTAGAGATGAACAGAATGGGCGGGTTAACTAAATGGAGCCCCGCTAAAAAAAACGGGCAAAAAGACCGCCCATTTGTACACTGTAGTTATCAACTATAGCGGTGTACTGTAGCTAAGAATATCAACAAATGTAATATAGTATAATTATAGTCACCATTAATCTTATTGTAATTCTATGTAATTTTCTTGTTGAATGATATATATTAAATATTTGTTTATTTAAGACCAATTTTTATTTGTTGTCTAAGTCAAAGCCATAAAATACATATTATATATATATACTAAAACCCATTGCGGTGGGTGAACCAAAGCAAGTCATTTACTATGCTAATCTTAATTTCTATTGGCTGCTTCAATGGTATTAGTGATATTTTGCACAGTTGGCAGCATATAACTGGCCAACAAAGATGGTGCTACAGGATCCCATGAACAATGCACCATTTCTTTTGGTTTTCCTTTGGTTTGCGATGTGTGTTGTATCCACACATTTACTACACAGCCTTGGAATATTACTGTTATATGTAAACACATTAAATGCAACTTTTCACAAATACACATCTCCTCTCCCACAAATTCCAGAACACTCACAAATTCAACAACCTACAAATCACAAACACAAAACACACATACATACCTCTGTCTTCTCTCTCAAATCTACCGCAAATCAAAAGCTTAAAAAAAACCCTGAAATTTTGATCGCCACTTCATCTACAAAAAAAAAAGAAAAAAAAGAAAAAAAAAAAAAAAAACAGCGGTTGAATCATTACCTAAAAAAATTCCTTACTAAAAAATTAGGGAAAAAACGAAATCAAGCAAAAGGGGACATCAAGAACATGATGTTGAAAACAATAATTCATCCAATTAAGAGTTTTTTGTTTGTGTTTTTGATATGGGTTTTGATTAATTAGACCAAACTGAAGATTGAAGAACCACCAATTTGTAATTGTAAGGTAGGTGTTAACCCTAATTTTTATACAATAATTTACAGTCTTCTATTTTTTTATTTTTTTATTTCCTTTTTTGAAACTTTTATTTATTATTATTTTTTTGTTTTACCTTTTTGTGGTACAGTTTTGCAGGTTACTGGATTTTGGGTTCCGAAGATGGGTCCAGTTGTTACTGAAGGTGTGGTTACCAGATGCAGCTTCGCGGTATGTTATTGACGGGGTGCATATTTTACGGAAACATGGAATTCAGAAGATATACGCTTTGGCTGAAAGGTAATAACTTGCTTAAAAAGCATTAGTTTTGGTTTTATTTTCTTATTCTTTTAAAAAAAGAATGGTGTTACAAATAAGCAGTTTTGTTGTGGTTAGTTTATCCAAAAAAAATGATAAACATTTGCTCTCTCCAAAATACACGCAATCTGGATGAAAACTAGAAAAACCAAAATTTACAAATTAGTGGAATGAGGCCGCAGTGTTCAATTTCAATATTTCCACATGTTAGATTTGGTTACAGGTTTAGGCATTTTATTAATTTTGAGATTTGGTTTAATAATCTTACTTATTTTTTTAGCCAATCCTTTTATTTCTCTAATCTTACACTTAAAAACAATAAAGGCTTGCATTTGAGATTTGATTACATGTTTAGTATATGTTAATATTTTATTGACGTCTATGCCTTTTAATAAGGGTGAAGGTGAGGAAGATGACCTCAAGCCACCGGCTGAGTTGGTGTCACCACTCAAAGAGAAGACTGAAGTTGTTCCTGATGCCGTATGAGGGTGCTTATGTCATTCATTCGGTGAGTTTTATATTTCAAGATGGTGTTTATTGTTAAGGTTTTGGATACCATTTGTCTAAATTAGCATGTTTTTAGGAAGTAAAGTAGTAGAATAGAAATTCAGCTATGTTCCAAAGGGTATAAGCTTTATACAATTTTTGAGATTTAATTTTTTGGTGCTTTTGGTGTTTTGAGTATGATTATTTAGTTTTTTGGTGTTTTGAAGATGATATTTGTCAATTTTTGTTTTAGTGATAGATGATCCCAAGAAACCATTGCTTAATCTTGCTGCAATTTTGCATTTCAAATTTTCATAAATTATCATAATACTTCTTATTGGCTCGCTTGCATTTATGATGTTTGGGGTCCAGAACTCAGTTGTGAGGCAACTTGGTGTGTTAGATGATCATTTTGTCTTCAGAATGCAAACATTGTTCTTTCAAAAGTTATGGTTTTTCTCTATATGCTAAAAAGCGACCAACTTTAGTCTATCTTTTGACTTCTGCTGATCCAGGTAAATATACATCAGATAATGGCCCTGTTGCAAAGATAAGCGAACAATCGTTCCTTAACTGGTTATTGTTTTCAGGACTAACGAAGTAAAGAACATGTGGTTACCTATGTTGGCTTTTACAAGTTTTATATTCCAACCTATACACACTGGCAAGGGGTACAACCTAGCAGGGCCATTATCTGGTGTGGTTACCATTTGGTTATTGCGGGTCAAAACAGATGGGTACAACCTAGCAATATAGGTGGCTCAAATTTTGTACAGTTTTGCTATGCCTTATTTTTTTAATGTCGGCTTTGCTTTTGACAGGTCTGATGGAGGTACCAAGAGAAAAGAAAAAAAACGGCATATAGCGGAATGTGGACATTGATAACAATGAGGTGGTGAGTATTTGAAAATTTTGATAATACTTTAAAAGTTTCATGATGAATGCATAGAATAAATAAAAGACTAAAAGGAATTTAGCTAAACAGATTAATAGCAGTAAAAATGCATTTTTGTACTTGTAGCTTACATCAAACAACAAATGTATGATAATACAGTTAATATTAACATTTCAAAAGATACTTTGATAAAAAGGATCTTACGAGCGAATGTGAAGTTTTCAATCGTACTGGAAAAATAATAAGTTGCTTATGTGCTTCTTTTAATAAGTTGATATCGTATGAAACCTGATTACCTTTGAAAAATAATAAATTGCTTATGTGCTTCTTTTAATAAGCATAGTAAAACAACCAATACCAAACACCCTCTAAATATGCTGCAAGTCAGTTTGTATCCTTTTTTTTAATTGAATACTCAAGCTAAAGTAAATGTTCTTGAAGAAGTAGTATGATTATAACTTGATGGAGTTGGTTGTGCATGCCAGGTTATTAAGACATAGGAATCGCAAATGCCGCAGCTGGCTAAGTGCAGCCATGGTTGTTCAGTCGGTTTGGACACCAATCGATGTAGCTAGCTAGAGACTAATGGTTCAAGGTGGAAATGGTGTCTAGACCATGGTTTACAATGGGGACATTGATGCTTTCCGTAGTATACACTCACTTTGCCATCTCTCGCATTGGTGCACATATCCACTGTAAGTTTAAGCTACCATTTTATAAAAAAAATCTCACTAAATACCGCTGTGATACAAAGAGGGGTCTAATAAGGGTGTTTGAGACAACTTATATCAATTTATTCTTTTAAATTTGTGGTTGGAAATAGTTTGCAATGAACACTTCCTGATTTAATCTCATGGTTATCTAGACAGAGTTGGAATTGAATACTTTTGAAGTTTGCTATTATAGGCATCTGTTTTTTACTATTTCTTATTGAACTACGCATTTTTGTTAATTACACGCTATAAAATGGCAAGCATGTTGACATTTGTATAATTTTATCAATTTTGTTCATTATGTCGCATTTGTTTGCAGTTTGCTAGACTACCATAGTTTTTGTCATTTGTTATACCGCAAGCTCGGTTGTTTCTTTTTTCACAAAAAAACCAGTATGTACTTATTTATTTCCACTTTATGGGTCTGTAGTTTTTCTGATGCTTCTCAATGTTTCACTAAAGGGTCCTCGCCATTGTTGCAAGTGTTGTATCATTGTGATTGGTGGCACATTGACGGGATCTATCGTCATCTATGCCTTTCTTCTTCTGATTCTCTACTACTTTACAGGTAAGTGCTTAAACATACTAAATCGAATTATTCAACAATTTAAGTCATTGTTGACTCGACCCGTTACTAGACTCATGCCATGTTTCTGCAGGCTCTTCAGTATGTAGGATATTGGATTTCACATACACATCAAACCATAACACAAAGTGGGCGTATAAAGATGAGTTCTAAAGAGAGAAAGTTAGAGGTTTAGGGAACTTTAGTGAGAGAAAGAAAAATCTTATTATGAGCTCCAACTCTCTACCTTGGAAGGTAGAGAGTATTTATAGTCTTACAAGAAAACACCACACAACGGTCGTGGATCAGGCATACAGTGGGTAAAGACCCGTCCGTCCTCCACGGTGTTACTTAACTAAATACTACTCAACTTAAAAGAACTACGACTACAAGCTTTCTAACGATTACATATACTTGAGGTGACCGACTCTTTAATACCCGGAATTTCTAATTCCTAACAATCTCCCCTAAGGGAGGTCACCTCAATCATGTACTAAAATTACATTGAATACAAACAGATATTACATTAAAAATTGTTCTTGCATTCTTGATGTAGTACTTTGCTTCAAGCTTCAGAGTCATTGATTCTTCTCATTGCATGTTTGGATAATCCAAGTGGAGGTCTTTCAATCGATCCACGGATAATAATTCACGAAAGCCTTTTGAGATCATCACTATAAAAAATATCCGAGACATCCATTGTGGTGTTGGTTTAATGTGATGTTGTGACATTCGGACCGACATGCTCACATTTCGATCATGATATCTTCTCATCGAGTAGCGGAAGCTTTCGTTGATTCATGATATTGGCAGGCAGAGCGTGAGAAGCATGGAGTGAAAATATCAGAGTCATTGATGCCTTAATCATGATTTCTTTCGAGATGAATGTGTTGAGTAAGCATGCGGCTATGGATTGACCGCTTCATTCTGATCAGCTGCAAACGTAGGGAGTACCCGCATAAAACATTTAGCAATAAAGCGCACGAAAGTGTCTTTGATCACTTTCGTTGAATTGAGGTACACGACCCACGGTTCCTCGTTGATCGCATAAGTCACGCTGTGATCGTATAATTCCAAAGAATTTCCTTGACAGGGTTTCGCATGCTTCTAGCTCGTTTCAAACGGACGCCTCAAAGAAGACAACACGAGTGAGTGAACCAAATGAATAGAGATTCATGATTGATGAAAAGAGATTTGAAAAACAATCGTATATTGCTCAATAGAAATTGTTTTTGCAATACAACGAAGGTTTTAATGAAAATCAATTATCAATCATAAAATACCTTTTAATTTGAAATATTCGTACACGGTCGATGTACCAATGAAAAGAGTTTTTAAGCATAACGACCGGTTTTTCAAAGGTATCCATCAATCCGTAACTGAACCGTGATTGATTCAAGAATTGAATCGCCCCATTGTTTCGCTCAGCTTGTCACATGGTTGATCTAATGAGTAGATCTCACATGCCACCTACTAGGAGCTTGTTTGATGTTGGCTCTAGAAGGCTTTCCATCTTCATTGTGAATATATATGCATATCACTCATGTTCCGCAATACCACAAGGATAATGCGTAGGACTCAAGATATAATCTCTTTCCACATTGTGTGAAACAGAGAGTCTTCATTGAAAGTGTCCTAATGAGATATTGTGGATGATCTCTTGGCTCTAGACTCGATTGTGCACATTTTGGTTTCCTATGCCGGAGACTAGGGAGAGGGTCTCCTTCTTCAATATTAACACTCTCTACGAGAAAGTCGATAGATAATGTCGGTTCCCCGTGAGAATGAAACAAGTCCTTTTAAGAGGAACTTGAGTGGTTTGGAAAGTTGAAGTGCAGTGCGTCACTGGGTCCATGACGTCTTGTCTTCAATACCGATGTTACCATCAGTAGCATATGAATTGAACCCGGTATCTGCCCTAAGGTTGAATAATTGGAGAGCTATTTGTTTTCACCCTTTTCTCACTCAATTCTTTTTAATTATTCAACCCCTTCGTCAAGCTTACCGAGACTTCATAGCTAGAACCTTGTTGGGTTTATTCCTTACTAGCTCAGTCTTAGTCCGCACTCTTCCCATATCTCATTTTTCTCCTTTTATCATCATACCTAAGAACTCTACACTAACTAGTGGATAGTCTCTGGGTAGATCCCTCCGGTTCTGGTGGATCATGGGAACAAATACCTAACCTTATCATCCTTATATCACCATACATAAAGTAAAGTTGGTCGGTCTATTTGGTATTGTTCATGTGCCATTGGAACCAATTGAAAACCATTTGAGAATCAATCCAGGTGCTTGTGATATATTATCAAAGCATTTTGCACATGAATTGTTTTTGATATTTTTAGAATAAGAACTCCCCCTCAACATGTGCATCAAGTATTTGAAATTTTTTTGCACACGGAGGCAAGAGAAAGAATTAACTTATTTGATTACCATTTTCTAAAAGATGTCAACATCACTTCCCTAATCGAATCAAGTAGATAAAGCATTTTGGGGAAGGATGAGGTTTTCATGATTTTGCTCCCCCTCAATATGTGCCTCGAGGTTTGAAAAGAGTTTTGCACATACTAGAGGGAACCTGCACATTGAGATAAATGATCACGTTTTAACTCATTTTAGTTTAAGATAGATGCTCCCCCTCAACATGTTCATGAAAAATTTAAAATCGTTTGGCACATGTGGGAAGGAGAGCTTGTACATCCTTATAAAACCATTTACCGATTTATCAGTATAAATCCAATTTAAATCACAAATTCTCCCCCGATCACAATTATCAAATCATTTGAGATTTGTGATCTCTTAGAGATTT
Organism: Chrysanthemum makinoi; assembly: GCA_910596185.1. Lineage (NCBI taxonomy): Eukaryota > Viridiplantae > Streptophyta > Magnoliopsida > Asterales > Asteraceae > Chrysanthemum > Chrysanthemum makinoi. The sequence goes on along the minus strand of OU343221.1, from coordinate 95,938,524 downwards.
AAATTGATTTTGAAAGCTTTTAAGGAGAATTGTGACTTGATTATGAAAACGTTTTAATTGATATGGATTGGATATTAAGACTTTAAACTCCATTGATTGATCATGCATGATTATCTTTTGAAAACAATTGAATGACAAATAACTTTTTTAATTTAATTGAAATCATTCTCCCCCTCAATCAATGACATTGGTTGTTGATTGAGAGATACATATTTTGACAAATAAGTCCAGATGATTATCAAAAATAGAGTCCGAGTTATTTTTCAAAACAATTAGTTTTCAGCAGATAAATGTTTATAGAATCAGAGCATGGAATTTGAAAACATGATAAAGCATGACTCTGTTCTTTCTTTGAAAAGCGGGTTACTGCCTGAAATGACAATGAACCATAGTTTCTCTTTCTCCCAAAAATAATTTTTGATTTTTTGATTTTTTTTTTTTTTTTTTTTAATATGAAAATTCGAACAACATCTAAAGTCCCGTGTCATTCTTTGAATGACAGCACAAAGACCGTAGATATTATCGAACCGAGAAAACTTTTTTTTTTTAAAAGAAACAATATTTTTTTTTGAAGATTTTCAAGTTTTTCAAATTTTTATGGATTTTTGAAAGTTTTATATTTTTCTATTTGATTTTTGAAGATTTTGTAATTTTGTATTTTGCTTTTTGAATAGATATATAAAAGAGATAGATGAAGATAGACCTTTACTCCTCGTCTTTCTCTTGAAGACGTTTGAGTGTTTCTGGTTGAAGGCTTTTCATGCCAAGTCGTGGAAGAATAAACTCAAAGCGTCCTCTTGGAAGAGCTTTGGTGAAGATGTCTGCTAACTGGTATTCAGTCCTCACAAAATAGAGTTCCACCACACCTTTTTCCACTTGTTCCTTGATGAAATGATGTCGAATGTCGATATGCTTTGCTCTTGAGTGTTGAACGTTATTGCATGAGAGAGCAATAGCACTTTTATTATCACAAGATGAGGGATTTTGTTGAATACAAAGCCATAGTCAGTTAATTGAGATCTCATCCAAAGGATTTGAGCACAACAAGATGACATGGCTATGTATTCCGCCTCTATAGAGGAAATAGAAGTACTCATTTGCTTCTTTGATGACCAGCTCACAAGCTTATCACCCAAAACCTGAGCACCTCCAGACGTGACTTCGACGATTATCTTGACACCTGCATGATCGCGCATATGCCGTTAGTGACATACCGTGTCTTTCGTACCAAAGTCCCATATTGATGGTTCCTTGGAGATACCGAAAGACCCGCTTAACCGCTTCAAGGTGCTTTTTAGTAGGCTTAGCCTGGTATCTGGCACACATGCAAACAAAGAAACAAGATGTCCGGTCTACTAGCAAAGGAGGTACATCGGGATCCAATCATACTACGATATTTTGTTTGGTCTATCATGATCCCTGAGTGGTCCTCATCTAGTTTGGTTCGATCAATCATGAGAGTGTCAACAGGGTCACTTGAACCAAATCCAAATTTCTTTAAGATCTCAGTTGCATATTTAGATTGATTTATGAAAATGCCTCCGGGACTTTATGAAATTTGTAATCCCAAGAAAAATGACATTTGTCCCATCATTGACATTTGAAATTTTGAACTCATTTCATTTGAAAAACGATCACACTCATTGGGGTCAGTCGAGGCAAAGATGATATCATCAACATAAATTTGAACATAAATTAAATGTTTGCTCGACTTCCGGTGAACAATGTAGGATCAATCGCTCCTTTGTGAATCCAGAGATAGAAGAAACATTGATAGCGTATCATACCATGCCCTTGGAGCTTGCTTTAAACCGTATAGAGCCTTCTTCAAACGATAAACGTGAGTAGGATGCTCTTGATTCACAAAGCCTTCAAGGTTGGCCATTGACATATACTTCTTTAAGATCTCCGTTCGAAATGCCGCTCTTACGTCCATCCGATAAACTACCATGTTCTTACTAGCGATTAGCCAAGAAGATTCGATTGCCTCAATACGAGCAACAGAGAGCAAATGATTCCTCAAATTCAATACCCTCCTCTTGACGATATCCTTTAGCAACCAATCAAGCCTTGTTCTTTAACACATCACCATGCTCATCAAGTTTTACTTTGAAGATCCATTTTAGAGCAATGATCATAGCACAATCTGGAGCATGTACTAATTCCCATACATCAAGTCGATCAAACTCATGAATTTCTTCTTGCATGGCATTGAACCAGCTGTCTTCATCCATGGCGGTTTTAACATCTTTTGGTTCGAACTTAGATAGTACAGAGTTAAAGAAGCACCATAAGTCATCTGTTGCAAGTTGTTTACGTATGGATACTGGACGAGAGGGGTTTCTAATGATGTTGTCTAATGGATGATCGTGAGTCCATTTTCTGAGGTGTTCATGTGGTTGTAGTTGAGGAACTGAAGTAGCTGAATCGATTTCTCCTGATGAGGACGGTTCTGAGGATGATTCAGGAGAAAATATATTTTCGAACGGAGCATCTTCATGAGTAGTAAAGGGATTTTCTTCATTGTTGATACCAGATACCATTCCCTGATGTACACTCGATGATTGATGATTTGTTGATGAGACGAGTGATCAGCCAGGCGCTTCTTGGCTTAATGATATTGAGAGAAGGATCAACATCATTTACTGGATAGAAGCGACCTACGTTGTAGGAATTGACAGATCATTAGCACTTGGCTCATACGCTCATCAAACATAGGATCAAACAATTTTCTTAAATCATCTTCGATGGAGGTACATATGGAGTCTGCCGGGAGGGAAATGGTACAAGGGATGAACCAATTGACTGCTTTTGAAGTGCGGGTCCAGAACTGGATTGTCCAGGAGCCGTTTGACCGGTCAGCTCATCAAACGCAATGTGAATTGTTTCCATGATATTTCGGGTTCTTTTGTTATTGTTCATTCCTTCTTGATTCTGATTTGCAACATAACCTCTACTAGCTCCACCTCTTCCCTGATCATATTGTCTTTCCTGAACTGGCTGCACTACAATCTTCCCATCTCTGACAGTAGCTTGATTGTGTGGGTTAGATGTCGCTCGAGGTTGTTTTTGGTTTGTGGGAGAGAATTCATGTTTTGACTTATCATAAGTGCCAGTTGATTGATGAAGTTTCCTATGCCCGCATCAAAGCATCGCCTTGTTTGAACATTGGATCAAGAATGAGTTTATGATTACCATTACCCATAGGTACAACTTGAGAAGCTTTGGTGGTAATCCCAATATTTGAGTAAAAGGCGGTTGAATCATTTGTTGAGCTTGTTTCTCCCCGAGCTTTGAACCGATCAAGAATCCTCTTTTCAAACATGGCATGTCTCTCATTTTGAAGAAGGAAGGCATAGAGTTGCTCATAATTCATATTCTTCAACCCTTTAGTGAGCTTCACGACGCGACAAATTTGTGCCATTCGGGATTCATGTTGTTTACAAACTTTGAGTTCAGATGAATGTTAGGCATAGTCATTCTGATGTTCCTCATGTCATTCACCAACTTATGAAATCTTACATAGTACTCATAGACACTCTCATCTGGTTTCATCTTGAAGTGCTCAAATTCATCATACAATTGTGATTCTCGGTCTTCAACAGCTAGCTCGAACCGAAAAGAAGCATCTTGACATTATCCCATACAGCTTTTGCCTCGGTGTTGTGATTGATAAGCTTGTAGATGTCTTTTGGTAGACCTTGCAATATAATGTAAGAAGCTCGGATATCTCGCATCGAATCTCTTTTTCTCCTTATCATCAAGCTCATCATACATCTTTGGTCCTGACATTCCCGTAAATCGAGTTCCATCTTCATGAGTATCAAGTACATCTCTAGTAGTCTCAACTCGGTAAGGTCCTTCATCAATGGATTTGAGAATGTTAACCCCATTTTCTTTTCCAAGACAAGATAATCTCGATTCGTTGAGCCCAAGAGTCATAGTCGGCTCAAGCATGGGTGGGACGAGTATCCGAGCCAGCGGCATTTTGAACATCCTCTGCAGCATGGAGATGATAGTAGGAACGCTGGTAGACATGTTAACAGATTACACGGATTTTATAACTCTATGATTAAACCGGAAATAGATTCTTTCACGGGATTTTACTAAATCAAGAGAAAACCGTATTAACAATCACCCAAGTCGCTAGAAAATCTTGAACCAAGTCGCTAACTACTAAGTCGCTATAATCCCAAGTCGCTAGTACACAGTCAAGTCGCTATATAAACAACTCGCTAAGATTCAAGTCGCTAGGAAAATTTTGACAGCAATTCGCTAAGATCCAAGTTGCTAATGTGTCAAGTCGTTAAATAGCAACTCGCTATGCACCAAATCGCTAACACCAAGTCGCTAACGAACACAAGTACAAGTCGCTAACTTCCACCAAGTCGCTACCCATAGTGGAGAATCCACTAAATTATCATGTTTGTCGCTTGTCTCACTAGACAAGTCGCTAAGCCTAAATCGCTACCAACTCAAACTGCAACTCGCTACCAAATTGTAAAGCAAGTCGCTAGCAAGAAAAGCACTCTGTAGGTCAAGTCGCTAGCTAGAAAAATTCACAAACATCACTTTTCAATCCAAAAACAACCCAACCATGATGATTCAAGCTTACCAAATTAAAACCTAAACACTTGTGATGATTCTAAACACAAAAGTACTAACAAAATCCAAGCTTTAACACAAGAAATCAACCAAATGATGCAAAAACCCCTAAACTTTTTCAAACTCAAAAACCACCTAAAAACCACTAGAAATCCAAAGATATGTAAGAGATGATCTAACCATGGCTTTGATACCAATTGTAGGATATTGGATTTCACATACACATCAAACCATAACACAAAGTGGGCGTATAAAGATGAGTTATAGAGAGAGAAAGTTAGAGGTTTAGGGAACTTTAGTGAGAGAAAGAAAAATCTTATTATGAGCTCCAACTCTCTACCTTGGAAGGTAGAGAGTATTTATTGTCTTACAATAAAACGCGCACACACGGGCCGTGGATCGGGCATACAGTGGGTAAAGAACCGTCCGTCCTCCACGGTGTTACTTAACTAAATACTACTTAACTTAAAAGAACTAAGACTACGAGCTTTCTAACGATTACATATACTTGAGGTGACCGACTCTTTTATATCTGGAATTTCTAATTCCTAACACAGTACCTTCACCTTTTGTATTATGGATCATGAGAGAACTTCCTCCTTCAGTGGCAATTAGTGTACCGGGAGAAACAAGAACGCTTGATTTTGTCAGCGAGTATCCAACTACAACAGCACCTCAACATTGGACTACTATTGCTACTGCGCAGAATCAGGTTCAAATGCCTTATTGGTGAATCTTATATAATTGGTATATATATATATATAGTGAGCAGTAGCACTGCCAACAAAAGTTCAAGTCGCCTTTGACGGGACAATGGTGAAACTTGGGATGTTATTGTAAAGAATGTGATTAATATTATTAGTATAAAACAAAGTTGTCATATATATACATTTTAAACATTAATTTGTAAATACAAATCATGAGCTTTATATTAATTTTAGAGTTTAGAGTAGGAAAAAAAAAAAAAAAAAAAAACTTAGTAAACATTAGAAAAACATTTATCTTGAAATGTTAAAATCATGCATAGCTGTGAACATCTATTTAACGGAATGTTTATACCCATTTGGAAAATATCAAGAAAAACATAGTTAATTGTTTATCTTTTAAAATGGGTAGGACCTTTTAGGCTAGTCCCTTGCAACCAGGACGGCACTCTGGGACAACCTGTAGCCACGTCGACACTCTCCAAATGATCCGAGACATAACCGGATGCCCCAAGATTTTTTTTTTAATTCAAACATTTTTAACATTAAATTTAAATTTCATTCAAATTAAAAAAAAACATTACATTACTTAAATTAAAAAACATTACACTACTTAATTAAAAAAAACATTACAATAATTGAAATTCAAATAACGTTAAAACATTACAAAACTCTTCATCGCTCTTCGTTTCGTCTTAGTCACTATCGACTTGATTCATCGCTTCGACATGATGTCGACGATTTCTCCAAATGTGTTCACCAAATCGATTTTAAGTTTTGATGAGTTGTTGAGTCCATTAGCTCCCTGAGTAACCACCATTGATTCTGCGTATCTTAAGGGATCATGATCTTGGTGTCCCTCATTTCAAACCAGTAGGACATATCGGCCTCATTGCTGTGTGGATGATCATATTATGTAATATGATACATGTATACATAATATCTTGGATATCATTTCTAAAACCTCGAGCGAGGAACTTTAAGCATTTTCCACTTTTTCTTCAACACACCAAAAGCCCGTTCCACATCTTTCCTTGCGGCTTCGTGCCTCCTCTTGTACAAACATATTTTACGATCAGCCGTGGGAGGATTTGAAATAGACTTCATGAGAACGGACCATTGTGGATATATCTCATCAGTGAGATAATATCCCCTTTTATAAGCCACATCGTTAGCCTCAAACTAAAGGTCTGCTGCTCTCCCAGATTTGATATCATTGAAAGCGGTGAACGACGTGAAACGCTTACGTCGTTATTCATTCCGAGACACAAAGAACGCATGCCAAATCCATAAATCCCGGAAGCGACCGCTTCCAATAAAATGAATGGATGTGGCCCGTGATCACCCCTACAATGTTGGGCTCTCACTATTCGCAATTCTCCCACTCCCAACTTGTACAATCAATGCTTCCCATCATCCCAGAAAGCCATGCTTATGCTCGTGATGAGCATATATTCTTTCAAGGTCGAATACGGGCCTTTAAAATACTCACGACCATATAACTCCATGATAACCTCAAAAACTTACGAAGACATTCACGGGTCGTGGATGCGGCAATTGCCATAGTCTCGTCTAGAGAATCGGAACGCCGCGTATCCCAATTGACGAATGGCGGCAGTACACTTGACCAACGGGGTAATACCGTGCACGCCTCTAGCATCGGTTTGTCGAAATAAGTAGAGTGATCGGTTATCTCTCAACAATTTCGTGAATAGCTCGGCTCATACGGAACCAGAGAATGTTCTTTCGTCCGAATCTGCGGGTTTTGAGAAGTATGCCGCCACTAAACGATTATGAGCACCCTCATGATCCCTACGTATGTACATTCGTCGGGTTTTTGGCTGTGATGCTTTGTAAGCCTTCCAAGCAAAATCCGCAAAAAACTCACAAACTCACTAAAACTTCTTCCTCCGTCGGGAAGGCGAAGAAGAACGAATAAATGCTCGAATGACGACATATTAAAATTTGTGTTTCGTGGGTATTTGTTAGAATGGTTTATTGAATATAGATGAGAAATGTTGAGTGGTGAATTGTGTTTGAGGTGAAGTGGGTATTTATAGATGGGTAGATTTGGTTTTAAAAAAAGTTTTTTTTTTTGTTTACCAACGTTCTAATTTTGAATTAATACAAACGAAAGTGACAAAATGGAGTAAATGAGATCGGTTGTCCAAGCACTCGATGTCCCTTTTTTCCCTTGCACAACCGATGTGGAGACCGAACTCCACATTGGCCACAACCGACTTTGAGATCGGTCGAACATCAAATTTTCCGTTGCCCAACCGATTTGAAAAGCTCCACTGCGACAAGCCTAATATTTACTTTTGCCACATTGAATTGTTGCACAGTAATGCATTGAAGTTGAAATCATGTTTTCTTATGATGCATGCTAATAAATGGAAGCTACACTGTAATTTGCAGGAACTATCCCTGTTGTTGTTGATCCTCCAAATATCCAAGATTTTGCTCCTGCACCCGGTTCTATTTTACATATTAAGGAGCTAAAAGATATTGAGCCAGTTTGTAAGACCATGAAATATCTTGCGGTGAATCCTGCTGCATTCAATGAATCATTAAGGCAAGTATCTACTCTCTATTCTGTTTTAAATAAAGGGTTGCTTTTTTGACCCGTTTACTTCGGATTGGTTCGTCTCAAATGGGTAAAATTACAGAGTTAGCTAAAAGGAGAATATGTCAAATGGTCTCAACAGGTTGAAAGCTGCCCATGATATTTTTGTTGGAATTATATAACATGACTAATCATAAATATAAACAATAAACATCAAAGTAAGTGCGGAAGCGTATAGGAACATATAATGAATAATTAATTAACTAAATAATAAAGTATGCGTACCTTACTTGATCTAGCGAATTCAAGAATCAAATCCACAAAACTAGCTAGAATTGAGATAAACCTAATTAGGGTTAGAGTGCTAATCGACTTAATAAAGTCGAATAGTGTAAATCACCAAAATCCAAAGTAGGATTTCTCTACGATCATGTACGCGCGTATTGTTAGCGATTTAATTAGAATGCTAGTTCAAGTCACGATTAAAGCATACAACAAACAAGATTTAGCTTTAATATATAATATATAAATAGTCAAAACCTTTAACTTGCATCTGTCGAACATGATATGCAATATGTAAAGAAAACATGAAAATCATACACATGACATGCGTATGAATGCATACATGGCATGCATATCATATACAGTAAAGATATTGCAATCATGATTCACTGCATAATATCAAGAGAAAAAGTCAATATGTCGATCGGTTTTTATTTCTTTATTATTTTTTTTTACCAATCAAAATCACCAAAGACCAAAAGGAGTGTGTATATATATAGCATTAAACCTGTCAACAATGTCATCAATCACCTCCTTAAGTTTCAAACTTCGACACTTAACCCCCTCCTTTTTCTTAGTTCGACCATATAAATATTTCGTGATATAATTAAATCTCATACGCATGCTACAAGAATCCCATAGGTCTCGAGTTCGATCCTAACACATCTATTAATATTTTTTCCATTAAACAACAACCCACTTGGACATATCTTAATAGTGTGATCACATCGGTTAGCGTCTAACAACACTTAGATGCCTCTAGTACACACAGTAAGGTCTCCTGGAAAAAACCTTTTAATTATTTCTCATTATTATTATCCTTTTGTTTCTAATACCATGTTAAATAAAGATATGGAATTAAGTTATTCTTTATTCAACTATTCTGTTTCTCGTTATAAGTGATTGAGCAAGATTACCAAATCTTCGAACATATTAGGAGATCGTGGCCACGCATACATCTTGTCAACCCTATTTGCGGCCAAAGTAGATATTAAACTCCAAAATATATTTGAAGGAACAAATTCTATCTTGACTCACAGAATAACCCACAAACTTTGCAACACTCGGGAAACAACCTTATGACTACCGATTACGTATAGCGTTAAGTTGTTCCACAGAAGTGCACTACATTCATGACACTTATCTGGTATCTCAAGTATGAGGATAACTATTCACAATTTACTTATAACAATATCCACAAAGTAAATTATGTAGTTGGGATAAGTCCTATATTCAATTCATTGAATATCATCTTAAATTGGTATGCATTCTCATCAATATACTTTCAAGTATATTCTACCATATCTCTCAGATTTGTCTTAGTTTAATGATACTCCCATATCATTAATTGACAACGGACGATTTAGAATAATATAATTTATTCACGGATTAAACATGCAAATATAGGATACAATATATTATAAAATCAAACATACCAAGTATTTGATTTATTATAACAATTGTTTAACATCCTTTATCCAAATACCAAATAGATCAATGCATGAACATTCCAGTTGATGAATTATGCCTCAAGTAATGACAATCATACTTGTTGACAAGGCATAAATCAACCAACTTGATCTATCATAATTTTGAGAATACTTATTTCAAGAATTCAATTAATGAAGTCCTTGTATGTGTGCATTCAACAATCCACATAATAATTCTTAAAGTGTGTGACATCCTATCATCACCAATTTATGACAATTTAAACTTTCAAACATTTTAAAGTTTAAAGTATTCTTATTCTTTTAATGTATAATGCAACTGTGCTCTTAGTAGCACAACTAGTTCACATGGCCATTAACAAGGTTGAAATCCTACCATGACTAGTATTGAGTGTCATCTCAATTAAACCAAAGATCATTGTATACAAACAACAACATGCTCATTAAAACTCCGTAAACTTTAATATCTTATTGTGTAATGTTTGATGTCTTTCAAACTGATGACAATTTGCACAACAATTGACATATTGTTCATCCATAGAATCTAGGAGCAATTCCAGACTGAGGATGTAATTCTTTTAGAATATTCATTACACAAGTTATCTAATAACTTTTAGTTAGATATCAATGTTGTCAAATCACTTCTTATTCAAGAATGATACAACAATTTTAATACACAACATGATGTACATGATGAATCTACAGGTCAACCTTATAATTCATTCACGTTCTATCTAGTCAAATATTTATCCATTTCCCAAATGATATATCATGTTTTATTAGAATCATTTATTTTTACTGCACATGTTTATTAATAATAAACATATATTCCAAGGTTGTATGTTTTAATTCTTAAATCTTACAAATGAAGTTTCATTCCAATCTAAGACTTAACATTTAGCTTACAAGGAATGTTACTTACTATAAAGATTTAATAAACTTAACATAATACTCCCACTAGCTTTCAGGAATACTTAAAATTTATCTTATTTTAATTATAAATCGAAAATGGGATTTAATAATTAAACATAAGAATAATTTCATAGATGCATGCATTTATCCATTCATGAATTATTTCACTTCGTACACTTCCAAAGATTATATGAATTCAAAAAAACCTTTCAATTACTTACCGTCCTCGCCAGTAATTTTTCAAGAAAGAGTTTTGATATTCCATTGTCATATTTCATATTAATGAAAACAAGTATGACAATTATCATCTTTATATATTTAATGTGTTTAGAAAAGAATGTTCAATCACAATTAATTTCTTAAGTATGATTAATAATCTTGTCATAAACATGCATTAAATAAGTGTACAATATTGTCCATATGATTTCTACATAGAAATTCAAACTACTAGGGTTTTTCATCTCTTTGAAGAAACTCATTTCCATTCTCTAGTCTAACTATTAAGATAAACCAAATTTCCAAAAATTGATTATCTTTATGGACAGCATCTTTAACATTCATAGTATGAGTAATTTACCCAATTCAATATTTGGTAATCCATCATAATGATTAATAGGTTTACTATAATCCCAGAACTCATACTTCTCAGCATATATGTCAAATATCGAGATATCCTTGTGATCTATGAATGAAAATTCCATCATCATGAGGTCTATCATTTACATGTCTAACCTCATCATGATATTTACTAGTGTGTTTTAGAAGATTATGTATCTTGTAATTTTATCTTTCAAGATAAAAAAACTCCCACTTGCCTTTTGTAATATATAGACTATCTATATATACTTAGCCATTAGAGCAAAACTACATTGTTCTCTTTTTGGGACATTACAAATACACATTGATAATTCATGATTTTACTTTGTTAATAACCTATTCATAAATAGTTTAACAAATTCAGAATCTTCAATTTTAAAACTTAATGTGATTCATCACATTCCATAATAAAATGGTGTTTTATCAATCTTCTAGGTTGGAGTCATATTGAGTATATTTAATTCATACTCAATTTTCTAACCTTGTTACTTTTAAGAAAGAAGTTATGGTTATCTTGAATCAAACAAATCAAATAGAGTTTGATTCTTCTAACTGAACATACCATCAACTTGTGGTATTCAGTAGAATTAATATTGTAAGACAATCTAACAATATATAAGATAAACATATTTCTTTTGGCTTACCTATTTACCAACTAAGTCAACTTAATGGTATAATAGACTTTCCAAGCCAATTACATGCTTTATAACACAAGTACCTTTTAACCAAGTCACTTCATATCCATGTTTCAACAAGAAACATAAACTGTTATAATCCCATTATACGTTATAAATCATTGATCAACTCAATGACTTCTTGTATATGTCTTAATTAAAAACATAACAAGTTAACGTCTTACTTTATTATAAGTCTTAAAAGACTTTATGTTTATGTCTTTACAATGAATCATAAACATGTTTAACTAAAGTAATTATGAACACAACTCTTGGTTTCAATAGTAATTTCAAGTTAATTTATTTACTTCACAATAATGTAGGACTACATTATTTTTCATTTATGTCATTTCAAAATACATAAATAAACAAATTGAAGTAGTATTAGATTACTTCATTTATGTCATTCTAATAATACATAAATATTTAATTTGAAGTAGTCTTATATATCATTTTGACACATGTTCTACATACTTGTCTAATTTAGAAACTGCAAATATGTCCATGCAAGGTCTGACTTCACATAGAGATTTACTTTGTTGTTTCAATCTCGCCAAGTTCTCACATGACGTAAATTGTAACACCAAGTGTTTCTTGAATTAGTTATATACAAGTTATATTAGAATGTTGGTCTCTTACCTTGCAGTCAAGAGAATCCTTTAAATCATATACTTATATGTTGTACCTTGCACACAATATAGATTTCTCCCACTTGTGCATGGAACAACATCATGTAGCAGATAAACAACACGACATATGTTTGTTTATCTGACTAATATGATTGTGTCATTGATATTAGCATAACTAGTAGATGTAGAACCACTTCATTGTCTAATAAGGAAACGTACATGACTATCCTTGAAAACATAAGTGTCTACAAGTGGAAAGTAATTATCGTAAGACATTCTAGAGATAATCTGAGTTACTACCAAGATGACAAAGCTTGTAACTCCCACTGAATAAGAGATTATTACATTAATTCTTTATTCAGTAATAAGAACAAAATACTCCCACCGGATTTGACAACATTGTAAGTATTGCATTAACCAGTGAAAGAAAATAGCGTTCTATTTACTTCCTACACCTTTGAGAAAGTCCATACATAACAATTACTTATGTACTTAAAAGAATGTATTCTACTATGTAGATGATGAATTTATCCATCAATGCTATTAACTTGAAAAATTGGGCATGCAATTTCTTTCTTAATAGTTCTACTATTCCAACAATTGTAAGTAGTACTTTTAAATGGTCAAAACAAAACAACTAGATAAAATATACTAGTTTGTCTTTTACCAATTTTGCAGTAAATTAGTCTAGCTTCTAATTTAATAACTTAGAAAATATGCAATTTTCTTAACTATTAAAAAATTTGCTTACGAGTTATGTATTTAGAATTTAGACAATTCTAATTGTCCTATCATACCTTTCTTCATTCATGAAAAGGAATAGGATTGAATCTCACTCTTTCTTAGAAAAGAGGACTAGGTTTATTCTTTTAGCAAAGTTGACTCTACCAAAAAACCCTACGGTGTAGATCAATTTACCAATACAAAATAACCTACGTTTACGGTTTAATGTTGCATTAATACATTTAAAGAATTAGCAAAATTCAATTTTAGTATTTTCGATAATTAAACTTTTCAAGAAAATAAAATACCCAAGGTAATATTCATATAACCATAGAATTTTCTCTAAAACTAGGATCCAAATTATCGTAGTTCCATTACATCAGTTGATCTGCTAGTAACGAAAGCACATAATAGGTAATCTGTCGAACAATAATTGGCAAACAATTCCAATTCCTAAATCATTATGGGATTTATATTTTCCAACGCTATTGCAAATATAAACATGTTTCATCCCATCTTATGCCATTGAGTCCAAGATCTCACTTCCTACTCAACTTAAGTGTCTAACTTAAAGAACCGCAAATATGTCCATGTAAGGTCTCACTTAACATAGAGATTTACCTCTCCATCACAATCTAGCCAAGTACTCTCATGACTTAAATTGCAACTTCAAGTGTTCCTTTTAATTAGATGGCATATAACTTAATTTAAAAGGGTACTAGTTTTGATTTTATGCGGTCAAATCAAATATGTACAAAGATGTCATGCATTCATCTTGTAGTATAATTTTAATAAAAAACTTTTTATTACCAATTCATAAAGATCAAATTATCAAAGTTTTGATTGAGGTATTGGGTTCACCAATCAAGGAATTTAGTATTAATTATCATCCATTATACCGTACTTTTGCATAAGTGTAAACACTTAGTGTTTCCGATAATTACCACCGAAGTGGCGCATGGAATTAAAACTAATTCGCCCTTAAGATGAGCTTGTACTTTTATGGCTTACTAAGTAGCTCCATTCGAACTTACAGAGGGCAGAGGACCTGGTAAGCACAAACGCATAACCTTAGACATCCATTCAGTGTGATTGTGCGCACTTCTTAAATAACCCCTTTATAGTTCATTCGAATGGGTGAGCCGTTCAATCATTGTACCAAAGTCACCAATCAATTAAACTATTGAAAACTTAACTCTTCCAAAACAAATCAAATTTCACCATTGTTTAGTCCGTATTATTTTTCTATTCAAAATTACCCTTTGCTTAAAACTGTCGCACATAATAAACAAACAAGTAATACCAATAAAAAATAAACAACTAAAACAATGCACATAATAAACAATTTATACGTGTAAACAAGTAGCCACATGCAACTTATTCGATAAAACCCTATTAATAATCAATATCTAGGTTAAATTAACGTATATATTAATTAGGGCTTTCACTCTCTCAATTGAAAGTGAGCCACATACATCGACGAATCGATTGCGTAAACCCATAATTAATGATATACCAAATTGCACATAATTGATTCATTAATGTATATAATTGGAGTCATCCCCAATTCAAGATTTATCATAAATATACATGTGTATAAAACTTAACAATTAATTCAAGCAACCATCCATGACGAACATGCATGTATCATCATGGATATAACATAACAATTATTCAGGTTGTCACAAGATCGCATACAATTCCATGTCACATAACACTTTATTCATGAATTTATCACGTAACAAATATATTAAATCTAGGTTTCGATATAGATAACATAACAATTAATATAAACCCTAAAAAAAAATTTAAGGAAATCGATTACAAAATTTTAGGGTTTCCACCCATAAAAAAAATTTTCGATCCAAAATAGATTTTTAAAACCAAATTAGGGCAAAATCCTTAACCCTAAAATTAGGGTTTATATAATCATAACCAAAACCCTAGAATAAATCATATCAAACACAATACAATATCCGTTTTTTACGTGTTTAGTAATTAATTACTCATTAAAACCAATGACTCGTGATGCCACTGTTGGAATTATATAACATGACTAATCATAAATATAAACAATAAACATCAAAGTAAATGCGAAGCGTATAGGAACATATAATGAATAATTAATTAACTAAAGAATAAAGTATGCGTACCTTACTTGATTCTAGCCGAACAAAAATCAAATCCACAAACCAAGATTGAGATAAACCCTAATTAGGGTTAGAGTGCTAGTCGACTTAATAAAGTCGAATAGTGTAAATCACCAAAATCCAAAATAGGATTTCTCTACGATCATGTACGCGCGTATTGTTAGCGATTTAATTAGAATGCTAGTTCAAGTCACGATTAAAGCATACAACAAACAAGATTTAGCTTTAATATATAATATATAAATAGTCAAAACCTTTAACTTGCATCTGTCGAACATGATATGCAATATGTAAAGAAAACATCAAAATCATACACATGACATGCGTATGAATGCATACATGGCATGCATATCATATACAGTAAAGATATTGCAATCATGATTCACTGCATAATATCAAGAGAAAAAGTCAATATGTCGATCGGTTTTTATTTCTTTATTATTTTTTTTTACCAATCAAAATCACCAAAGACCAAAAGGAGTGTGTATATATATAGCATTAAACCTTGTCTAACAAGTCATTGCAATCACCTCCTTAAGTTTCAAAACTCGACACTTAACCCCCTCGTTTTTCTTAGTTCGACCATATAAATATTTCGTGATATAATTAAATCTCATACGCAACGCGTGCAATCCCATAGGTCTCGAGTTCGATCCTAACACACATCTATTAATATTTTGTCCATTAAACCAACAATTTTTCTAATACATGTAACTTTTTAAAGCGTCGAACTCGGCAGCCATCAAGGGCAAGTCTGATATGACTGCAGTTCAACACATAATTAACGACCTTCTTACTTGCTTATCTTAACGACTAATACAAAAAAAAATGTACGAAAAGGGCTGAGGGGTGTATGAGACGGAAAGTGAAAGAACTGAATCTTTAAGAATTCCGAGTACATACAACCCTATGTTATATATCTAGGTAAAACGGGTTAATTGGCAGAAGCTAGAATTATAGGTTATTTATACTTGAACATATAAGAATATAGTTTTCGTAATTCTCTGAAAAAATATGGACATTGCAATACAACACTTTAACCTGTTTAGGCCTACACCCAACCCATATGTTATACCACCTGTATTTCTAACATATCAAAATGCTTTATGTTTGCAGAAGTACACGACAGCTCGGTGGTCGTGAACAATGAACCATTGACCTACTACCCCAACACTTATGAAGTTATGAATATGTTAAAAGTTCATACAATTACATACTTAACTATGTTTAGTACTGATACTCAACCCTTTGTATCTATAGGGAACCAAGAAGGCTTAGGGTGCTTATACCACTTACTTCAAAGTCTAGGTTTGTTGCTTCAGGTTCTCAAAATTCGAAATTAGCGGTTGTTTGTAAATATACGGAACAAAATGAAGATGGTCTAATGGAACGTTAGAGTCATGCTTTACCGGCTTCAAATATATTGGTCACAAGTCCAAAGAAGCAACTTGAACATGTATTTTTTATAAGCAAATGACTTTTGTCAAAGTTTTGTTTCTATTGCAAAGAATTGTTGATACGTGTATATATGCTGTTATTTGTTTCAAAAGGTTTTACACTCCTTAAGTTGTTCGCGACTTTGTATCGATTTGCAAAATAAAGGTTCCCCGCAGCAGCGCGCGGGTTAACATGCTCGTTATTACTATTATCAATCGATTAAATCGAAAAACATCTCTTTTTAACTTTGATTAAAATTAGCAAAAGTTAAACCATGGTAGTTATATGAAAACTAGGTTATTTAAAAATGACTGCTAACAATAACTTACTGGGGTTGTTTAAACATATTTTAAATAATCATGTTTTAAAATATGAACTCGTTATTTTTGTAAATACATGATAAAAACGAACACAATTAAAGTAAGTGAGTTTTAATAACTTATGCATTAATATTAAGTGAGTTTTTATCTATAAACATTATTATTTAAACATGATAAAGTCACTTTATAAAGTAGTAAAGTCACATGGATCAAATCAAATGGCTCAAATTGCCTCAACTTGACTCAAGTTGTGCTTACAACTTGAGAGAATTCTTGTCCCTTATTAATACCTTGATAAAAAGTATCATGTTTGAACCCCACTAAGTAAATATATTGAAAATGATCAAGAAAAAAATTTCGAAAATGATAACATAACCTATTAAGACCGTGTGCTTAACTAGTGACATGAACAATGAAAATCTTATCCGTTTTATATGTAATTAAATGATTATCCGTGCATAGCAACAACGGTGTATAGTAGCGTTAATTTACGTGTGTATTTTTATTTATTTATGTATATATGCCTGATAGTAAGTGAGAGTGAAGACAGTTAATTGCTTTAATTATAATTAAGTATTTACATATTTAATAGATTGTGTTGCCTTTTGTAAGTAAGTGTATGTTAGTCTAACAACTTCACTTATTT
This sequence comes from Chrysanthemum makinoi, assembly GCA_910596185.1. Taxonomy (NCBI): domain Eukaryota; kingdom Viridiplantae; phylum Streptophyta; class Magnoliopsida; order Asterales; family Asteraceae; genus Chrysanthemum; species Chrysanthemum makinoi. The sequence goes on along the minus strand of OU343221.1, from coordinate 95,920,831 downwards.
TTTAAGTTTTAAGCATTTTTCTTTTTATATGTAACTAGCAGGGTACCCGCGTGATGCGGCGGCGGGTACCCTGTGACTATATTTTCTGACAATGTAATATTATGCGGTCATACTTTTATTAAACAATTAAATTGCAAATAACAATAACTTTAGTTAAAATCGTGGAAATAATTCATCTCCTGTTAACCGAAGTTACCACAAACAAAATCTTGATTCTTTCCTTCAGCACAATCACCCTTCGTCAATTTTGGAGCCGACCGACCCAGTTCGACCCTCATGTTGCAATGGTGGCGACTTGGTCGGCGCAGCGGCGACCGAACCAGTCGACCGACCACTACGGGCATCTTAATGGATTTATTTTTAAATGCTTGGTTTAGTAATTTCATTAGATTGTACATTGTGGTTAAATGGTTGTATATTTTAGTGAAGGGGTAAATTAAATAGTTTATTAATTGTATGTGTTGAATAGTGTTTTTTAGTTGTATTTGTGCTTCAAATAGTTTGTACATTGTGTTTTGTAAATTATACTTTTTATCAAATGGGTGTTTTAAATATGACATTAATTACAAATGTTGACCAGTCAATATGTATAGGTGTTTATGCATATTGTACATATAGCTTAGGTAGTTGTACTTGCTTAAAATCTATATATGAAATTTTTAAAAAATTAGAAGAGAGAGGGTCATCCCTCCATTATAAGTAGTATAAATATAAATATAAATATAGATATGAAAGACACGTTTAAGTTTTGATAACAAATAGTAGACATATTAATAAGAGTATCATCTACGACAACCTTGAACCAATGCCTTTTGTGTTACTATTAAAATACACAAAAGAAAACGTTGTATAAAGTTTAGATACATAAAATCTCTTTTTAGTACTACTATAAAAAAGAAATCGATACTAATATGTCTACACGTTTAAAGAGAGTTATTGATCACTTGTTCTTTACGCAATTGGTCTATATGGAATTATCTTTATGTGTTATCTTTTTGACATTTATAAGTATAACATTCATAGCGCACTAATTATTTTGGTCTTTCTATTGCATGTCTGCGATTGCTATAAACCACTCGTTAGATTTATCAACGTAACACTTTTATAAAAATTAATTCCCTTTATGAAATACGTGTATATTATTCTTACGCATTATAGCTTTAGTCAGTAATATTGTAACATGCTCATTTGATTAGGGCCAAATCACTTACCTAATTATTGATACATGTGAGATAATTAATTATTTTTAGGGGAAATGAACACTGCTGCAACAACAGCTTTTTGATCCCTTTTTTTTTTTTTTTTTTTTTTTCAAATTTGACACTCTATTCATCAATCCGTGTTTTCTTCCATATCCATTCTCCATATTTGAATTGGGGGCAAATTGCATAAAAAATGTACTTTATTTTAGGTTAATTTAAATTTTGGGTATTAATTTTCTTTTCTTATAATTTAAGGTATTGAAGTTAATTTTATATGCAATGTAAGCTTTTTTTGAAGTTTTTCTACTTTTCGAAAGAAGTTTCTCATCACTGCTTTCGCTGAAATGGTTAATCAATATGAATATATCATTATTATTGAGTATTTAAACGTCATTTCAACTTAAATTATTACCGATAACCTATTTTGAAATGTCAAAAAACCTAACATTACACGTAAAATTAAGTTAAATACCTTAAGTTAAGAAGAAAAAAATAATAATTGAGTACCTTAAATTTAAATCGACCTAAAGTAGAGTAACTTTTTATACGTATTACCCTTGAATCGAGGGTATACAAGATTATTTATGGCGGAGATGTATTGCAAAAAAAGTTCTAGCAGCCGCAGCATTGATCATTTTCCCTTATCTTTATTGGCCAACCTCATTGATTAAATTTTCAACTAATTAAGATTGAGGTTAGATTTCGACATGTATACTTTATAGAATTATATTTTGTTTGAACTTATGAAGAAGATGTACATTATGTGTATTTAGTGATTGTGAGTTTAAAATGTAATCGAGTAACGAATAAGGTAACATGTGTTTTGATGATGGCCAAATCATGAACAATTGATGTTCTGTACTTCCATGTTGGATCATGTATGTGTCTTATTTTGGCCTAACATAAAAGCTAAATTCTAACATCATTTAGGTAATTAATATAGGTGATATCTTTATTTTCTACGTTTGCAGTTTGTGCTATTGAGAGTCCATCGTACAATTTTGTGTTAAGTTCAGTCTGTTTTTTATGTTCATTGCATAAACTTAACCTTGTATATATTTCACACTTTGAGTTCATTTTGCTTTTGTTGTGTGAAAATAAAATCTCAAATGTATATACTCTTTATATGTTTATGCACCCCAAGATCTTCTTTTCTTTTGAAAAATTGAAATCTATTAATCACAAAAAATCATATAACTCCTTAAGAAATTCAAATAAAAAAATTAAAGACATGCCCATGATCCAAACACTTTAAAAAACTATACAAACAACTCTACATATATCCTCATCAACTAAGCCATCAAACACCATACAACCTTTCATTCATATCTCACATATTCAAAAGTAGTAGAGACCATTTGCCATATATTTGATTAATTATAGATACTATTGCAGTTACCCTAACACTAATAAAAAAGATCAATCACATATAGGCCTCATCCTACTACAAAGTTTAGGTAACTTTGTTGGCTCAATAGTTTCTATTCCTGCATCAAGGCCCCATTTATAAACAATCAAAGGCTTATTATTAACTAGCGATGGACCTTATTCCATCACTTTGTTTAAACCCTCCTCATAATTAAATTTGAAAAAAATATCCTTTAGTGTTAAAGATAACATATTTAAGGCCAAACCTTCCCCACATTCTCCTAAATGGTACCTTAATTCTAAAAAAGTCATTTTATACCCACAAAATACCCAACAACATTCAAACTCCATTTAGCACTTTCCTTTTCCTAAAAAACTACTACTTCATTTCCAAATTCATTAATTATAGTAGGTTTAAACATCAGTTATATTTGTACTGCTTCATCCACCTTTTTCATAACAATAACATAAGAGTCTATCGGTGCAAATATTGTACATATATCTCGTTTATATTTTAACGAAGATAAATATATATAAGGAGACATTTAAAATCATTAGCGATAGCTCAAAACCAAAAGCATACGAAAACAGGATCTAGCACGTTGGGTTCACGCGCCAGATCTTGTTTTCGCGAGCTGGTTTTTCAAAGTCGTCTTTCCTCTTACCCGACAAAGTTTGATCTTTCAATACAAGTTCGTACATGATATTTAATATGTTTTATAATATCGTAAGTTCATTATGTCTTAGAGATATCGTGTCAAATGTCTAGTCCCATTTTATAAAACCCAACTCAAAACATTTTATAAAACTCAACTCAAAGCCTCTTAGCTAACTCAAAACATCTTATAAAACAAGCTGAACACGTGAAGGTCTATGTTTTTATAAAATGGTCAAATGAAAATATACAAATGGGTATAATCTTTACTTATGACTTAACTAATTACCAAATGGGTCTACTTACTTTTGAAAAAATAAGTTAAGGTTACTTTGAGTACTTGGTTAAATGCACTTTCCGTTTGTGGGTTTGTGGGTTGATGATTTACTAAATATTCAAAGTACTTAATTTAGTTGCATCAAAGTAATTAGTTAACAAGTTAATTGTGACATTAACAAAGACCGTAACATTTGAAATTTGAAATTTTTGAAATTTAAATTTTAAATTAAAAATCTCCGTTTGCATTGCTTTGTCCAACTTACCCTCCACAATGCATCTTTGCCCTCCATTAACTACCTCCCACTTCTCAATTGGTTAATTTCATGCTTCCATTTTTTTTCTTTAACCGAGGCTAATTTGAACCCCAATTAACTATAACTAATGAGTTGGTTTAACCTAACCCTTTTTTGGAGCTTTAAAATACTCTTGGGAAGGTTAAAAGTGAAGTGCATATGTGAGTTTAGTAAGAGGAAATGGCTAGTTATTTGGCAAGAGATAAAACAACGCCAACGCGCTGGTCCTGCGCGCCACAATAGCGTAGCGTAGGTTTTCTTGATTTCTTGCCTACAAATAGCACCCTATTGCCATGCTAACACTTCACCTATTGCTAAACATTTATGCCCTCTTATTTCTCTCTAATATCTCTCTAAGTCTTTCAATCCTTCGAGTGTCTTAAAATCTTCTATCATCTATTGAAAACAAACTCTTTGCAAGAGAAGAACACACAAGAACCTAATATACTCTTGTGCATTGTGTCTAGATCGAGTCTTCCTATTCTTAACCTATCTTCTTCTAGTCTAGTATACTCATTGTAACAAATACTTAAACATTCTCATTCAAATTGTAACTAAGTGTCAAGTCTTACTCTGGGTGGGAAGAAGTAAGTATGAAATATTTACTCCACGTGCGGAGAAGCAAGGGTGTAATAATTTAAGTATGAAATTCTTACTCTGGGTGAAAGTTCCATTAAGCTAAAGTGCAAGGTTTATCCATCACACGGATTTGGTACCAGTGAATCGTATAGGTGTTGTGGATTTGAAACTGGACGTATGAGTGATCTAAACCCCTCATCGAAAACCAGTATAAATCATTGTGTTTGTCTATCTTGCCTTAACTATTTACTTACGATTTATATTGTTTAATTGTTTACACCCTTGCATGCAATCTTGACACTTAACATACTTAAAACTTAAAATAAATAAAAAAGAACGTACCCCCTTCCCTTTACTGTTCTACAGAGCCAGTATTCATACATACTTCAAATTTGTATCATTAACATCACAACTATTATTCAAATCAGTTTGTCCAAACATAGGCAAATTGTTCTATAATCTCCTTAGTCATCTCCACATTTGTAGACCTGTCAATACTACCCTCAGTATCCTCGATATTATTTTCTCCTTCCCTTACTTTCCTCAACCTAACATCATCTCGACTACCCAATACAGTCAAACCCAATTTATCATCGGTATGCCCCACAATAACCTTATCCCCTTTATTACCCCCCTTTCACCGCCATATTGAGAACCAAATCATCAAATTTAGCTAGTAATCTTTACCAATCTCTTTGATGATCGTCGTGCGGGTGACAAAATTGACATAATTGGCTATTGTACGGAAAACAACAAAATTATGGCAAACTAAGATCTACCCAAATTGGAAATGAACTGATCGAAATTGATTTGATAGAAAGATTCATAAGATGATTTAGAGTACTTTGTATGGTTTAGGTTAGTGAAATGATGAATAAAGAACATTGTTAATGGTGGATTGGAAGTGAAACCATCGCAACGCTTTTCGTGTCAATTTCGCCATTAGAGAGAGAGAGGTTTACGATGCGATATCATTGGAAATAGTTTCTTTACTATCTCACATAGGGGTGGGTTTTTCATTTTTCTTCATATTACGCTCCATAAGAGCATAGATTATAGTGATTAAATGTCATAGCCAGTTCCAACTTGTCACCCAATTTGGCACACCCACTTATATGTCAACATACTGTTTGGTTCAGGCATTTCATAGATAACCATTTAAGTGGCATGGAAAAGGACAACAAAGAAAACTCTCTCTCATTTTTTTAATTGGTTTTGTGTGTGAGTGTAACATTTAAATTAAGTATGGTGAGATGCAAATGGCATGTAAAATTGCATGTCACTAGTGAATGGGTTTTTAGTGTATGAGTGTTAAAAGTGAAGATACTTAGGCCTTGTTTATTTTTTCAAAGTAATCACTTCTTATCATTTTTCACTTATTTCCTCCGCGTGCGCGTAGAGGAACTTGTTTGTTTTTTTTTTCCAGAAAAAGAGCTTATTTATCTTCTTTTCTCTTCCAAATTCATACATCTCCTTCCTCTTCTTACCGCTTCATTTGACAAACCCTACCTCTTTCTCATTTTATCACAGACACCTCCCATCACCAACCCATCCCAGCCGCCACCACCACCCCATCCGCCATCCACCATCCACCATCCACCACCATCCCATCCGTCGACCACCATCATCTCATCAGCTGACTACCATCATCCCAGCCTCCGCCACCACCATCTCAGCTGCCATAAAAGGTATGGGCTTTCTTTCATTCTTTTGTTTTTGGGTATGTTAAAAAATGAGGTTTTGAACTTTATCCCATCATATTTGAGTACCCATTTCATCATTAAAGTTGTGGGTATGTTAGAAATTTGATCTTTGTACCTTTTTAATGTCATTTATTAATAAATTGTTACAAGTATATGTCATTTGAATGATATGTTTTACCATAACAGCCGCCAGACACCACCTCAGTCGTTGGACACCACCTCAGCCTCCATTTCAGCTGCCGCAAAAGGTAAGGGTGTTTTGATGTTTGTGTTGTGCTGTTGTGATGTTTTGATCTTGTGGATATGCTTAAAAAATAGTTATTGGTTATTGGTGATATGCTTTGCTCCATGAACAGTTGTTGATCATCTGTTCGAATTTTGTGTGTAAGTAGGTTACTAGTTATGCAAGTTTGTGTGATTTATATGCATTGTTCGATGATTGTTACGTTGTTTGTGGTTGGGAATACGGTTTTATATGTGAGATGTAATGGCTCGTGGGTACGAGCGTATTGTATCATGACATTGAGTTAAACCTTAACTCAGTGCCACGTCAGCGCCACATCAGCTTTAACTTTTCAACCTTAACTCACAAAAAAACACCCCTTATCATAACTAAACCATAACTCAACTATTTACAAATTCAACCCCTAAACAAAACTAATACTTCATTTAATAAATAACATAAAGTTAAAACTTAAACATTTTACAATACGAATTCATTGAAATATGGAAATAAACTTCACGTAAAATACACTACGATACGCTACAAACAACAATACGAAATAAAAGCATACGAACTAAAATACACTATGATACGAAATGCATAAACCTAACTTAATCTGAGTACTCCCCACATGCAGAATCATACGAAGGAGACCTATACCCAGGAAATTCTTCAATGAACGCATTACTGATAACGCTAAGATTGTACATGTTTTCAGCAGCGTTATTCACGCTTTATATATATATATATATATATATATATATATATATATATATATATATATATATATATATATATATATATATATATATATATATATATAGGGGGTGTTTCTTGTGAGAAGTCTAATTTTTGTAAGAACGCGAGAAGAGATCCTGGCCCTCCATTTAATCCTCCTTTTTTACATTTAATGGCCAAGATCAAATAAAATTTTACACTAATCAAAGATATTTTCTTAATATCCTATTGTTACTAACTATAAATATTAAAAAAACACAGAAAACACAAAATTGAAGGTGAAATCACCCAAATCTCTCTCCCGAGAATAAATATCTTCCCCACCATTTTTCAACAACCACAACCACCGATTTTCGATCATCTCTGGTTATCCTTTAATTCAACCACCTCAATCACTGATATTAACCGTCGTTCAACCACCGTTCAACCACAACAGGTTATCTTCATTCAACAACCACCGCCGTTCAACCACCGTTTCAACCGTCGTTCAACCACATAAATCACAGGTATATTAAAGAAGAAAATGTGAATATAGATGAAACTGAAATCACTGAAGAAGATTCCTTGTTCAAATCAGATTACATAGAGATATCAAGTAATTATTACATTTTATTATTATTTATTAATTTTTATAAATAATCGTTTTGAATTGTGGAGATTATTAGCAGATTTTAGTTTAGTTAGAGTATCTTCGCATGTGAACTCATTAAATTTTATTAGTGTATTAGTGTATTTAATTTTAGTTATAGTATCTTCACATGTGAAGATTATCAGTTAGGAATGAAATTTTGATGTAATTAGCCGATTTAAGTTTGGATTAGATTATCTTCGCGTGTGAAAAAGATCAGTAAGTAATGGAATTTTTAGGTTATAAGTGCATATAAGTTTAGTTATAGTATCTTCACATGTGAAGATTATCAATTATGAATCAATTTTTGACATTAATAGCGGATTTAAGTTTGAATTATGTTATATTTGCGTGTGAAAAATATCAATAAGTAATGGAGTTTTGAGGTTATAAGTGTATTTAAGTTTAGTTAGGAATGAAGTTTTGACATTAATAGCAGATTTAAGTTTGTATTAGATTATCTTCGCGTGTGAAAAATATCAATAAGTAATGGAGTTTTGAGGTTATAAGTGTACTTAAGTTTAGTTAGAGTATCTTCAGATGTGAAGATTATCAATAAGTAATGAAGTTTTGACATTATTATCGGATTTAAGTTTGGATTATATTATCTTCGCGTGTGAAAAATATCAATAAGTAATGGAGTTTTGAGGTTATTAGTGTATTTAAGTTTAATTATAGTATCTTCACATGTGAAGATTATCAGTTAGGAATGAAGTTTTGACATTAATAGCAGAATTAAGTTTGTATTAGATTATCTTCGCGTGTGAAAAATATCAGTAAGTAATGAAGTTTTGAGATTATTAGTGTATTTAACATTAGTTAGAGTATCTTTGAATGTGATGATTATCAGTTATGACATGAAGTTTGACATTTTTAGCGGATTTAAGTTTGGATTAGATTATCTTCGCGTGTGAAAAATATTCGTAAGTAATGGAATTTTGAATTTATTAGAAGATTTAAGTTTGGATTAGATTATATTCACATGTGAAAATTTTCAGTAAGTAATGAAGTTTTGAGGTTATTAGTGTATTTAAGTTTAGTTAGAGTATGGAAAGTATGTTATCGATACCATAACAAAATAGGCGAGACTATTAACATTAGATTTTGGATACTTATGTTTCTGACAGTGACCTTGTTCACAGTTGTGCACCCGTAATCTTTTGCCTCTCCTACATGTTGGACTATTCCTAAATAGTCTGCAAAACAATCATCGTTATTTAGATAATCATATTTGGGGAAATTATCGGTGGGAAATAAGAATATCTGTGAGAATGGAGTCTTTCACATCTGCTCGAGAGGCAACCTGATTGTATGATGCGACTCGTTGAGGCTGACGTCATCATCAAACGGTCAAACCCTAGCCTAGTACCTAAGTCTAGTGGTTTTACCGTTAAGGCTGCTGCTCAGGTATATGTTATTAACTTACTATTATTTTTCATTGTTTTAAACTTATATATAATATTTTTTAGTTACTGCAGTAAAATAGGTAAAGTAACCGTTTCATAGGGTTGTAGAGAGTTATTTTTGGGAATTGAGAGTTATCGGCATTGGGGGTGTTTGGATTGACTTATAAGTTTGGGCTTTTGAGCTTATTTTTTCATTTTACCAACCTTAGGGGGTGTTTGTTAAAGCTTATGTGGTTTCGGCGTATGTTCCATAAGCTTATTTTTTCAGCTTATTTTGAAACTATGAGCTTATACAAGTTTATTATGTCATAATATGCGTATATAAGTCCCTATGTTTCAAAATAAGTCATTAAAACAGGCTTTTGAAACATAAGCTAAAACAAACACCCGCTTAGCTTATTAGTTTATAATCATAAGCTAATTTAAACACTCGGCAAGTGCTTTTGAGCTTATTAATTATCAGCCATAAACTGGTTATTGAACATAAGCTTAAGCCTGAAAAGAGGCTTAGAGAAACACCCTTTAGGATTTGTATTCCAATATTGAGGCGACATGTGTGTAGAAAGTAGGAACTGATATTATTTCATATTCCAATTAAATTTATACCCATATGTGATATCGCAAAAGATGAGTTCGTTTGATGCAACACATATACGTTTTTGTTAGTGTGCATAGTGGTCAACAAATGAAACTTTTTTCATTCTCCTTATTAGCGTATGTTCATGTTTTTCAGGAGGTAGCTACACAGGCGAAGGTAACCAACAAAGTGTTTTTTGACATAAGCATTGGAAACCCAGTGGGGACCCTTGCAGGAAGAATTGTTATTGGGCTTTTTGGTGATGATGTGCCCCAAAGTTTTGAAAATTTCCGTGCTTTGTGTACAGGTTGATATCTTTATCTTGTTGATTGGTTTTCCGTTAAATCTGATGGATATGTGGAATGAACTTTTGGGTTTAATTGGCTTTCACTTTGTTCAGGAGAAAAGGATTTGGTTACAAGGGTTCTGCGTTCCACCGTGTCATCAAGGATTTCATGATTCAAGGAGGAGACTTTGACAAGGGAAATGTAGGTTTTGTCGATTCTTTCTTATACTTCATAGTTCATACTATCCACATCATGTAGGTCCTGCGCAAAACTGTGATTATCTGTTCATTCTGGAAACCATATACTATATATTTGTTGTTTAGGCATTCTCCGATGTATATATTGTTCAACAATTTAGGCATGATGTATATTAACAGTCTCCCCTGTGTACTTGGTCAGTTGGTCATAACCTTCTATGAATCTATTTAGAAATCTTGCATCTTTAGGAGTTTGTAAGATGATAAAGTTTAGCCGCTAATATTTTATGCATGATTTTGTGCAGTCTTCATTTACTTCTCCACAACACATTTTTTTTTTACTTGCATGCTTACTAGACAGTTATACGAGTTCTGGCAACAGTTTTCTTCACGTACCTTGTCTTGTTTCTGGAATAATCTGTTTACAATCACATTTGGAGGGATCTTTTCTTGTCGCACATGCATCGTCTATGAGATGCAAGTCTTTATCCTGTGAGAATTTGTGAGTCCTAATGTATATATGCTTTCTTAGAATCCCAAAGACAATACTGCACATACTGCAATAGCATCCTTAGCAATTGGGATTTTGAATGATAATTTGACTATCTCTGAATGGAATTAGCTAGTTCCGATGATTATAACTAGTGAATGATGCGTAGAAGCTCTCTCAACAAAATTTTGATTGAATTTTCTAGTTTTTAATTTTCAAAGGTCTTGGATAATTACACGTAAGGATGTGCTTGTGAAGTTTCACGACTTAATATGGTCTTATGTTTTTGTGGTGCAATTAAATCTTTCTTGAGAATCACAGCTTCAGTCTCTGCAGAACTTGTGATCTACAGTATATGTTAGACTAGTCAAGTAATTCTTCTGCTTTTATATTTTGCAGGGCACTGGGGGCAAAAGCATTTATGGCAGGACATTTAAGGACGAGAACTTCAACCGTAAGTCGGCCAATCCTTTACATTGGATTTCGTATTGTAGTGGAGTCAGCTGATACCATCTTTTAGGTAGCAAATAAACGCAACTTATATTAAGACTGACCCATCCCAATATCTGTAATATATATCGCAGTCGTTCATACCGGACCAGGAATTGTTAGCATGGCAAATGCAGGACCCAACACTAATGGAAGTCAATTCTTCATATGCACGGTCAAGGTATTCTTTTTCGGTTATTTGAAGTTTTCACATCATTCTGTTCCATACTATGTTATAGTTTAGCTGATAATGTGATTAAGGTTTTAAAAGTTGGCAAAACATTGAAGTTGAAGTTAATTTTTTTTCTTTTCTTAATGTGCGTTGGGCAGACACCGTGGTTGGATCAGAGGCATGTGGTGTTTGGGCAAGTTCTTGAAGGCATGGACGTAGTAAAGTTGATCGAGTCCAGTTACAGACAGAGTGATCGCCCAACAAAGAGAGTCGTTATCAGTGATTGTGGTGAGCTTCCATTAGTCTGAGACAGTAAGTTGAGGTGTGAGTGTGAGTGTTCATTTTGTACCAGTTATTGTAGCTTTTTCAGTTAGAGTATTACGGACTTGAAGATGGGGGTTTGAGAATGAGGCTCTTTTTCTTTGACATGAGAGTGTTAATCGACTATCTTTTAGCATGGTATGGTTAAAGATTATAAATTTGTCATTATTGAAGTTTATCAGACCTTTACTAATGGTGAAGTACTTTGGATATGGCAGGTGCACTCAAGGGGTGTGTTGATTTTGATAAGATTGCAAGGAGAACGCCAGGTTTCACCGGAGCTTATTTGCAGAACCTAATGAACGAAGTTGCTATTATTGCTACCAAGCGTGAGCTTAAGGAAATAAGCAAAGATGAGATAGTAGATGATCTTGATAAAATCATTGCCGCCTAGAGAAGAAAAACATTGTTGTCTCAGAAAGGAAATAAGCGTATCATGGTAACCAAACATAAACTCTTCTTTCGGCTTTTTTCGTGGTTTCTTTTAATTACAGTATAACGTAAATAGTGTTTACGGGTGTATGTACGTTGTTGATTAGGTTATTTCTGGTTTGTGGTTCGTAATCAGAGGGTACTCTCAGTCCCCTCAGTATGTGTTTCAGATTCCTATTGAGGTGTGGAATCGTTGCACCAACTCAGATTCCCGTTAAGGATCGGGTGGTCTACTAGTCACATCACAGTCGCCCTTAGTGGTGCATGATGGTGAAGCCTCATTTGATTCATTTCTGATGAAGTGCAGACTACTCTAGCACTTCTTTAAATAACCTCAACACGTTTGAAATTTTGAAATTTTAATGCTTTATTAGTTATTACTTGATACTAGCTGCTTACATATCCCTGATCTTGGTACAGGTTATTCATCCTCCTGTAAATGTCATCCCTGTTGGTTACAGTGGACAGAGTCATGGGCGAAGCTCGTATTCATCTGATGATCTGCCTAAAGTTGTGGTTATGATCCTTGATTTGATGAGCTCACCGATCAACAGTATGCACTTTCACCCCATACATCAAGTTTATCGGTCGAACCAAATTATGGATGTTTCTGAACATAACCAATCAACTTTGGTTCAGTTTGGTGTGAGTATGGTGATTTCAATAATTAATATTGCATATATAGTTGGAGTAGTAATAAAACTCTGTAAATAAAATGGTCTAGGAGATTTCATGCATTAAAAGTATTCTGCGAACACCTGTAGGATGCTTTTTTATTTCAATGTTCTACGCGATAGAGTAAATTTGCAAACCCTGATCACAAATTCACAAGTAAATGGGTCGCCTCTACCTAAATTCAGTCTAGACTTCACTGCATCCCAACTTTGTAATAAATCTAATGTTGATAAAACCTTGATACAGTTGCCCCAAGATTACGAGACCAAATTCCCAGACAGCGTCTAGAGGATGTTTGTAAACCTCAGCACATCTGCCTCAGGACCATGAGATCAAAATTTCATGTGTGGACAATGTGGTTATTAAATCGAATTTTTTATAATTGTTTGTGGTTGTACATTTAGATGGCTTTCTAAAGTGTGTAAAAGAACAAAGTTTGATACTGAGCAACTATAGGGATTTATGTTTTTATTATTCTAAGGAAACTCTTGAATGTATAATCATTATTACATGTATTAAAATTTTCTTAATCCAGCTTTAGCTATGTTTTCACTTGCATAACTGCTGCATATGTTGTGGTTTGTCTTTCTTGTCTTTGTTTAACGAGATCAAGTACCATTCGTCTTACTGGAAGACTGATTGTTTAATCCCAGGGGATATAATGGTAACATGTTTACGGTGGGCTGTTTGGGTATCATATCAAAATGTGTAATCTTTCAGTTTGGTTATAAACTATTTTTAAGAAGGAATGTCCTTTAACTAAACTGGTCTCTCCTCGTCTTGACATTTATTGATGATCATCTTACTCTTCGATACCAAACACCACGTAAACCTTTTGTGTAATAATCTAAATTCGCAAAAATCATCTTCTTGCTTACAATTGTTGGGTTTACATGCCCTATGAGGAGACGTCGGTGACGTCTCTTAATCATATGGGTGTAATCCTGCAACTTATTTTAAGGAAACAGAAGCCATACTTAGTATTGTTTGGAATACATAACAACATAACAAGTTATACATAAAAATAGTTATCTTCAAACACAACATCATCATTGATATGTAAAAAAAGGCATAACATTTATCTTATGTTCACTTTGGATTTTAAAAGCAACACCTTTGTTGACCCGATAATCATCTCAGTACTTGACAACCCGTTTATGATAATAAACTAGCTAGTTGAGACCGGTTCTTCTCCACAGATGGAAATCCTGATTCTACTATAATGTATAAATTTCACTTACTAATATACAAGCGATAGTAACTTGAACCCGATAAAAAAATAAAGCTACAAAACATTGTTCCTTGCGTTGTTATTTGGAGACTGACTTGCACTTGTTGGTTCAATCTTTCTCATCATAAACCCTGGTGGTGGATGAGAGCTAACATCTTCGTCATGATAGATATGCAAATCCACCATGACTTATCAAATTCATTCCTTGCATTTCATCTTCTTCATATACCCTCAACAGTCTGAGTTTATGTAAGGCATAGAGAAGTGTAGCCATTGTCGCACTCACCCATCCAAAGATAAACAGTATTTGGATAATCTGGGCTGCTAATAACTTTCCACCACCACCCATGAAAAGCCCGTAGGGTCTTCCAACAGCATACACCTCATGTACATATTGTTTCTTTGCGAATAACCCTGTGAATAGTAAAGCCCATGATCCACACCCGCCATGTAATTGTGCTGCCTCTAGTGGGCCAGTTACATCCAATAAGAACCCAAGGTGCAAAGAATCCACAAGCGATTGCAAACCAGTGCAATATTGAAACTTCAACCAATACTTGTATCTTTACTATTTGCCGATTAAGAAGGTTGATGAAGAACTCCAACGATCGTCTGGTGATCTGGAAATGATGATCCAGCTGCTTCTGCGGAGTATATAGAAATATAAAATATTGTTAAAATTTATGATCTAAAACCAACGGATTGTTGATTCACTTAAGCAATTTTGTGTATGAGATATTTACCCACAATTTGTTGATCCACCAGCCAAAACATGGGGTTCATCGCTGGATTTAACGATGGCATCAATTTGTTTCATCCTCCAATTCTCATCAAGGTGATCAAGTTGTGTACAATAGAAGTTGAGTTCACCTGTCCGCGGCACATCAATAGTGGTGTTAAGCACATTCCTACCAGATCATTGAAGGATATACAGTGATAGATCAGTTTACTATTTGTATAAATAAGCACATGAAAAATATATATTTTGTCATACCTGAAATCTTGATCGTCGTATGATTTTTGAACCTTTGACCTTTTAATCGGCCATTTCGACAAAATGGCATTCCCATACTGAGGAGCCCAGCTTTCTGCAAACACATAATTCATCCCCAGAGCAAAATCCAAATCAGATAACGATTTCATTTCTGTCTCTTCTTCAGCCTTTACATCTTGCAAAGCCAAACTATACCATGTAATTCTGTGTTGCAGCCATGAGATGTGATCAGAACCGCAACAAGCAGCTTGTTTGCACGTGCACTGATTTTGAATATAGCCACCTAGCTATCAACTCCAACATACTTTATAAGTGGAATGTTCTTGATATTGCTGTTGTGAAACAAGGACCTCCACTGTTCTGCTATGAATACCAGAAGCTGCATATACAAATCCTACACCCATTACAAGATTAGAACTGGCTATGCATTTTGCATACCATTCGCTGCCCCACCTTCCTCCCAACAACTACTGATTAACATCAAGGCACGCGTGATCGCCGTGGCTGCAAGCCTACAAAAGAAGATGTTAAAAGATGCTTCTTGTTAGAGTTCGATAGAGCTGTGAGTATCTATACTTCTTCTTGATGATACTGCTAACTTTATTTTCATTTCTAATAGACTTGTATATAAGCCTCATACTATTAGTTAGATGCTTGAATCTATAAAAAAGTTTTTAAAAAAATATTTTTAATCAAGACAATAAGGAAATAATGCTATGAATTGGTGTCTTGATGATAAAAGAATAGTGGAGGTGGAACTTTTGATCTTCTAACTTATGAATGACCCGATTTGGGTTATGTTTTTACATCTAATTGGGTATACGGCTATTAAAAAACGTTAGCTCTAAAGAAATGGGTCAAATTGGGAAAACAGGTTGAAAGTCACTTAATATGTATTGCATACGCCTCCTAAATAATTATGTCCAATAAACTAGCTTATTTTCAACTAGTTTGTTTTTTGTCATCATATCTGATACACTAATAATCGATTAAAAATATTAAAATTTGGACAAAAGCATTCAAGGTCAATCCAACCCAGCCCGACAGAAAGTTTTACATGTTTAGACCCGCCATTTCCCATGTTCATCAAGTAGTGACTTCACCTGCCGTTGACACATTTGCCATTGTGCAGGTATCGTCAACATGTTGTATGGACTGATAAAACTCTAAACATGAAACTATTGAGGAAGGGAATTTGACTCGCATTTATGCACCTATGGTCAGTGTCTTTTTCTTTTTCATATTTATCTTATAGTTTATTCTCTTCTTCGCATCTTCGATAGAGTATGTGACCTTCAGTTCTTTAATTGAGTATGCACAAAGAAGCTCATTAGGGGCTGAGCAATTGTTATCCGTTAACAATTGCAGTACTTCTACTAAAGCCATTGAAGGGTCACATACTCTATCGAAGAACCATGACAAAATAAAAGAATCTGCAATGATCGGTAGGAAGGTTCTTCAAATATGCGATATCAAGTAATTTCAGTATGGAATCTGTAACTACAAATTTTGACCCGTTAATCCACTGTGGTCTCTTAAAGGGGTGTTTGGCAAACTGTAACAACAACAATTTTGACCCGTTAACCCACTGTGACCACTTAAAGGGGTGTTTGGAAAACTGTAACAACAACAATTTGGACCCATTAACCCACTGTGACCACTTAAAGGGGTGTTTGGCATATTTTCCTTCATCAAAACTTTGACCCGTTAACCCACTATGACCACTCAAAGGGGTGTTTGGCAAATTGTAACAACAACAATTTTGACCCGTTAACCCACTGTAACAGCAACTTAAAAAGGACTTTTATTTTCAGTCAACTTCAGGTTAAAAAAATTACATTACAACTTACTTGACAGCCTTTTATCTTCACGGCCATCAGGCATCCATTCTAAACTATATCCAGGAAACATCAAGAAAATCTGCAGCATAGTATTTAAATACACATATTCAATAAATTCTTTTAGTTTAATTTCTTTCAAACTTAAAACAAGTAAAGGAAAACATGGTGAACCTGATATTGCTCATGCATAATCCTCAATGTGCAGTTTTCATCCGATAAGTTGTTACAAGAGGTTAAAAACACAAAATGCTCGAAAACAAACTTGGGGCACAAATGCCCGTCGGCATGCTTTTCTTGGAACCCCAGCTCTGAGTGGCGTTTCCTGTTGCACGTCTTCAGGTCATTCCCATTTCTTGATGAAAAGTATAATAGGAACATATTAGTTTCAATATCGACAAATTAAAGAAACTCGTTGTTATGGTGGATAAGTGATCTAACTATAATATTTACCCAATAAATTGAATTAATGGAGTTTAAATAGAACAATTAAGACATGTGATAACTTACTTCCAATCAAGCTCACTTGCAGTATCTTCTAGCCTTCTTTGGCAGAACTTAACAAGAATATATAGAAAATAGTCAATTGCTAGTAAATACAATAGTATAATCAATGTGAAACAAGGGCTGCCATTTAATTATTACCAAGATTCAAACCATCCACAATCCATGTTATTGCAAGTACATTCTTCAGTGCACCAGCAATTTCCACCCCTGTAACATCACTGTACTATTAGGAGTAAAAACTCCGAATACACATTTTTGCATTAAATTTCAATGACTAACACATAATGGAATGCTATAAACACAAATTTAGATGCAATTTCATTCCTTGATGATATTTTCATAAGCGAAGATAACCATACTATACTTATATAATCAGAAAAATCCTTTCACAAGTGAAGATACTCGTATTATACTTCAATAATAAAAACAAAATCCGGTAATAACATCAAAATTTCATTCCTAGATGATATTTTCACAAGTGAAGATACTCGTACTATACTTAAATAATCAAAAAAATCCACTAATAACATCAAAATTTCATTCCTAGATGATATTTTCACAAGTGAAGATACTCGTACTATACTTAAATAATCATCAAAATTTCATTCCTATCAAAATTTCATTCCTAGATGATATTTTCACAAGTGAAGATACTCGTACTATACTTAAATAATCAGAAAAATTCATTCCTAGATTATATTTTCACAAGTGAAGATACTCGTACTATACTTAAATAATCAAAAAAATTCATTCCTAGATGATATTTTCACAACTGAAGATACTCGTACTATACTTAAATAATAATAAAAAAAATCATTCATAGATGATATTTTCACAAGTGAAGATACTCGTACTATACTTAAATAATCAAAAAAAATCCGCTATTAACATCAAAATTTCATTCCTAGATGAAATTTTCACAAGTTAAGATACTCGGGGTACTATACTTAAATAATAAAAAAAAAATCCGCTAAATAACATCAAAATTTCATTCCTAAATGATATTTTCACAAGTGAAGATACTCGTACTATACTTAAATAATCAGAAAAATTCATTCCTAGATTATATTTTCACAAGTGAAGATACTCGTACTATACTTAAATAATCAAAAAAATTGATTCCTAGATGATATTTTCGCAACTGAAGATACTCGTACTATACTTAAATAATCAAAAAAAATCATTCATAGATGATATTTTCACAACTGAAGATACTCGGGGTACTATACTTAAATAATCAAAAAAAAAATCCGCTAATAACATCAAAATTTCATTCCTAGATGATATTTTCACAAGTGAAGATACTCGTACTATACTTAAATAATCAAAAAAAATCCGCTAATAACATCAAAATTTCATTCCTAGATGATATTTTCACAAGTGAAGATACTTGGGGTACTATACTTAAATAATCAAAATTTCATTCCTAGATGATATTTTCACAAGTGAAGATACTCGTACTATACTTAAATAATCAGAAAAATTCATTCCTAGATTATATTTTCACAAGTGAAGATACTCGTACTATACTTAAATAATCAAAAAAATTCATTCCTAGATGATATTTTCACAACTGAAGATACTCGTACTATACTTAAATAATCAAAAAAAATCATTCATAGATGATATTTTCACAAGTGAAGATACTCGGGGTACTATACTTAAATAATAAAAAAAAAAATCCGCTAATAACATCAAAATTTCATTCCTAGATGATATTTTCACAAGTGAAGATACTCGTACTATACTTAAATAATAAAAAAAAATCCGCTAAATAACATCAAAATTTCATTCTTAGATGATATTTTCAAGAGCGAAGATGCTCGTACTATACTTGAATAATCGAAAACAATCCTTTCACAAGCGAAGATACTCTTACTATATCTATACATATCTTATCGTCCAATACTATATAATCATATATACATCTTCGCATGTGAAAACTTACGGTACATATAAAGCCTACTAGAATATAACTAACAGGACTATCAAATACAAATAAAAGGGACAATTACATATCTAATTGTTCAACTACATATAGAATCATACAACACATTCGCATGTGAAAACTGACATTAAACGGAAAAAGCGATAATGCATACTAAATTCCAACTAAAATCGTCACAAGTAACCGTAAAAACGCAATAGATTAACATCATAGGTAACCGAAAACATACATTTCAACTAAAACAGTATCTAGTCAATCAATTAACATCTTCACATGTGAAAATTCAATATGAACAATGGTTAATCCATTAATGAAGATACCTCAATGACCATATCCACATCCAATCATTTTACAGGGTGTTTGGAAGTGTGATTATCTGCTTATTGCGGCTTGAATTGCAGAAAATCAGTGTTAGCGTTTGGATAAAGTGACTCCATTTATGATTATCTGATAACTAAGGTGTCAAATAACCAGATTTGCATCCGAAATGATCATTCAAGGGAAAACTAAAAGCTCTTATTTACCCTATTTCAGATACTTATATATGCATTTCTTGTTAATTACATAAATTAGCAAAAATAAATTGTCATGTTTTGAACTTCTTGTACTTTAAAATATAAAAGATAAACATTTTGGGCAATTTATGTATTAGTTATTTGAAAGATTAAAATTCTGAAACACTTGAACAACTATCTCCAGCAGCCTGCTAAAATAACTCAAATTATCTGATTTGGGTTATTTAATAGCACATTATCAGTTTCAACCCGCATATCCAAACACCCACAACTGCCACAGTAACCCAGTAGATTCTTTTATGGAACTTAGAAGAAGGGCAAGTAATGACTAATGACAGATATATTAACCTTTTGGAGCTTCCCAAATGCACACAAGAGAGCATTGTATGAATGGATATCAGGAGTCAATCCAAAACTTGACTCCATGGCACTGAAGGTTTGATAAGCTCGATCGACATCCCATATATTTGCACAGCCTAAAATAACACAGTTTAGTGCAGCAACAGACTTGTAAGGAGGATCTGCACGACTTAAATTCTCCAATTGGTAATAGACCTGAAATAAATGGGAACACAAGTTAGCAATGAACGAGCGGGTAAAATAAAAAATAACCAACATTAGTCCAATTTCAATTCCAAATGAAGAACTTTGCCCTGTAAAAACTTCCAAAAAGTTCCAATTTAAATTACTCGTCAACATTCACAGCACGTACGCGGTTTCTCAGCACTAAAAAAGCCAGCATTATCGGAGTTACCGCCACAAAGTTCCAATTTAAATTCTGAGTAGTCTAATAACCCTTTAATCATTGTCAGCGCTTTTTCAGCTCGGGACTGTGCCAGCTTTTTCCTTGCAACCATACCTCGGATATTTGCTACAAGTAAACAATACCTATAAGTATCATCTCTAGTATATAAGTGGCAGAATAAAGTCGATTTGTTAAAATGCAGATCATACCTTCCACTGTTTTTATCCCTTTTAGAAGATACTCAGAGTTAACTTCCTTACGAACGACAAATATGTTACTCATGATGGTTATGGTATGTCTTTTTCGTGTGTGAATAAATTTTCTTCACAATTAAATACTCTTACATTTATACCATGAGCATTGTTATACATTTTAACACCATATTTAGCATATCGACTGCAAACTGCAACTTGGCAAACAAGGCTTAACATGTTACTTTCAAAACCTGCAAAAAGCATACATATATAATTAGCAACTGATCAATGCCTGATTTTTCTATCATCCTAAGGGAAAATGATTAATCTGGATAGGTAATGCCCAAAATCTTGAAATATGGTTTCTAATAGAAGCAGGTAAGTTTATATCAAAGTGTTCTGTGACGAAAACATCATAGGACGCAAGACAAGTTCAATTGTTCAAGACTTATAGAGCAACTAACTGAAACATCAACCTAACGTCTAACTATACGGAATTTCTAACTCCTTAACTAACTGTGACACATGGCAGCACACACCTATGCCAAGTCTCAGGTTTAAAATGGTTGAAATAGGATCACACATTTGATGACAACAGTGGCACGAGAGGCCTATATTACTAACAGGATCAGTAGCGCCACTAAACCTTTTTACAAGACGGAAATTAGATTCTTTTATTTTGTATGCATGCCTCTACAGGTCACAAAATAATTTTTGATATTGACAATAAAATGTAAATAATTGAAGCACCCAAATAAGTAATGAATGAAAAACTTGAAAAAAGTAAGAATGATAAACTCTTGAAATTAAGAACAGTTCCATAAAAGACATACCATAACCATATTGAAGCTTTGAGATCGAAACCACAACTCTTGATATCAAAACAATAACAACAAAACCCAAAACCCACTTCAAATTTGTGTGAAGGTGGTTTAAATGTGTGTTTAAAGTGATTATTTAGTTACTTACCTTGCCCAAGTTTAAGCTTCTGATTATCTCATTAATAACGATAATGACTTTTAAGTAATCACTGAGCCTGATTATATTTGCCACAAAATTCCTAAATGTTGCAGAATCAAAGTGCCTGATTCAAAACCTGGCTCAGCTGATACTACCAGAAATAACTTGAATGATTTGTATAAAGTCCTAATGCCACTGATATGCCTTCTGAGTCAGCTGAACGTAGAGATTCTACTAAGCCATATGATACAATCACTGAGCCTACTGGAAAATCTCGGCGTGTAACCAATGACCTCCCAACAGTCAAATTGAAACAAATGAGGCTATTGGACCATCATGCACCACTAAGGGCGAGTGTGATGTAACCAGCAGCCCACCTGATCCTCAATGGGAATCTGACTTGGATGCATTGATGCCACAACCTCAATGGTAATCTGAAACATATACTGATGGGACTGAGAGTACCCTTTGATTCTATTGACCATAAAGAAGAAACATAAGCATAGTTATCGATTAATGTAAATTTTGAGTTTTGTTTCGGTCTAGCAATTCATTTGAGAGCTGAAACTGATGTTTAATTTTCATGCCCGGATACCTGTACTTGATCATTTCAGGAAACACTAACGCATCTCTGTCAAACTACTCACTTTCCCAGCTCATCCTTCCCATATCATCAACAACGTCTACAAAAAAAAATATAGAACACAAATCACAACATACTCATAACCAATCCCAACAAAATACTCCCTCGTCCCAAATTATTTGTGCCTAACTTTTCCTTCTATGGGGTCTAACGTTAACTTTTCAAGGTAAGGCGAGCATGAAAGTTAATAAAAAATCAGTTGACACTCACATGTCACCAAACAATAACTTTGAATTAATTTAGTTTCCTCATCAAAGTTTATATGAAACCAGCCTTTTCGTGCGTGAAAGACAACATTTCCTCTACCTTTTCGCGCGTGAAAGACAACATTTCCTCTACCTTTTCGCGCGTGAAAGAAACATTTCCTCTACCTTTTCGTGCGTGAAAGAAACATTTCCTCTACCTTATTTATTCACATGTGAAGATATTCAATACCTTATTTCTTCACATGTGACGATATTCGATACTATATTTCTTCACATGTGAAGAAGTTCAATACCTTATTTCTTAACATGTGAAGAAGTTCAATACTTTATTTCTTCACATGTGACGATATTCGATACCAAATTTCTTCACATGTGGAGATATTCAATACCTTATTTCTTCACATGTGACGATATTCGATACCATATTTCTTCACGTGTGAAGATATTCGATACCTTATTTCTTCACATGTGACGATATTCGATACCATATTTCTTCACATGTGAAGATATTCGATACCTTATTTCTTCACATGTGAGGGTATTTGATACCTTATTTATAGCCTCTCAAATATTAATATCTTATTTCAAGCCATCAACACAAATCGAGTCATAAGCAAATCTACTATTCTATTGAACTTCAAAAATGGTATATATTATTTCATATTTGCTAGATCACATAACTAATGACCACTTTCCCATTAACACCATCTAGACGTTGATGATATGCACATGAACTTAGCTAATAATCGGTGCTGATTCAAAAACATCAACCTACATCCATATGTAAAAATAACTAGCATTACATCAAACATGTAGTGTACATTGACAAACCACCAAGACATGTTCATCTTTCATTTTTTTCCATCAAGTTCAAATAATTAACTAAATTATTCATGAACATAACTAACAACTAAAATCAAAAACATAAAACACCAGAAAGAAATGATCTTTAATCATTGAATCAAAATATGAATCAAAAGCTTTGTTCAGACTTACTCAATACCTCGATAGTATTGATTTTTTAACGATGATAATCGAGATAACTGATAAGTGATGATGAAAATTGTCGGCGGTGGATGGTGGTTATCGATGATGATTATGGTGGTGGACGGTGGTTATCGGTAATGATTGCGGTGGTGAATGGTGGTAATCGGCGATGATTGAGGTGGACGGTGGTTAACGACGATGATTACGGCGGTGGACGGTGGTGATCGGTGATTATTGAGGTGGAAGTTGGTGTAGATGACTGTTGGGAGCGTATCTCTCTTTTCACACTTTTAAAAGTGTGATGTGTGTGTTTTTTATGCTTTATAGTAACCATAAGATCTTTAGTGTAAAAATAATATTTTAGCGTAAAAGTTATGATGGATAGTGACCATTAGATCTTAAAAAAGGAGGGATTAAATGGAAGGTTAGGATCACTTCTCGCGTTCTCACAAAAAAAGTTCTTCTCATTTGAACGCTTCACTATATATATATATATATATATATATATATATATATATATATATATATATTATTTGGTTATATTCATATGTTTTCAAAGCTTAATCGTGTTAACGAATGTTTTGTGGAAAACTAGAATGGGGGGTTGAATAGTTTTACCAATTAAAACTTCGTTTTAAAATATTTAGATCAACTTATGTCAATTTATTTGGATGTGTATGTTGGATGTTGATAGATAGATATGAAAATGTGTAATGTAAAGAGAAGAGTAAGAAACACAAAACTACGACACATGTGTTTATAGTGGTTCGGCTACACGGACACCTTCCTTGCCCTACTCCACTCCCCGAGTCACCTACTCGAGAGTTCGTAAACACTATACGACACCAACTCCTTATGACGGAGAAGCCTTCACAACGTCGCCTACCCTTTTTCCGGTACTAGGCTAGACACCGGGTTCTTCGACAGGGTAGAACCAAACCTATCACAACGTCGCCTACCTTTTATCTGGTACTAGGCTAGATACCGAGTTCTATTACGATGGGGGAACTACTACCCAACACTACACAACACCTAACCCAAAGGAGACTCACTTCTTGTTACAACATCATCAAGGATATTAATATCCTTGGATACAACCTATCTCTATTTGTACATCGATGCACCTCATTGATTATACACCCTTGGCATCTTTCACTAATGCCACTTGAATTGACTTCTAGGCATCTTTTACTAATGCCCTTGACACGAACGTTTCGCACCTTTCACTAATTCCTTCGTCTTGGCTCCTTTGGCATCCTTCACTAATGCCTTTATCACGGACGTTAAGCACCTTTCACTAATGGTTTCGTCTTGACTCCTTTGGCATTCTTCACTAATGCCTTTGACACGGACGTTAAGCACCTTTCACTAATGCTTTCGTCTTGACTCTTTCGGCATCCTTCACTAATGCATTTGACATAACACTTCTATGGAGGAAGAAAGAACTATCAACAAGAGAACCTCAGTAGACTTGATGATGACAAAGTATGGCAACTCATGGACTTGAGCTTGCTTGACTTCAAGAGGTGGTGACCTCGCCTTTAAGAGGAACCTAGAGAATCATACAAAAACAAAAAACAAACTACATAGAGAGATCCTTAGGATCTGAGGTTAGAAGGTTACAATACTTGGAGAAAGTATGTGTGGGAGTGGCAACCAAAAATGAAGAAATGGCTCACTATTTATGGTGGAATTTTGGCTACTGTTCCACGGATCCCACATATCCCTCACTTGAGGGATCCGTCCAGTGTAATCCTGGGGATCCGTGGGACGCTCCTTTTTGCCCATGGATTTTGGGTCATGGGTCATAGGTTATGGGTCATGGGTCCTAGACTTTGGACCATGGGTATCCAAGTAGATACAATGTATCTACAAGATGCAATGCATCTAGTCCATGGGTCATGGGTTAAAACCATGGGTCATGGATAATATCCATATATGACTTATGCATGATGTCATAAAATGGGTTATGGGTTATGCTCCATGGGTATGGGTTATGGACTTTGGGTTTTACCCAACAACATTCAATGTATTTGGTCAATGGGTCAAATACTTAAACTTCTACCCATTATATAACCCATTATGATACATACTAGTTATGTATATATTTGCCCAATATGTAAACACTAGTTGTTGTACATATGTATTACTAAATCATAAAACCACTTTTACTTGTTTAGTGTTTTATGTGAAAACGTATGTGTGTTAGTAAACTATTGGCTCAAACCATTTACGTATTTTATTTGATTCGTTAAAATGATTTTACGTTTGTTATCGACAAAACATTAGAAGATCGTAAAATATAAATAAACGTTTTTACGGCTTATTTGTATTAACACGTTTGTCTAGTATATGTAACCAAGTGCAGGGAAACGGAAGAAAAAGTAAAAGAATATTAGATAAAAGAAGATTTATGTTTCAGTGAGGCATGTCAAGCATGGTTCAGCATTCCAAGTATCGAAGAAGATCAAGTATGAATGAAGAATCAAGTGCCATGAGCTGGAATCAAGCAAAAAGTCCAAAATCCATCTGATCAGGAAGACCAACCGATCGGTTGCTACCCGCAACCGATTTGGTTGGAAGCCTTTGGAAATTAGCATTTTGAAGAAGGACCAGCCGATCGGTTGCTGCTTGCAACCGATTTGATTGGAGAACTGTCAAGAAGACCAGCCGATCGGCTGGTCAGTAAACCGATCGGTTGGGAAGTCCTGGTCTGCCATTTCTTCATCATTAAGATTCCTCACTTGTATCCAAACATTTCTAGGTCCTTCCTTGGTGTATTCTATTCCCTTCCACGCTCCTTGGATGCCAAGTTCAACATTTATGACCCTAGGCCTTAGGATTAGTATAAATAGAGCCCTCTTGTGATTATTTGAGAACACACACTTCAACACAACTATCTACTCATCAAACTTATCTCTAATAGCTCTCAAATTCGTCAATAGAATTCCAGGAAAGTTTGGAGGTCCAAGAAGCCAACATTTGGAGGTCAAACCCCCGATAAGTCAACACCGATATTTGGAAATCATTACTCAATCATTTGTAATCTTATTCCAATTATTGTAAGACTTTCAATCATGTTTTCTAATGTTCAAAGTTCTGAGTTTATGTATATGTTTGCTATGAGTGGCTAGCTTCTTTATGCACTTGCATAAATAATGTTAATTATCTAATGATTAGTTTATGATTGTGTTAACATGTTTTAATTCAATTTCAAGTTGATTCTAAGATCCAAATGTGCTTAAGTTTCATAATGACATTTGTAATCAAGATTGACTAGTTGTTAGTAATTGTAAAAGGTTGAAAGAACCTATTGTTATTCAACTAGTTATAATCATTTTGTCTATGGATGATTGTTTTTACCCATTATTCTTGATCAAACAAAGAAACTAAAGTGTGGTTGTAATAAGAACGCTTTTTGATTATCAAGTTGGATTGATTGAAACATCTTAAAGGTCGTAAGATTAGTTGTTTACAATCAATTGTGACCCTTTGTCTATAATCGGTTACCTTTTGCATTGATCATTTCATAAGCAAATTTGATAAGGCAAATGGATGTTTTGTGTTTAAGTTTATGAATGTAAACTTATGAAACTTTAATTGATCTTGAAATGATTGGTTAAACTTATTGCTTGTTTTTATAGACTAAAATCTTGACGAAGGTTTAACTTATAAGAACAATAGATTAGTACACCAACTAATTATCATAACCAACATGTTAGGAGAAGGTTTACACAATCACACTACTCAAGGATAAGAAACTAGTTTAAGCAAGTGTAGTTTTAATCATCTGAATTTCATTATCTAAATTTTCGTTATAATTTGTTTTTGGATTGCTATAGTATATTTTATACTTGTTTCTTGATTCACTCACAAATCCCTGCGAACGATCCCGACTTACCATCACAATCTTGCTATAACGGACGAGTGCACTTGCTCGTATGTGTTATTGGTAGAATTAGTAAATCATCTTTTATAAATTTAAAACTTGTACACACGTAACACATCAAGTTTTTGGTGCAGCTACTGGGGGTTTTGATTGTGTTTCAGCAAGTTTTAAAAATCCACGTCAGTCAATCCAATCCAAAAAAACTTACGAGAATTCTAACCTATCGGTCGTCCATCCAACCAATCCGGTTACGCCCCAAACCCAGACCAAAAACGTTTCCAACCGATCGGTCGCCTTTTCTGTCTGAAAACTGTTTTCTTTATTTGCTTGTGTGATTGAATATTGCCTCGATTCTCTAGATAGTTGTATGAACACTCACGCAACTAAAGTAGAACCAATTTCACCTCTTACAAACCCCGAACATTTGATCCGAAGAAGAATAAGAACACCTTTTGTTCCATTAGAAAACCGTGTACCTAGAGTACCAAACCCACCATTTGATAACCTTTTGGAAGCCAAAGTTGTTTATAACCCATTCACCAATTTACCTTTTCCCATGGCCGACGATCAGCCAATGTGGGAAACCAACCAAGCCGTAGCACCCACTCCCGAGAGTGCTATTGTTACCGTCAACCTAGGTGACAACTTCACCGTGAAGGGCCACCATCTTTCTATGATCAAAGACAGCCAATTCGATGGCCGTGCGCGGGCCGATCCGCATAAGCACATTGCCGAATTCATCGAAATTTCCGGCATGTTTCGATATGGCAACACCGATATCAATGCCATCAAACTCAAACTTTTTCCATCATCACTCGCCAGAGATGCAAAAGTATGGTACAAAGAATTAACCCCAGGAATTATCAATGATTGGGAGGAGATGAGGCAAGCTTTTGTAAGCCGATTCTTTCCACCTGCCATGTTTGATCGATTAATGGGAGAAAATCGGGCTTTCACACAAACCCCAACGAATCACTTGTCGAATCTTGGCTTCAAATGAAAGATTTACTTCGTAGTTGTCATGGACATGGTCTACCCCACGGAACCATTATCCAAATCCTTTACCATGGACTAGACGAAATTTCTCAAGGTATTCTTGATGCCGGAGGAATTTTTGTCTATAAGACTCCTAACGAAGCATATCAATTACTCGAAGATCGAGTACTTCTTAAACTCGATTGGTCCAAAGATTCCAAGGCCAAAACTCTTAAAAAAACCATTTCTTTTGTCGAAAATTCCGATACCTCGAAACTCATAGAGAAAATGGAAGCATTGACTTCTAAAATCGACCGCAATACAAAGATCTCAAAGGAGAAATGAAAGAAATGCGAGATGGATGTAACAATTGTGGAGGAAATCACCCATCATCGGAATGTGACGATAAACCTATGGGTGGACCCAACGAAGGAGAAGCTAATTATGTTCAAGGAGGATACCGTGGAGGTGAATATCGTGGTAGTTATTATGGTAAAAATTCTGGAAATTGGCAAGACAGCCAACAAAGGGATAACAATCGTGATTCTCAACCCCGAATAGACAATCAACCTTCACAAAACTCTGACAAAAAGTAGGAAGAATTCGAATTCGAAAAAACCGTGAGAGAATTCGTGGCTGCTAAAAAATAAACGAATGATTTTATCAAAAATCAACTTTTCAATCTCAAAACAAAAGTTGAGCAAGGACAGACCAATCATCAAGCTTCTCGTCCACCACAAACTAGAAATGAGCATATCAACGCTATATTCACAAGAAGTGGTCTCTCGTATGATCCACCATCAAATCCAAACGATAATGCTCCTATCACCAAAGATAGTGAAGATGAAGCTGAGGAAACCAACCCAACCCAACCCGCCAAAAATAAACCCGTTTCACCAATCAAGGCGTACACACCAAAAATTCCATATCCTCAACGCCTTAAGAAAGAAAAAATGAAGGAGTAATGAAAGAAGTTCATTGAAATAATCAAAGAGGTTAGACTCAATGTTCCCCTCGTTGATGTCTTAGCCGGAATGCCCAATTATGGGAAATTTTTAAAGGAACTTCTGAACAACAAAAGCAAGTTAGAACAAATATCCGCTACCTTCCTAAATGAGGAATGTTCAGCCATTGTTCAGAACAAAATTCCACCAAAGCTCGGAGATCCCGGGAACTTTCTGATTCCATGCACATTTGGGAATAATATTCAATGCAATGCTCTAGCCGATCTTGGTGCGGCTATCAATTTGATGCCCTATTTGCAGTATTCCAAATTATCCATCAACAGTCTAAACCTACAAAGATGAACATTCGATTAGCCAATCATTCTTATCAATATCCTGTTGGAATTGATGAGAATATGCTCGTTTAAGTTGGCAAATTCATTTTTCCCGTAGATATTGTGATTCCAGAAATGGAAGAAGACAGTAAAGTCCCACTCATCTTAGGAAGACCTTTCCTAAATACCGCTGATGCAATCATCAAATTAAAAGGTAAAGAGCTCAACCTTGGACTTGGAGAAGATCGAATTACCTTTTTAATTGAAGCAATGCGATACCCACGTTCCAGTGATGACACTTGCTTCAATATTTACGTTATCGATGGAGTCACTGATGAAGAATTGGATGCATTACTTACCAATTCTGATCCATTCATGACTACTTCAGAAAAAATTAGTGAAACCGATCTTGATAAAGAGTTCACTGATTTTATGAAAGTAGACTTCGAAGAAGACACAACTGAGGAGGAAGAAATGGAGGAAGAGAATTTTGAAGAAATAACTTTCGATGACAAAATGAGGATAAAATCTTCTCTTCAAGAACCATCAACAGATCTCGTGCTAAAACCACTTCATGATCATCTTGAATATGCTTATCTGGAGGAAAACTCACTTCTTCCGGTAGTCATATCTTCATTACTCAAAGATGAGGAGAAGGAACGCTTTGTTTCTATTCTCAAAAATCATAAAAGAGCTTTCGCTTGGAAAACTTCTGATATCCCAGGAATTAGTCCCAATTTTTGCAAACACAAAATCAATTTTGAAGATGGGATTAAACCTGTTGTGGAAAGACAATGTCGACTCAATCCCAACATGAAAGAAGTTTTCAAAAAGGAAATCATCAAACTTCTTGATGCTGGTATTATTTACCCCATCGAGTACAGTCCTTGGGTAAGTCCCATTCACTGTGTCCATAAGAAAGGAGGAATGACTGTTGTGACTAACGAACAGAATGAACTAGTTCCTACTAGAACTGTCACTGGATGGCGCGTTTGTATTGATTATCGTAAATTGAACAAAGCCACCAGAAAATATCATTTCCCTCTTCCTTTCATGGATTAAATGCTCGAAAGACTAGCAGGGAACAAGTTCTTTTGTTTCCTCGATGGATTTTCATGGTATTTTCAGATTCCGATCGATCCGACTAATCAAGAAAAGACCACCTTTACTTGCCCTTTTGGAACTTACGCTTACCGGCGTATGCCTTTTGGTCTTTGTAATGCACCTGCAACTTTTCAAAGGTGTATGACTGCAATATTCCAAGACATGCTTGAAACCTCCATGGACGTTTTCATGGATGACTTTTCAGTTTTTGGAAACTCATTTGAGGCTTGTCTTTTCAATCTTGATAAAATGCTCGAAAGATGCAAAGCTGCCCATCTTGTCCTTAACTGGGATAAATGTCACTTTATGCTTACTGAAGGAATTGTGCTTCGTTACAAAATTTCCAGTGCAGGCATGGAGGTAGATAAAGCAAAAATCGACCTTATCACAAAGCTACCACCTCCAACTAACGTTAAAGCCGTTATTTAGGACATGCCGGTTTTTACCGCCGCTTTATCAAGGATTTTTCCAAAATATCTCGTCCTATGACAAAACTTCTTGAGAAAGATTCTGTTTTCGACTTTAATGCAGATTGCATAAAAGCATTCGAAACCTTGAAATCACAACTGACTAGTGCACCCATTATTGTTTCACCTGATTGGTCACTACCATTTGAGCTCATGTGCGATGCAAGCAATTTTGCTATTGGAGCTATTTTAGGCCAATGAGAAGGAAAACACTTTCGACCCATATATTTTGCAAGCAAGACACTAAATGGTGCTTAGCAGGATTATACGGTTACATAAAAAGAATTACTGACCGTAG
Organism: Chrysanthemum makinoi; assembly: GCA_910596185.1. NCBI lineage: Eukaryota > Viridiplantae > Streptophyta > Magnoliopsida > Asterales > Asteraceae > Chrysanthemum > Chrysanthemum makinoi. The sequence goes on along the minus strand of OU343221.1, from coordinate 95,889,337 downwards.
TTTTTGTGTTCGAAAAATTTAGATCTTACCTCGTGCTTTCAAAAACAACCATGTTCACCGATCATTCGGCACTCAAATATTTGTTTACCAAACAAGATGCAAAGCCGCGTCTTATCCGATGGATTCTACTACTCCAAGAATTTGAAATTGAGATCAAAGATAAGAAAGGATCAGAGAATCTAGCCGCTGATCATTTATCACGTCTTGAGAGCCCTAATCTAGAGGAGTGGAAGGAAGAAGAAATCGATGATTACTTTCATGACGAAACCCTCATGACGGCTGATGAAAATGAAGATCCATGGTTTGCTGACTTTGCAAATTACCTTGTCAGAAGAATCCTTAGAAAAGGACTAACTCACGCTCAACGGAGTAAATTCTTTTCAAGATGTGTCCCGATGGAATGATCCAAAGATGTGTTTCTGGTTCCGAAACCCAAAACTTTCTTGATGTCATCATGGCCCTATCGGGGGACACTATGGTCCTTCCACCACAGCTAAAAAAGTTTTTGATGCTGGATTCTATTAGCCGACAATATTCAAAGAAGCATATACACTTGTCCAAAACTGTGATGCTTGACAAATATCCGGTAACCTTTCTCGCAGAGACGAAATGCCACAAAAAAGCATTCAAGTTTGCGAAATATTCGATATTTGGGGAATCAATTTCATGGGACCATTTTCTAAATCCCAAAAATACGAATACATTCTCGTTGCTATCGATTATGTGTCTAAATGGGCAGAAGCCAAAGCTTTACCAACAAACGATGCTCGTGTTGTCGTTAATTTTCTCAAAAATCTTTTCGCTCGGTATGGAATTCCCAAAGCTTTGATAAGCGATTGAGGAACTCATTTTTGTAATAGACAAATGGAGAAAACCTTGAAAAGATATGGAGTTCATCATCGTTTTGCTACAGCTTATCATCGACAAACCAGTGGCCAATTTGAAAACACCAACAGAGCTCTGAAAATAATACTAAAAAAAACAGTGAAGGATAATCCTTCAGTATGGTCGAAAAAACTTGACGATGCTCTATAGGCGTTTCGTACGGCTTACAAAACTCCTATTGGCACAACTCCCTACAAACGTTTGTGTGAAAAAACTTGTCATTTATTGTTCAAAGTCGAACATCGCGCTTACTGGGCCCTTAGAAGCTGTAACACCGATCTCAAAATAGCTGGAGAAAAGAGATTCTTGCAGTTGCACGAACTCGATGAATTAAGACTTGAAGATTATGAGAATTCCAAACTGTACAAAGCTAGAACCAAAGCTTATCATGACAAGAAGCTGAGAATTCGAAAAGAATTCAAAGCTGGAGATAAAGTTCTGCTTTTCAACATGAAATTTAAACTCAAAGCTCCTAAACTGCAACCAAAATGGTTCGGACCTTATATAGTGAAACATGGATATCCATCCGGTTATATCGAACTTAATGACAAACAAGGTGGAAGTTTCATTGTTAATGGGCACCGAATCAAGTTATATTATGATAAGGAGTAATTGAATGAAATTTCAATCGAGGCAATTTTGCTTGAGACAGAATTCAAAACCATCACATTCATAGCACCTTTTCCAGGAAGATTCAAACAAAGTGTTCCTTGGGCACCAAGCGCTGAATTCATCTGGAAAGATATTAATGCAACCGGTGAAGAATTTATGTATATTCCAGAAATTTTAACGAAGAAATCCAAAGCTGCAACTGCAGCTACGTGAATTCGTGAAATTTTTAGTCAGGTTGATGACTCGATAATAAAACAAGCGCTTCTCGAGAGGCAACCCATGTTGTTTTCAGATTTGATATTCATTTTTCCGTACTCGCCCCCCAAAGTTTAAACCTTTGGTTGAACTTAAGTGTGGGGGGGGGGTGACACGCCTTAATAAAACTGTTCTTGTTTTTGTTTTTGTATAAGTTTGTTGCAGGTAATGATTACTTCCGTGGACGCTTGGATCAAAGAAGTTGTGGAAAACTATAAGGGGGGGTTGAATAGTTTTACCAATTTAAAACTTCCTTTTAAATATTTAGATCGACTTATGTCAATCTATTTGGTTGTTTATGTTGGACGTTGATAGATAGATATATAAACGTGTAATGAAAGATAAAGAGTAAGAAGCACATCACCACAACACAAGTTATTTGTTGTGGTTCGGCTACAAGGACACCTTCCTTGCCCTACTCCACTCCCCGAGTCACCTACTCGAGAGTTCGTAAGCACTACACCAACTCCTTATGGCGGAGAAGCCTACACAACGTTGCTTAACCTTTTTCCGGTACAAAGCTATATACTGAGTTCTTTCACACCAAGGAGAACCACACCTAACACAACGTCGCCTACCCTTTATACGGTGCTAGGCTAACCACCGAGTTCTTTCACACCTTAGGAGAACTAATCCTATCACAACATCGCCTACCCTTTATTAGGTACTAGGCTAAGCACCTAGTTCCATTACTATGGAGGAACTACTACCCTTCACGACACAACACCTAATCTTAAGGAGATCTACTCCTTGTTACAACACCATCAAGGATATCACCATCCTTGTAAATAAACAAAAGCTTATATGTATAACGATGCACCTCATCGATGCACCTCATCGATTATACGACCTAGGCATTCTTCCCAAATGCCACTTGATTTGGTTCTTCAGCATCCTTCACTAATGCCTTTGACACAACGCTTGGCACCTTTCACTAATGCCTTCGTCTTGACACCTTTAGAATTCTTCACTAATGCTTTGACATGGATGATGAGCACCTTTCACTAATGCTTTCATCTTAACACTTTCGGCATTCTTCACTAATGCCTTCAACCCAACATCTATGGAGAAAGGTAGATCTATCAACAAGAGAACCTTCGTTGTATTGATGATGACGAAGCATGGCAACTCATGGACTTGAGCTTGCACGTCTTCAAGAAGTGGTGATCTTTCCTTTAAGAGGAACCTAGAAGATCACACAAAAACAAAAGACAAAACTACATAGATCTCTTGGATATGAGGTTAGAGGGTCAGAATACTTGGGGGAAGTATGTGTGTAAAGTGATGAATAGAAAGGAATAAATGGCTCTCTATTTATAGAGAAAATTCTCTACTGTTCCCCGGATCCCACGGATCCCTTCCACTTGGGATCCGGCTAGCACAAAGCTAGGGATCCGTGGAACGCTCCTCTTTGCCCATGGGTATTTTTGGTTATGGGTCATAGGTTATGGGTTATGGGTTGATCCATGGTTTTCTTTTTAGATACAATGTACCTTAAGGATACATTGAACTTGGTTAAGTGGTATATATAAAACCATGGGTTATGGGTCAAAACCATTTGCTAGTATTTACCCATTTTAGTATTTACATGTTTTTACCCATTTTAGTATTTACATGCTTTTACCCATTTTAGTATACTTAGTATAAGTATGTGCTAACCCAATATGTAAACATTAGTTGTTGTACATATATATCTATATCATAAAATCACTTAAACTTGTTATAGTGTTTTATGTGAAAGCGTAAGTGTGTTAGGAAACTATTAACTCAAACTATTTACGTACTCTATTTGTTTCGTTAAAATGATTTTACGTTTGTTATCGACAAAACATTAGAAGATCGTAAAAATGTAAAGAGAGCAAGTGACGGGAATGGTACTCGTCTTAACTCCCCCTTGACGAGTCCATCCCTTTGAAAGGGCATCAAGGACATAACGTAAAATAGACTAATTGTGTTTGCAAATATTTTTGCAAATGGTTTGTCTAAGTGACGAAAGCGTGCTCCCCCTTGAGGATTGCAAAGATTCAATGGGGTATCATGAAGTATAATCCAAAAACGGATTAATGTTTGCAAATGTTTTTGCAGTATCGTTTGACACAAAGCTCCCCCTAGCTTTATGGTGTCAAAATCTTCATGTGTTATTTTGAAAATCTACAAAGCAAAGGTTAGAAATCAAGAATATAGTGCATAATTTCCTCCAAGAAAAACTAAAGTTAGTACAATTTTGTGCTTCTGTACCACGGATCCCACGGTTCCCTTCTTGGAGGGATCCGTCTAGGCATAATGGAGGGATTCGGCTGTCTGTTGATAGTTTCATCGGCAATGAGAGTGTTTCAATCAATGCTAATGACTATGTGAGGTAAATATGATATATCAAACACACCACACAAAGCACATAACAACTATGATAAGAAAAGATTCATTCAATAAAAACAAGAGATGATCAACCAAATCTCTAAAACTAAGAGAATGAACTAGCCAAACAAGTGCTACTAATGCTAATGAGTTACCCCAAACTTAAGATTCAACTAAAAGCTTAATGATGAAAAAGTTTCCTAAACGTTCTAGGTTTGAGCTTGTGACTATGATGCTCATTGTAGTTTAGGATTGTTGACCTCTTCAAAACGTTCGAGGAGGTAATGAAACATGAAACGTTTCTCTTCACGTAGTTCATGTATCAATCTTTCAATATGTTTACAATGATAGCAATCCTTGTCATGGTTTTGAGTTTCTTGAAGTGAAAGTTCAAGTGAAGTGGGTTGAGGATCTTCAAATAAAAGAGGATTTGGTGGAGGCTCAATAAGTGGTGGCTCTACAATGTTTGAGGGTAGAGGTAAAGAAGCATCAACTTCCATTTGGTCAGGTGGTTGCCTTTGATGTCTTCTCATGATCCAAAATGGACTATTGGGAGGGATGATAGAGTTTGCTTTAGGAGCAAGTGTTGATTAAACACTTTGATTTTGTGGCTCAATCTTTTCGAGTGAATTAGTTGGTAATGGTGAAAGATGAGATGGCCAAGAGGGTAAGTCTTCTACATTGTGAGATTATGGAGTTGATTGTGAGGTGGCTCTAGGCACTAATGACGTTGGTTCAGTTGTGGAGGGTTTGTTTGCTATAGTAGAATTTGGTGAAGAAATCTTAGTGGGAACATTCTTCTTGGGGATTAGTTTGATTGGTTTCCTTGGTGTAGGGGAAATCCTAGCATTGGTGGACTTAACTGGAGATGATTCGGTTGAGGAAACTTCGTGTATGATTCTAGCAAGTTTCTTGGTTGGTTCTTGGGTGGATGAGTTAGCACTAGGAGCCTTTCTCATGATGAAATGACTAAGGGAGATGGTTGCAATTTGCTGATAATTGTGTTTGTGTTGGATGACTAAAGTGTTCTTAGCAATATGGCTTATAAAGAGAAGAAATTGGCAATTGCATTTAAGACTTAATCCACTAAAGTTCTTGGAAATGTGATGATCAACATGCACAAGGTTGAGATTCAGAGTTTCACTGATCTAGGAATTCATTTAAGATGAGATGGAGTGTTTTAGTTAGGAAGATGAGTTGAAAATATTGTTTTAGCAATGTTTGACATAAACTGTCACCCGGATCCCACGGTTCCCTTCTTTGGAGGGATCCGGCTAGGTTAATCCTAGGGATTCGGCTCTCAACAGTTATGACAGGTTTGAAAAGAGGTTTCTAGGAGCTAAATCCTATCTTATTTTGAGTGTTTCAATTCTCCTAAGTGTTTTTAAGATGAGAAGGTACATGAATGATCATGGGTAATAAGTGTTTATAGCAAATGATTGCTTCTTACGGAAAGGATATGGGGCAAGATGACTACCAATGGATGTCCAAGGATAACACTAAGAGTTTTAGTGGTGTTAAGTCATAATAAATGATCCTAGTGATTAGATTTAAGCTTGAGATGAAATTTGAAAAAATCCTTAAAAATCATAAGAATTGGAAAACCAATTTTTGACTTACTTTGAGAAAAAAATGACTAGAGACAATTTCCTAAAATTGTTTAATTTGTCCACTTAAATGTTTTGAAAAATGAGAATTAGCTTGTGAGTATTGGAGCGGAAATATGGTGGTTTTTGATGTGTTAATAAATCAAGAGGTATTTTGACTAGGATCTTAGGTAAGTCTTTAGTGAGTCTAAGTCTTTCTTATCCTTGAGGTGGACTTAGTTGGATTCTAAAAACATATGCTTGATGATGATGTACCCTCCGAGTAGCTCGAAGGACACTCCTCCGCGACGTGTCGAAGCCCTTCCATACGAAGGCCTAAGTTAGGATTCCAAAATATCCATAGGCGTCAAACCATTCGTTGGCATGAAGGTTACCTAAGGGGAATTCGCCATTCGAAGCCCTAAGCCCTTCGGGGTTTGGCTGACGAAGGACAATGGATAAGGGAATCTCCTGACTTGGTCAAACCCACGATCTCCCTCTCTCTCTTGGCTTCCCTGTCAAGTCTGAGAACGTGGGTCACTAAAACCCTAGCGGTTACCCACAATCATGGGACGCCCCCATGATCTCCGAAATTCATGCAAGAGTGCCTCTAACCGTATTTCTTCCAATATAAATAGGTTGGATGGACAATGGATTATGGTATGCTCATTTCACACTCACTTCTTTACTTACACACACTTATACAACCATAACTCATACTTACTCTCACACCGGAGGTGGTTCGCAGGGTCCTACCCCTGCGTAATCACTTAATGTAGTGTCTTAGTATTTCTTATTCTCAGGTTACAGGCGAGTCTTGGCTGGAACATACACCCCTCATTACTTTGATCCTCATCGAAGCCTGGTAGTGCAATCTTTTGTACAATCAGTGGCGCCATCCGTGGGACCACAACTATTAGTCCCGTAATCACCCAGTCCTAATACCCTAACCAACTACACTACTTTTCCGGCATGGAACCAGGAAGAGAAGATTCACCTCCACCAGGTTTCACTACTCTGGTCCCACTCACCACAACTAACACCGATAACCTTGCCCCCATAACAGCCTCAACCTTTACCACACGATCTCTTTTGGAAACAACTCCCGTGCATCACGCCTCAACATCCGCTAACCCTATTCCAGATATTAGTCCCGCCTTCGTTGAGGCAAACTTTGAGGCCTTAGATTCTTTGCTAAGGGCTCACAAGAGACAGGTTCGCAATACTGAAATGCAGAGGAGTTGGAATACTCCAGTGAGGAGTATGACGAGGAGATTGAAGCAGAGGGCAGGCCTCAACCTGTGGCGGGGCGCACGCCCTGCGAAATGGTTCTCCTTCCATTAGAAGGTTAAATGGAAGGACGGTGGGTTTTGAAGAAGGACCCGGAGGAAATCCGGGAAGAAGGAAAAGAATGCATGGTGAAAGGAGGAGCGAGAACTCCAATGGAGGAAACAATCCGGTAGGAAACGGACGGGTAAACCTGCCCCCTCTTCTAGCTGCCCACTTAGGAAGAGAAGGGACGGGGGCTCCAGTACCCCCCTCTTATGTTTCGAGTGTCGGAGATCCACCTCCATACTCCAACATGAATCAGTTACTCCCTCCGGGAATGAATCCCTACCTACCTGCTCAAACCTACAACACTTACCCTCCGAATGGTTCACTCCCCAACCAGAATTACCAGCAAATGCCCTATGGACAGGTTCCTACGCAATCAATGGGGGTATACCCTTCGTACCAACCCTCTACTGTTTACCCTACCTACTCACAACCATTTCCTAACCCGTATAACCCTACACCTGTTTATCCACCTCCATACAACCCTTACTGTGCCGAAGCCTCTGGAGCTTGCACACCTTTCGTGAAGTGGATCGAGGACTACCCCTTACCTGACGGTGTGAAGATGCCTACTCATATAGGCACCTACGATGGGAAAGGCGATCCTGATAACTTTCTCCACTTATTCGAAGGCGCTATCAAAATGCAAAAGTGGGTCATGCCTGTAGCATGCCACATGTTCACTTACACGCTTAGAGACTCCGCAAGAATATGGTGGAACGGACAGAAGTTGGGGAGCATTATGAGTCTAGATGATCTTAAGGCTAAGTTCCAGTTACACTTTAGCCAGCAGAAGAAGTACACCAAAACTCACCTAACCGTGCACACCATCAAACAAAGGGACAACGAAAGCACGAGGGCCTTCGTTACCAGATACACTGATGAAACCTTGCAAATTCTAGGTTTACACGAAGATCAGAGGATCTCTGGTTTCGTACAAGGCCTTCGGACTCGAAGCTTGGTGGAATTCATGTCCACCGACCTTCCCAACACCTACAAGGCCTTGATTAAGAAGGCTTACACCTGGATTGAGTCTAAGGAGGTAGCAGCAAACGGGGCTCCGATAGAGCAAAAGGAAGCGTCTGACAAATTCTCTAGAGGGTCCTCCTGGGAAGGATCCAAAAAAAAGAAGAAGAACAGAGATCACTTCACCCCCTACAACAAAGGTTCGAACCATGGACTCTTGGTGAACTTGGTTAAATCTCCTTGAGAGATCCTAGCCACCGAGAAAGCCGCAAAGTCTTTTGATCCCCCACCTCAGATGATAGCACGGAGCAAGGCCAGAGACATGTCCAAGTATTGCCATTTCCATGAAGATCATGGACATGACACGAACAACTGCAGGGAACTAAAGAAGCAGATCGAATAGGCGGTACGGTCCGGACAGTTAGCACATCTGGTCAAAGGCATAAAGAAGGGAAAGGAAAAGTTCTCCGACACTCAACTGGGAGAATGGAAGGGGAACAAGAAGGAAACAACGCCCGCAGTACACAGACACGATACCACCTTGAAAAAGAAGGAAGCAGAGGGAGAGCTGGGAAGCGTAGGGGAAATAACCTTCCCTTACATATTGGGGAAGACACCTTCGACTGATCCCGTGATCATCAAGGTACAAATCTCAAACAGGGAGGTAAACCGAGCATATATGGATTGTGGAAGCTCCTGCGAAATCATCTATGAACATTGTTTCCTAAAGCTCAAGGCATCCATACGCTCACAGAGGGTGGGCTCAAAGGCACCTGATGAGTGTCTAAATACTCATCATTTTTGTACCAATTAAACTGCAAAAACATCTGAAAACACTCAGAAATGCATCAAAATGATAAAAATATCACAAATAAGTGTTTTATGTGTTTTAAATGCAAAAATATCAAAATCTGGTGAAAAACGTATCAAGTTTGCATAATTGGCAGTTTTAGTCCCCTAAGTTTCAAAAGTTGTCAAAAACAGTCCCTGGTAAAACAAAATAAAGAAAAATGTTATTCAAGGTCCCTGAAATATTCTAAGTTGTCAAAAATGGTCCTTGAATAAATCTTTTGTTAAATGGCAGAAAAAGTCCCTCAACTTTCAAAAATGTCAAGTTTGGTCCCTGGAAAATTGAAAATGTCAAAAATAGTCCTTGTACTATTGGAACTTGTCAAAATTGGTCCTTGTGTGAACTTTGAGAAAATGGCAGGTCTGGTCCTTCTAGTTTGGCAGAATTGCATAACAAGTCCTTGTCAAATAAGCTAAGCCATGACCCTTCCCCAATTTAGACCCCTGCCATTAACCATTTTGACCCCCCTGCCAAAACCTATTTTGGACCCTTGGTCAAACCATCAGTCAAACTATACCTTTCCCTCCCACCTGTCTTCCCCACTCCACTTGCCCTGCAACTCACCAGTCACTTCCTCCCCAGACCTTATCACCTTATTCCTCCCCCTCATCATCACAACCCACTACAATAAATGCCACCCCCTACTTGCTAGTTCAGAGCCCACAGGTCAATTTAGCTTTTCCCGCCAAAATGATCAAACGGCTAAAACAGGCTCTAGCCATCCAATGGCTCCAAATATAGCTGGGAATCAATCAGAGGAGAGAGAGAAAGGACTTTGATGTATAAAAAGGGAAGAGAAGCAAGAGAGAAAGGCGAGTCTTTAGTTTTTAATTTTATGTATGTCGTATTTTTATTTTTATGTCTTTAATTAAGCTTTAAACTGTAATCTTTGTTTTCATTGTATCAAATTAAGTTTTTAAGTATATTCAAACTATTATCAAGCAGCAATTCAAGTTTTTATTCACATTTCATAGTTTATGCTTACTGTTGAAAATTTCCATTTTAAGTTCTTATGTACAAGGTCTTGTTAGCTTATCTTTAAGCTCAAACAAGCTTACATAAGCTGCTTATAGCTTTTTGTAAGCTTGTATTTAAGTTTCAAGCTACTTTGGAATTTGGTCAACAAAAGTCAACTGTAAAGCAAATGGGCATGGAAATGGTATTTGGGTGATGCAGTGCTTGGAATGGGTTGGATTTGATATAGAATAGTGGTTTTGGATTTGGTTTAAGCTTCACAAATAAGCTGGGCATTTGTAAGTTTACATCTCATTGTCATTTTGTATGCAGTTTGCAGTTTGTGTTTGTACCTGTGATCCTTGATGGCTTAAACATGTTCAGTAGTTATAATTAGGATAACTAGAGTAAATTTCAGTTTTAGCTTAAGCAAATTTCAGTAGGCATTTTAGTTTACAAAGTGAATCAGTAACAAAAAGAGTGTTTGGATCAGATGTGTATACTGAGCTTGAGCTCTTGTTTGCACTTGACATGTGCATACTCACTCTCAAATAGGCTCACTTAACTCATATATGTCTTAATTTTGTCACTACATTAGCTCAAAAGTCAAAATCATGGTAAATCTGTTCTAAGTTCAAGACTGTTAGACTTTTTGAAAATCAAAAGCTTGCTTTGTGTTTAGAAATCATAAGTATAGGTTGCAGTAGTTTCAATTCATCATATTACATCATATTCAGTCCATAGATTAAGTTCAAAAGTCACCAAAGTCAAAGTTCTATAACTGTCAAAAGTAAAAAAGGTTGGAAAACTTAGTTTTCTCCAAACTAGAGTGATTTTTCTTTGAGTCATTTCTGGGTCAAATCATGTGAGACTTTTGATTTTAAAAAGTTCAGCTGGTTAAGTTTCTTATAACGATTTTTGCATAATTTTAGTAATTTTGTAAAAGCTTCAAATAAGCTTGTCAAACAGGGCTTATATGCCCTGTTCACAAAACTCAGTCAAAGCTGAGTTTTCTCAAGCTCTTGCAGAGCTTGTCCAGAGCTCAACAGAGCTTCTCTTGGTCTAGTTTTTAGTTTACTAGCTCTTGGACAGGTCTACTTTAGACCCCAATATCTGTTTTTAGTTGCAGCTTATTTGAGTGCTTATTCTTAAGCCACAAAGCAGACCTCAAAATCTGTTTTGGCTCTTGCACTTAAATCTTCATAATCTTTGTAACATGCAATTCAGAGGTTTAGGTTAGTTGTAGCTTGTTGATTTTTAGTAGTTTGAGCTTATTATAGCTTCTGTGAAGGTTTGGTGCCCTGTTTGTACCTTGTGCTTATTCCAAGTGCTTATTGATAAGTACTTTGCATTGCAGTTTCAAATTCTTACACACAAGCCCATGTTTTTCTATTTTTCCTAGATTCAGTATATTATTTTAGACTTATCTTGAATTTTTCATATTTTTCTAGGTCAGTTTGCTATTTTTCTTTATTTAAAACAGTTTTTAAGCATTTTTAATTAGCATTTAATACAAATAATTCAGAAAAGTTTCAAAAAAATAATTTTTCATTTTTCTTAAGTTAAGATAAATATAAAAAGTCAAAAAAATATTTTTCTAGATTTTTCTTAGTTAAATTTGTATTTTTAGTAATTTAATTAGTTTTAAATAGTTTAAAATTCATAAAAAATAGAATAATAATCAGAAAAATACAAAAATAGTTTTGAAAATTCTCTTTTGTTATTTTAGATTTTTCCAAGTCATAATTTTATTTTTCTAGCTTTATTTCCTATTTTCTTGTATTTTAGGTTAATATTTAATAGTTAAAATTAGTTTTTAATTAATAATAATTAATTAAATAGTTATAAAAATAATTTTCTTTTTCTAAAAATTTTCTTTTATCATTAGGTTTGTAAAAATGTCATTTCCATATTTTTAGGATTTATATTGTTTAAGTTTCACATTTTCTTTTGTAAGTCGCGTAGTTTTTAAATTAAGTTTTATAAAAACATAAAATCAAAAACATCATTTTGCCAATAGTGATAGCGTTTATTTAATATTTTTTATCTTTTTAATTTTCTTTAATTTGCATTTAAGCCTTTGGAATTATAGGCTATTTCTGTAGTTATAATAATTCAAATCCCTCTTTTCCGTTCAAATCTCTCGATCACTACACGTTTGATTATTCTCGCACGGCTCGTTGGGACTTAACGACCTGTGGAAACACTATACTCTCCTGGACTTCATTGCATTTGTTTCCAGACTATTTTAAGTTTGTTACGGTCAGCCATTCACAAGTGGCTGGCTTGTGTGATAAAACTTGACGGTTTGGAGCAGATCAAATTTTGGCGCCGCTGCCGGGGAGCTGTGCTAATTATCTTACGTTTAGCAGATTAGTGATTTGAATAATCACTCCTTGTTCATACCATCTATATATATCTATATATATTCTTATAAAAAATCCAAAAACCCAAAAACAGCTTAAAAACGTATAAAACACAAAAATATTTTCCTTTTGTTTCTATATATGTATCAAAGATAAAAATACAAAAAGATTTGTCGTTTTCTGTGTTTAATAATAACAACATAAAAGATTACCACCGCAAACCAAGGCAGTGTACTACCTAACTGGGGGTACGACCATAATAAGTTCCCGAACCAAAGATTAAAACTTACCTTTGTGTCCTTGTGAGTGGTGTACCTTTTTCAAAGAAGCCATTCATCTTGTGATTATTGGTTTAAGTTCATTGTTGTTTTGCCTCGATTTTGTTTTACTTGGATTTGTTGTGATATCTACTTGTCAGAACCAGAAAACCCAAAAAGATTCTTCTTACCCCATTTTCACCAATTTCATAATTCCTTTCCTTAACTCTGAGATCTCTTAGAGTTAACTCTAGTGCATGCGCACTCGTTCTTCTAGATCATTGAGTCCTTTTCGTGATCTAGCAGAAATTCCTAGACGACGTTCTCGTAGGCGTGCTGCCCAAATAGTCGAACCCGAGATTCGTACTATTTCAAACAACAATATGGCAGACGAACGCACTATGGCAGAAATGCTCCAAGCACGCACCGAGGGTTATGGAGATGCCATCATTCTACCAGTAATCAATTCTGATCACTTTGAATTGAAGACACATTTGATCCAACTTGTGTCCACAAATCAATTCCACGGGTTTGACCGAGAAGACCCGTATGCACACATCCGTTGGTTTAACAAGTTGACTTCAACTATCAATTTTAAGGATGTGACACAAAAAGTAATCAAGTTGATGCTATTTCCATTCTCACTTGAGGGGACAGCCCGGATTTGGCTGGAAAAAGAACCCCCTCGATCCATCGAAACTTGGGAGGAACTTGTTCAAAAGTTTGTCAATCATTTCTTTCCTCCATCAAAGACGACTAATCTTAAAAATGAAATTTCTGGATTTCGTCAAAATTTCGATGAAAACTTTGGAGAGGCATGGGAGAGATTCAAAGATCTCCTCAGGAAATGCCCCCATCATGAATTCACGGAGCTTCAACAAGTTAATATCTTTTATAATGGGTTGAACGGTAACGATCAAGATTCTTTGAATGCAGCCGCCGGTGGCAATATCTTGAATCGTAAGCCTAAAGATGTGATTGAGATTTGCGAGCAAAAATCAAAAGTTCCTATTTCTCTCAACAAAGTCAATACTCCAAACACTCCTGCTTCTTCATCCAATAACTCTTCTGAGTTAGCTGCTCCGATAGCCGCTCTAACGGATGTCATCCGTTGTATGATGAAAGATGTAAAGGAAATCAAAAGCGAAATTCATAAACCGGAACCAATCAAAGCCGTAAACAAGGTGTGTGAAACTTGTAGTGGTCCACATGCGTATTATGATTGTCAAGCAACCGATGCTTCCTTTTACCAAGCTCCCGTAGCTTCGGTAAACCACAATCAATACCGACCACAAGCTGATCCTCACTACCGTGCACCTAGCGGTATGACACCACCTGGTTTTCCTCCTGTGCAAAACCATGGCAATCAAAATCGCTTTGTTCCGAATCAAGGACAAAACTTCAATAACTCTCAAAATTTCAATCAAAACCGGAACAATTTCAACCAACCATATCAAGCTCCAAATCAGCAAAGTTATCAACAACCTTCTCATGCTCCCCCACCAAATGACTTCATGAAAATTACTGAGTCAAGCATACGTTCAATGCAAACTCAGATCAATAACATGAGGGTTGAGCTAAAGAAGGAAATTGATACCACAATGTCTCGGCAGACAAATGAGTTGAAGAATATGATGAGCAGTTTCATGAACATGAATATGAACCAAGCTTCATCATCTTCTGGAGGACTCCCAAGCAATACAATTCCTAATCCCAATGCCGAGTTGAAAGCCGTCACCACTCGTAGTGGTAAGACGCACAATGGACCTTCGACTCCAATGCCTCCTCTACCATGAGCAGTGAGTCAAGTTACCAAGGATACAACGGACAAGGTGCAATTCTCAAGCCCACGAAGTACCGCACACGTCCCACCTTCGGTAGTCCAAGCTTTAAGTCCGGAACCCGAAGTTCCGAAGACAAATTCTGAGCCCGAAATGACTTCCGTCCCGGCTCAAAAGTCTAGTCAGCTTCCTTACCCATCAAGAATGAATGATGAGAAGCTCAAAGACAAAAACAAAGAGCAAATGGAAAATTTTTTCCAAATCTTCAATGAGCTACACTTTGATATAAGCTTCGTTGATGCTCTCGTTCTAATGCCTAAATTTGCATCCACACTTAAAGGCTTACTGAACAACAAAGATAAGCTATCTGAGATGGCTAAAACTCCTCTCAATGAGCAATGCTCAGCGGTCCTTCTCAAGAAGCTTCCCAAAAAGCTTGAAGACCCTGGCAGATTTTTAATCCCGTGTGATTTCTTGGGGATGGTTCAATGCTCCGCCTTGGCCGATCTTGGCGCTAGCATTAACCTCATGCCACTCTCAGTATGGAAGAAACTGTCTCTTCCTAAACTTTCATCCACTTGTATGACACTCGAGCTAGCGGACCGTACCATAACTCGTCCACTTGGGATAGCCGAGGATGTCGTGATGAAAGTGGGAAAGTTTCACTTTCCTACTGACTTTGTTGTAGTAGACTTCGATGCAGATCCTAGAGTTCCCCTCATCTTAGGGAGAGCTTTCTTGAGAACGAGTCGTGCTCTGATTGATGTGTTTGCTGAAGAGTTGACCATACGGGTTGACAATGAAGAACTCACGTTGAATATCAACCAAAACTCCACGCCTCTATCCAAACAGAGTGTTGCCACAATTGATCAAAAATCTGAAAGATTCAATGCAACACTCTCAAATTTCACGGTTAAGAGGAGTTTTCAAAAACGTGCTGAGCTAAAAGCTTTGAAAATCAACCCTGGTTCAAACAAATGGTTTGAAAGTTGTACCAGGGAAGTCAAGAGTGTACTTGATGATGATGATCTTGAATCGGAGACTTTATCGGAAGTGGTGGAAATTGCTAGCTCTAAGAGCACACCACTTGTCCCACCTCCGGAATCAGTTTGTCGTATCGAGTTTGTTAACTCTGTGGATGAAACCAAACTATCTTCAGTTTCATCTGAATTGGATGATGATGTTTGTGATCCAATGGGAGACATTATTCCCATTGAAGAATTGCTCAAAAATGATCCATCATCTCCTAGTCTTATTATTCCCGACTCTTCCATCCCTTCTCTCACTCCTGATGAGGAAGATGACAAATTTTGGAATGAAGTCGATGCCTTTCTTAGTGATGAGTCAATTCCAACAGGAATTGATAATACTTACTTTGATTCGGAGGGGGACATCCTTTTTCTGGAAAATCTGTTGATTGAAGAACCGTTTCCCACCCTCCCTCCCGGACATCTTATTGACAATCACCATATAAGCTTCAAGTTTAAGCTTAAAAGTGTCAAAAATGGTGATTTGCTTCTTTCTGATGAGGAATGGACTTGCATTCTCTTGCATATCTTTATTCCATTCTTCACAGATGGTGTGGTTGCTCTTTCCCTTTTCTCTTTCGGGAATGAGGACACCATCTTTTACCCCGGTATCATCCCGATAGTTTCTACTATTAACAATACCGCGGTTGTATCTCGTCGGGGTGGAACTTTCTGATGTTCATATGTTTCTTAACACTGTGAACGAAAGTCCGATTGAGATTGGTTTTCCACGTTACTTTCCCCATGAACAAATGAATTCGGGGTCGAGTCAAGCTAGCGACTCGGTAATCAAAAACAGTAGCTAAACATGGGTTTTCACCCGTGTGTTCCACCCTAGTGTGGGGGAGTTACCCCCCGCTGTTGTATATAAAGTTTCAAAAAAAAATCTTGCTAAATAATGGCCGTAGTATTTCCCTTTTACGTTCTATGTTTCGGCATAACCGCCGGTACTTTGAATATTGAGGGCAATATTCATTTCTAGTGTGGGGGGGAATTCTCACGAATTTTATCATGTAATTATACCGCCTAATTCCCCCATTTTTGGCCAAATTTTTTTTTGGAGTAAGTGTTTTTCACTTACTCAGATTACGGTTATCAGTCCGCCATGTCTAATACACAAAAGGATTGGCTAATCCAGGAGCAAACGGCTCTTGGTAAAGATATCTCAAATCCGTTGACGGCTTGCAATTTGCCCAAAATTGTATGGTGTTCAGCTCACCATATCTTTAATTAGTGAAGAGTTGGCTAGCCCGCAAGTTTATGGCTTGTGGTAAAGGCAGTGGAAAAACCATAATTGGTAATCAGCTCACCAAAGATATTTTATCTAAGAGTTGGCTAGTCCAGAAGCAAACGGCTTCTGGTAAAGACAAATCAAATCCGTTGAAAGCTGGTGGTTTGCTCAAAATCACTTGGTTATCAGTGTACCAAGGTTCTTACTTGAACTGAAACATTTGGCTACTCCAGAAGTAATGGCTTTTGGTAAAGAGTTGAAATCCATTAATTTTTCTCAAAACATTGCTAGGGACTAGCAATATCTTAGTGTGGGGGATTGATGAGTGTCTAAATACTCATCATTTTTGTACCAATTAAACTGCAAAAACATCTGAAAACACTCAGAAATGCATCAAAATGATAAAAATATCACAAATAAGTGTTTTATGTGTTTTAAATGCAAAAATATCAAAATCTAGTGAAAAACGTATCAAGTTTGCATAATTGGCAGTTTTAGTCCCCCAAGTTTCAAAAGTTGTCAAAAACAGTCCCTGGTAAAACAAAATAAAGAAAAATGTTATTCAAGGTCCCTGAAATATTCTAAGTTGTCAAAAATGGTCCTTGAATAAATCTTTTGTTAAATGGCAGAAAAAGTCCCTCAACTTCAAAAATGTCAAGTTTGGTCCCTGGAAAATTGAAAATGTCAAAAATAGTCCTTGTACTATTGGAACTTGTCAAAATTGGTCCTTGTGTGAACTTTGAGAAAATGGCAGGTCTGGTCCTTCTAGTTTGGCAGAATTGCATAACAAGTCCTTGTCAAATAAGCTAAGCCATGACCCTTCCCCAATTTAGACCCCTGCCATTAACCATTTTGACCCCCCCTACCAAAACCTATTTTGGACCCTTGGTCAAACCATCAGTCAAACTATACCTTTCCCTCCCACCTGTCTTCCCCACTCCACTTGCCCTGCAACTCACCAGTCACCTCCTTCCTTAGACCTTATCACCTTATTCCTCCCCCCTCATCATCACAACCCACTACAATAAATGCCACCCCCCCTACTTGCTAAATTCAGAGCCTACAGGTCAAATTGGCTTTTCCCGCCAAAATGATCAAACAGCTAAAACAGGCTCTAGCCATCCAATGGCTCCAAATATAGCTGGGAATCAATCAGAGGAGAGAGAGAAAGGACTTTGATGTATAAAAAGGGAAGAGAAGCAAGAGAGAAAGGCAGTCTTTAGTTTTTTAATTTTATGTATGTCGTATTTTTATTTTTATGTCTTTAATTAAGCTTTAAACTGTAATCTTTGTTTTCATTGTATCAAATTAAGTTTTTAAGTGTATTCAAACTCTTATCAAGTAACAATTCAAGTTTTTATTCACATTATATATTTTATGCTTACTGTTGAAAATTTCCATTTCAAGTTCTTATGTACAAGGTCTTATTAGCTTATTTTTAAGCTCAAACAAGCTTACATAAGCTGCTTATAGCTTTTTGTAAGCTTGTATTTAAGTTTCAAGCTACTTTGGAATTTGGTCAACAAAAGTCAACTGTAAAGCAAATGGGCATGGAAATGGTATTTGGGTGATGCAGTGCTTGGAATGGGTTGGATTTGATATAGAATAGTGGTTTTGGATTTGGTTTAAGCTTCACAAATAAGCTGGGCATTTGTAAGTTTACATCTCATTGTCATTTTGTATGCAGTTTGCAGTTTGTGTTTGTACCTGTGATCCTTGATGGCTTAAACATGTTCAGTAGTTATAATTAGGATAACTAGAGTAAATTTCAGTAGGCATTTTAGTTTACAAAGTGAATCAGTAACAAAAAGAGTGTTTGGATCAGATGTGTATACTGAGCTTGAGCTCTTGTTTGCACTTGACATGTGCATACTCACTCTCAAATAGGCTCACTTAACTCATATCTGTCTTAATTTTGTCACTGCATTAGCTCAAAAGTCAAAATCATGGTAAATCTGTTCTAAGTTCAAGACTGTTAGACTTTTTGAAAATCAAAAGCTTGCTTTGTGTTTAGAAATCATAAGTATAGGTTGCAGTAGTTTCAATTCATCATATTACATCATATTCAGTCCATAGATTAAGTTCAAAAGTCACCAAAGTCAAACTTCTATAACTGTCAAAAGTAAAAAAGGTTGGAAAACTCAGTTTTCTCCAAACTAGAGTGATTTTTCTTTGAGTCATTTCTGGGTCAAATCATGTGAGACTTTTGATTTTAAAAAGTTCAGCTGGTTAAGTTTCTTATAACGATTTTTGCATAATTTTAGTAATTTTGTAAAAGCTTCAAATAAGCTTGTCAAACAGGGCTTATATGCCTTGTTCACAAAACTCAGTCAAAGCTGAGTTTTCTCAAGCTCTTGCAGAGCTTGTCCAGAGCTCAACAGAGCTTCTCTTGGTCTAGTTTTTAGCTTACTAGCTCTTGGCCAGGTCTACTTTAGACCCCAATATCTGTTTTTAGTTGCAGCTTATTTGAGTGCTTATTCTTAAGCCACAAAGCAGACCTCAAAATCTGTTTTGGCTCTTGCACTCAAATCTTCATAATCTTTGTAACTTGCAATTCAGAGGTTTAGGTCAGTTGTAGCTTGTTGATTTTTAGTAGTTTGAGCTTATTATAGCTTCTGTGAAGGTTTGGTGCCCTGTTTGTACCTTGTGCTTATTCCAAGTGCTTATTGATAAGTACTTTGCATTGCAGTTTCAAATTCTTACACACAAGCCCATGTTTTTCTATTTTTCCTAGATTGAGTATATTATTTTAGAGTTTTCCTGAATTTTTCATATTTTTCTAGGTCAGTTTGCTATTTTTCTTTATTTAAAACAGTTGTTTAAGCATTTTAATTAACATTTAATACAAATAATTCAGAAAAGTTTCAAAAAAATAATTTTTCATTTTTCTTAAGTTAAGATTAATATAAAAAGTCAAAAAAATATTTTTCTAGATTTTTCTTAGTTAAATTTGTATTTTTAGTAATTTAATTAGTTTTAAATAGTTTAAAATTCATAAAAAATAGAATAATAATCAGAAAAATACAAAAATAGTTTTGAAAATTATCTTTTGTTATTTTAGATTTTTCCAAGTCATAATTTTATTTTTCTAGCTTTATTTCCTATTTTCTTGTATTTTAGGTTAATATTTAATAGTTAAAATTAGTTTTTAATTAATAATAATTAATTAAATAGTTATAAAAATAATTTTCTTTTTCTAAAAATTTTCTTTTATCATCAGGTTTGTAAAAATGTCATTTCCATATTTTTAAGATTTATATTGTTTAAGTTTCACATTTTCTTTTGTAAGTCGCGTAGTTTTTAAATTAAGTTTTATAAAAACATAAAATCAAAAACATCATTTTGCCAATAGTGATAGCGTTTATTTAATATTTTTTATATTTTTAATTTTCTTTAATTTGCATTTAAGCCTTTGTAATTATAGGCTATTTCTATAGTTATAATAATTCAAATCCCTCTTTTCCGTTCAAATCTCTCGATCACTACACGTTTGATTATTCTCGCACGGCTCGTTGGGACTTAACGACCTGGGGAAACACTATACTCTCCTGGACTTCATTGCATTTGTTTCCAGACTGTTTTAAGTTTGTTACGGTCAGCCATTCACAAGTGGCTGGCTTGTGTGATAAAACTTGACGGTTTGGAGCAGATCAGCACCGCTAGTAGGGTTCTCCTGTGAACACTCATGGCCCCTGGGAGAAGTACCGTTGGAAATCACCATAGGCGAAGGCCCTTTATCCCGCACGGAAACGCTCATTTTCGTCATCGTAAGGTCAGATTCTCCTTATAATTTGTTAATAGGGAGAACAGCTATGCAAAAAATAAAAATTGTTGTTTCCACCATACATGCTGCTATTAAGTTCCAAACCCCCTTCGGAGTAGGAACTATTCATTCTAGTTATGGAGCGGATAAGGGTGTATATGGTGTCAAAAAGATTAGAGAATAATCGGAGGAGTCTCCGATGGCAACTCTTAGTTGTACAGATGCAGAGGAAAGAGTTGTAGTAAACTCTAGCTACCCTGAACAAACGGTGGTAGTAGGAAAACAACTCCCGGCAAATTTCAAGGCGAAGCTCATCGAGCTGTTGTGGACTAACCTTGATGTTTTTGCTTGGAAATATTCTGATATGACAGGGGTTCCAAGAACATTGCTGATAGACGGACAGTCCTTCGAAACGGAGCATAAACTCAATGAGTACAAGCACATTGAGCCAATAAAGCAGAAAAGGAGAAGTCTTGCCCCTGAGAGAAACGCTTCAGCCTGCAAAGAAGTTGACGAACTCACACAAGCAGGAATCCTGAGGGAGGTCAAATACCAAACTTGGGTGGCCAACCCAGTGCTGGTAAAAAAGAGCGACGGAGGGTGGCGCATGTGCGTGGATTTCACTGACATCAACAAAGCATGCCCGAAGGATTGCTACCCCTTACCAGAAATCGACTGGAAGGTGGAATCTTTGGCAGATTTCCGGTTAAAATGCTTTTTAGATGCCTATAAAGGGTATCATCAGATCCAGATGGCAAAGGAGGACGAGGAAAAGACAACTTTCTACACAAGCAAAGGTGTCTACTATTACAGAAAGATGCCCTTCGGTTTGAAGAATGCAGGGGCGACTTATCAATGTCTTGTAGATAAAGCCTTCAACAAACAGATAGGCAGAAATCTCGAGGCCTACATTGATGACATCGTTATCAAGAGCAAGACGGAGGAGGACCTACTCCTCGATGTACAGGAAACATTTGACCAGCTTCGGGCGATTAACATGAAGCTGAACCTTAAGAAATGCTCCTTCGGTGTCGAAGAGGGACAATTCCTAGGGCATTTGATCACTAAGCAGGGGATAAAATCTAATCCCTCTAAGATCAAGGCGATTTCCGATCTCCAAGCCCCTAAGTGTCTAAAAGACGTGCAGAGCCTGAATGGGAAGCTGGCAGCCTTAAGCCGGTTTTTATCAAAAGGAGCTGACAGGTCCCTACCATTCTTCAAAACACTCAAAGGATGCGTGGACAAGAAAACTTTCCAATGGAGCCAGGATGCTGAAGCTGCCTTTCAGAAGATGAAGGAGTTCATCGAAGTCCTTCCAACACTCACAGCCCCAATCAAAGGCGAAGTGTTGTTCAGGTACTTAGCATCCTCGATGGAGAGTGTTAGCGCAGTCCTTATGGCGGAACGGGACAAGAGACAGATCCTCATTTACTTTGTTAGCAGGGTCCTACAAGGAGCAGAGATCAACTATCCAACATTGGAGAAGTTAATACTTGCCTTAATCTACGCAGCAAGGAGGCTCCGACGCTATTTCTAGGCCCATCCAGTTATAGTCTTAATCGACAAGCCACTAAAACAGATCTTGTCGAAACCTGAAAAGTCGGGGAGGGTGGCTAAATGGGCTATTGAGCTTGGAGAACATGAAATAGAGTTCAAAGGACGAAACTCTATCAAAGGGAAAATTCTCGCAGACTTCTTGGCAGAAACACCTTCCGAGCCTGATATAGGAAAGGAAGAGCCCAAAACTAACCTCTCTCAAGTGCAGGCTGAATGGAAGCTTTATATAGACGGAGCATCCAGCTCTGACGGCTCTGGAGCAGGTCTAATGTTGGCCAGTCCTGAAGGGAAAGAGCATACATATGCTCTTCGGTTTGAGTTCGAAGCCACAAACAACAAAGCGGAATACGAAGTGCTGCTAGCAGGACTCCGATTAGCTAAAGATATGGAGTTCAAAGCTCTCGTTGTTTTCGTAGACTCCCAATTGGTCGCAAACCAAGTGACAGGCTCCTATGAAGCAAGGCAGCCCGTCATCCAACAGTACTTGGAGAAAATGAAAGAGATGCTGGAAAACTTCGACTCCTACACCATCCAGCATGTTCGTAGGAATCAGAATAAGAAGGCAGACGTGCTAAGTAAGCTAGCTTCAATGGCATTCGCTCATCTCACTAAAGAAGTGCTCGTGGAAGTCCTTCCTGAAAGATCCATTGTCCTCAAAGAAGTTGCCGATGTGATTCACGAAGAAGGAGAGACATGGGTGACTCCCATAAGGGAATATTTGATAAGTGGTCTTCTCCCTGAAGATCCCAAGCTAGAAAGGAAGGTTCGGGTTAAGTCCCCACAATACCAGCTAATAGGGGAAACCCTATATAGGAGGTCATTTTTGTCACCCTGGTTACGATGTGTAGGCCCCAAGCAAGCTTCGAGCATCATCTTTGAAGTCCATGAAGGATCCTGCGGTCTTCATGCAGGACCCCGCTCAGTTGTCTCGAAGATAATGAAGTTGGGCTACTATTGGCCTTCGATGCACAGGGACGCAGTCGAAATCATTCTCAAATGTGAAGCTTGTCAGATACACTCAAACGTTTCAAAAATGCCGAAGCAAGACATGACAAGTGTGATATCCGCATGGCCCTTCTCTCAGTGGGGCATCGATATCGTAGGGCCTATGCCTATAGCACCCGGAGGAGTCAAATTCTTGCTGGTAGCAATCGATTACTTCACTAAGTGGGTGGAAGCTAAACCCCTAGCCTCCGTAACAGGGAGACAGATCGAGAAGTTTGTATGGGAGCACATTGTGTACAGATTCGGAGTGCCCCACATAATCATATCTGAAAACGGGAAGCAGTTCGCCGAAGGAGTCTTTTACGACTTCTGTCAAGGGCTCAACATAAAGCAATCCTGGACATCCGTCTACCACCAGCAAGGTAATGGACAAGTGGAGGTTACAAACAGAGACATCGTCAAAGGGATCAAGAAAAGGCTAGGGCGAACTCATCATGGATGGGTGGACGAGCTCCCTCAATTCTTATGGGCTCACAGGACGCATCCTAAGTCAAGCAACGGTGAAACTCCTTTCAGCCTAACATAGGGAATAGAAGCGGTCATCCCTTCGGAACTAATTGTACACACGGAGCGTGTGGCAACGTATGATGCCTCCCAAAATGATGAAAGAATCAAGGAAAACCTTGATCTACTAGAAGAAAGACGAGAAATAGCCTCCATCCGAGAAGCAATGCACAAACATAAGATCCAAGGCTACTATAACAAAAGGGTTAGACCTTCCACTTTCAAACCTGGAGAATATGTGCTACGCCTCAGTAGTGCAAGCAAAGCAGAGTATCAGGGAAAGCTGGGACCAACTTGGGAAGGACCCTACATGGTAGCTGAGGCCTACGGCAACGGAGCCTACAAATTGGCCACTCTTCTCGGAGAACCCATCGACAGGACATGGAATGGTACGAACCTTCGAAAGTTCTATGTTTAAGAAGTATTTTTACCTCTTTCTTGTAATTAGAAGCTTCTCAGGGGAAAGCACACATTATTGGTAGTTGTCTTAGTTTTCATTTCAAGAATGATGTAATCCTCCCTACCAATTCAATGATAAATAAGACATTTCCCACAAATCTCTTGCTTCGTTTCTTAAACAAAAAGATTTGTTCAGCCAAGTCGTTAATGAGTTTCAATGTCGAATGGCTTGAGGTGTAACACATGCCTTATCATTTAAGCCAATATAAACATTTACATTAACTCTCCTAGTAGTTTTTGGCGCTTGTAATTTTTTTTTTACAAAGTCATACTATGTAAAGGATTTGAGATAGAGTGGGTCGCGACCCTCTGTCAATGATCAAGTTGGTCATTATATTCTTGGTGTTGCAATTTACACACAATGAGGTTGTTTAACCTTAGGTTGTAAAACTTAAGCGTCGGAAAAATGGCGTACGAGAAGTTAACAAAACAAATATAAACTAAGTGTGTAGAGGTATCTCCCCTACACCATCACATTCAAAATGAGGGCTATTGCCCTTATACCTGCATGAAGAGCCTAAGCTCCAGTTAAATTGTTCTTGGCCCATGGCCATACATCAAAATCATTTAAATTGTTTGGAGAACCAGACACGCATTGTCACATAAAATAAATTGTCTTAAGGGTACATGCTACCCTTTGGAACCAAATTGCTGCCAACAGGGCAGCCTTCATTCTTGATTTTTTGGAGATGGAGTGGAGGATGGTTGCACTGAAACTGGCTTGGTATACATGGTCTTCTTGGTTAGAGTGTTAGGCTTCAGCTTCCGAGGTTTCTTGGAAAGGAGGTCTTCGAGAGGTGCCATAGGATCTTTGGTAGCCTCAGCAAGGAAGGAGTACTCTGCAGTTGCAAATGAATTTCCTGCCTCATCATACTCAGCCTTCGAAGTGGGACGGTAGCATTCAATCTTGGAGAGGTCCACGGGCTTACCTGTTTTGGCAGCCTCCTCCAGCGCCAAGCACCGTCCATGAAATATGGCTGATTTGATGACCTTCCACATCTGAGCTCCCAATTCATCACTGTGATAGAGCTCCATGGCTATGTAAGGCACCACCTTCGAAACAACCTCCACACGATCCTTTTGCAGCATCTTATACCTCATCTGCAAGCCATCGATTTCCTCCCTCAACTTCACCTCTACCTCTCCGAGCCTAACCTTCTCACTTTCTAACCCAGCACATTTTGCCTCAAGAGCAGCATTCTGACATGTGAGAGTGATGACCTTGGCTTCTTCCAAATTAAGATTGCCACGTTCAATGGTCAGCTGAGCTACCTTTTCTCGAAGGTCATGGAAAACGGGGTTCTTCTCAACGTTCCCCTCAATCTCATCACACTTAGCCTCCAGCTTGGCCACAGTCCTGAGCAACTCTCTAGTCTTGGCATTCAAATGATTATCCATTACTGCCTGGCTCGCAACCCCATTGTCATGCATGTCACAGAACCTTTCAATGGACATGTTTTCTAGCATACTCTTCCATTGCGGAGGGGTCACATGGTCAACAATCCGGTGACAGGCCAAAGCATTGGGGAGCTCCTTCATCTCTGGAAGGCCTGCGATCAACAAAATGTATAAAGGTTAACATAATAGTTACATTTATAACTTCACAAAGTCTCATAAGGCAAAACTACTTACCATGAACCTCAACGGATTCATCAGGTAATTCGAAGGCAGACTTCACAAACTTTATGTCCTCGGCGCTCTTCTGCTTCACAACTCTACTCCCAGAGGCAGGCAGGGGATTCTTCCTTTTGTTGGTAGATTTCACAGTCTTGGCGGCTGTTCCTTTCCTACTCTTCAACCTGTCTACTATTCCTGTTGAACCAATGACGGGGACATCCTCATCTGCAGGATCGTCCGAGTCAGCAACATTTTCCACCAGTTGGGATGGACCCTCCAACGCAAGTTGAGGGGATGCTGATGCAATAGGATCCGGCTTTGGAATATCTACCTCGTTGTTGTTCACAGATGTCGAAGGAGAGCCAACACCATAAGACTCTTCAGCCTTCTCCGCAGGCATGAAACTTAAATCTTCATCCAAGTCTTGGAACATGAAGTTTCTGAACGACATCTCTGCAAAATAGAAACAAAAAGAAATAAATATCAGTGCTACATTGGTCCTACTTAAATAAAAGTAGATAAACATACTTTGTCCTTGGTATATGATCACAGGCTTCTTGGGAGACCCCTCCCAACTCTGAGCAATCCCAGCCATGTATAAGATGGCTTCAGGGAACACTTGCATATCCACAGGATACTTGACCAAACGCTGATAACAGGGATCCCTTTGCACCTCGTAGGGCAGGGGGTCATTATACCGTTTAGCATTAAACCTATTTTCCTTATTCAGCAACTCTGAATATTTAGGGGGAGCAATAGTGTCTTGCACGTAGAAAAAGCTACCCTTCCAACCTGTTATGTTTGTGTACACCTTCCCAAACAGGTTGGGTACATCTGCCTCAGGTCTTTTTGCTAGTGTCAACCAATTGCCCCCAGTGTACAAGTTCAAAAATCCTCTTAAAACCGTCAATGTTGGTTCATAGCCGTATGCTTTGCACATCACTATGAATGTGGTCAGTTTGGCAAAACCAAAAGGGTTAAACCTAGAGATGTGAACCTTGTAGTATTGCATAAACTCTAATATCAGTGGGTTCAACGAAATCCTAAGGTTTGAGTGACTAAATGCATGTGTATACAGCCCTACGAAACCTGGAGGAGCATCAAAGATACCCTGAGTAAGTTTGGGTAACATCACTTTGTGTTCTAGTGGGATGGGATAATCGGCTAAGTGATCATGTAAATCTTTTGTAGACAATGTACACTTTTGCTGTTTTATACTAAACTTGGAATCCATGCTCCGATTTTTATAACTACAAGAAAAGAGAAGTATTTACCTTTGTTTTCGAAGATGGTGTGCGCTGGAAAAAGTTTACTGCGTGTAAAAGAAGACGGAGAGAGTAAAAGTGTTTTAGGGTTTCAACAACTCCCCCTTAAATACCCTTTTTTACCGTCTTTAAAACCACACACGTGTCCATCTTGTTTACTCTTATATGGGTCGAACAACTTTTTAAATTTTAAATAAAGTCTTTTGGTCTCCGGGTAATATGGGAATAAGTGATTACTGTAGCGGGCAGCCGGATGGTTTAATTAGCATTTAATGCGCTTGGTTAGTTGCATAGTTATCTCCAAACTAGTATGATTAGCAGCAGGATGGTATTTTTTCGAAACATGAAGTCGAAAACAATGCCTCTTCGCTCATATGCATCACTTTCGACTGGGGGGCTTGATGATGTACCCTCCGAGTAGCTCGAAGGACACTCCTCCGCGACGTGTTGAAGCCCTTCCATACGAAGGCCTAAGTTAGGATTCCAAAATATCCATAGGCGTCAAACTATTCGTTGGCACGAAGGTTACCTAAGGGGAATTCGCCATTCGAAGCCCTAAGCCCTTCGGGGTTTGGCTGACGAAGGACAATGGATAAGGGAATCTCCTGACTTGGTCAAACCCACGATCTCACTCTCTCTCTTGGCTTCCCCGTCAAGTCTGAGAACGTGGGTCACTAAAACCCTAGCGGCTACCCACAATCATGGGACGCCCCCATGATCTCCGACATTCATGCAAGAGTGACTCTAACCGTATTTCTTCCACTATAAATAGGTTGGATGGACAATGGATTATGGTATGCTCATTTCACACTCACTTCTTTACTTACACACACTTATACAACCATAACTCATACTTACTCTCACGCCGGAGGTGGTTCGCAGGGTCCTACCCCTGCGTAATCACTTAACATAGTGTCTTAGTATTTCTTATTTTCAGGTTACAGGCGAGTCTTGGCTGGAACATACACCCCTCATTACTTTGATCCTCATCGAAGCCTGGTAGTGCAATCTTTTGTACAATCACTTGGCTAATGTGATGTTATCTAAAAAAAAACTATCTTGATGTAGGGAATGCTGTATTGCTGATCTGATGTCACGGATCCCACGGTTCCCTCAAGGGAGGGATCCGGCTAGGCTAATCCTAGGGATCCGGCATCTGCAGATCAGAATCCTCACAGAATAGATGTGCAGATTGTGCACACTAGTAAATCTTTAAACAAGTCAATAAGACAAGCATGTTATCACAAAAACATCACTTAAACAAGCATGATAATTAACAATATCCAAATTACCATAGACCAAAAGTGCTAAAAAGTAATTATCCAAACATAAAATAAAAGAAAATAAGCATATTCCTATTGTCTCTTTCGTCAATCATTTCTTTTACTTTTTGACGGCTTAGTGAGGTTGTAAGCGAGGTTTTGAATCATTCCCCTTATTTGTTTAAATTCCGCGGTCTCGTTTGGAATGGGTGGAAGTTGTTTGTGGTAATCAAAGATTTCCAATTTGATGTTGGCTATGGGGTCGACATCTTCATCTTCTTCTTCACCGGCCGAGGAGTCCGAGAGAGCTTTAGGTTTCTTTCCATTGACCTTGAAGCGTTTAGAGGGTATTTTGGTAAGAGATACCATTACATGATCGGCAAGGAAATGATCATTGTTGATAGGGGATGGTTGCAATGCACTAACATACTTACAAAGTCGTGTTAGGAGCATACCATATGGAAGTACCATGTTGGAAGCTTTGAATACCCCAGCCATTCTTCTTACCATGTAATAGGCAAGATTAAATGGCCTTTGGTGGGCAAAACAATAGATCATTTGCACAAGACATGCGTTTGGATGATCTTTGTTTCCAAATAGGCTTATGACGTTTTCCCTAAGGATTTCTTCCCATTTTCTAAACATGGGATGGATTTCGAAAAGTTCCATTTGAAAGGGATTACGGTGAATGAGCTTCTTGTTTCGGTCGAAGCGGGATTGGTCGGCTCTTATTTTGAAGATGGTGTCTCAGATGGTTTCGGGTTCATCAAGAGGAGTATGGTACATTGGTTTAGGATCGAGTGCAAGATTTTGAGTGTTAATTGCCCAATCTTAAGAGTACATACAAATTCCTTCACAAGGAATGCGCCCAATCTTAAGAGTACATACAAATTCCTTCACAAGGAATGCGAAGAATTTGAGCAAAGGTGTTGAGAGGAAGAGTGAAGTTTTGTTTATTGATGATGAAAGCGATTGAAATGCTATCATCGACGTTTCGAATGATCCTAATGCTTCTATAAAATTCAAAAATAAAGACCAGACAAATTTGTTCATCAATGTCAAGGAGACAATCAAAATTGATTGCCGAGAAGACTTGACGAATTTCGATATCCTCAAGGAAACATTCCTTGATTACACGACCTTCATGGATAAGTCGTTTTTCGAGTTTTTTTAAGACCTTGCTGGTTAGATTTTTGAGAGTTCCTCATTACGATAATAATGAGTAAGGTAGTGAACGGTATCATGATGATCTTGTTGAGTAGCTTTAGGCATGGTTGGTCCTAAAAACACAAATTTTTCAATTAGGTAAAATTAGTTGTGGTGGGTTTATGGTTTTGATTTGTATTAACAATGTTGTGAACACAATGTGATCTTAGTTATGTTAAAAGCCCCTTTTCATGATTAATTTTGAAAACCATAATTAAAATAATTGATTAGAGATTTGTGAAACCATAAACCCTAGAATTAGGATGATGAGAATTAGAACAAGTTAATGTAATTACTTACAATGGTGTTCTAGGAAGGAATACTTGAGATAATGAAATCCAATGAGGATGAAATCAGTGGTGTATTCGTTTTTGTGTTATGTGAGTAGAGGGAAAAGATCAATGGTTAATTTTTGAAAGCGTATAACTGAGTTCTGTTCCACGGTTCCCACGGATCCTTTGTATTTAGGATCCGGCTAGTACAACTAGAGGGATCCGACTACTGTGGACAGAAAAAGGGTTGTTTGGCATTATTTTTGTAGTAGGCTTATAAATTAGCTTACTAAAAATAGTTTGGAGGTATTTAGATGAAGATTGTTTTTGGATGACGACTTTTGATGAATCACACATCGAGGGTTCATATGTGACGACGGCGTTAGTTTGACGAATCGAAAGGAATACTATTCCCGATGATGAAAAAGACGGAAAAGTGACGAAAGAAACTTCTAACGATGCTAGTGATTATTAAACAAATAGAACTATGAAATAAATTGAACTCATGTAACCTATCTAATGAAAAGTAAAACATACCTCTATGCTTCTTGGTTTGGCATAATACCAAAAATACTTCATGAGCTTTTAAAGTAATCCTTTGTACTTGGTGTACGTAAGTTGTGATTACTTTATAGATCCTTCCTTGAATGTTGACTTCATTATTCTTTGAATGAAGATTTTGGAGAGATTCTAGCATGAAGATTTCTTGAAAAATAAAAGTTGTTAGAATGATCTATCAATGTCCAACAAAATGATTTAAAATAAAATATGACCTTAAAAATCCTTCTTTGTAGTTTTCAAACACACATGGATCGTATCAAGTCTTTAAAGTACAACATACTTTAAGAAACTTGGTAACGAAGCTCTGATGCCAATTATGGAAAACTAGAAGGGGGGTTGAATAGTTTTACCAATTTAAAACTTCATTTTAAATATTTAGATCGACTTATGTCAATCTATTTGGTTGTTTATGTTGGACGTTGACAGATAGATATATAAACGTGTAATGAAAGATAAAGAGTAAGAAGAACATCACCACGACACAAGTTATTTATAGTGGTTCGGCTACAAGGACACCTTCCTTGCCCTACTCCACTCAAGGACACCTTCCTTGCCCTACTCTACTCCCCGAGTCACTTACTCGAGAGTTCGTAAGCACTACACCAACTCCTTATGGCGGAGAAGCCTTCACAACCTTTTTCCGGTACAAAGCTAAATACCGAGTTCTTTCACACCAAGGCGAACCACACCTAACACAACGTCGCCTACCCTTTATACGGTGCTAGGCTAACCACCGAGTTCTTTCACACCTTAGGAGAACTAATCATATCACAACATCGCCTACCCTTTATTAGGTACTAGGCTAAGCACCTAGTTCCATTACTATAGAGGAACTACTACCCTTCACAACACAACACCTAATCATAAGGAGATCTACTCCTTGTTACAACACCATCAAGGATATCACCATCCTTGTAAATAAACAAAAGCTTAAATGTATAACGATGCACCTCATCGATTATACGACCTAGGCATTCTTCCCAAATGCCACTTGATTTGGTTCTTCGGCATCCTTCACTAATGCCTTTGACACAACGCTTGGCACCTTTCACTAATGCCTTCGTCTTGACACCTTTAGCATTCTTCACTAATGCTTTGACATGGATGATGAGCACCTTTCACTAATGCTTTCATCTTGACACTTTCGGCATTCTTCACTAATGCCTAAAACCCAACATCTATGGAGAAAGGTAGATCTATCAACAAGAGAACCCTCGTTGTCTTGATGATGACGAAGCATGAAAACTCATGGACTTGAGCTTGCACATCTTCAAGAAGTGGTGATCTTTCCTTTAAGAGGAATCTAGAAGATCACACAAAAACAAAAGACAAAACTACATAGATCTCTTGGATATGAGGTTAGAGGGTTAGAATACTTGGGGGAAGTATGTGTGTAAAGTGATGAATAGAAAGGAAGAAATGACTCTCTATTTATAGAGAAAATTCTCTACTGTTCCCCGGATCCCTTCCACTTGGGATCCGGCTAGCACAAAGTTATGGATCCGTGGAACGCTCCTCTTTGCCCATGGGTATTTTTGGTTATGGGTCATGTGTTATGGGTTGATCCATGGTTTTCTTTCTAGATACAATGTACCTTAAGGATACATTGAACTTGGTTAAGTGGTATATATAAAACCATGGGTTATGGGTCAAAACCATTTGCTAGTATTTACCCATTTTAGTATTTACATATTTTTACCCATTTTAGTATTTACATGCTTTTACCCATTTTAGTATACTTAGTATAAGTATGTGCTAACCCAATATGTAAACATTATTTGTTGTACATATATATCTATATCATAAAATCACTTAAACTTGTTATAGTGTTTTATGTGAAAGCGTAAGTGTGTTAGGAAACTATTAACTCAAACTATTTACGTACTCTATTTGTTTCGTTAAAATGATTTTACGTTTGTTATCGACAAAACATTAGAAGATCGTAAAATATAAATAAATATTTTTACGGCTTATTTGTATTAACAAAAGTTAAGCTGAAAAACTCATTCGGAAAATCTGGTTTTATCCTTATTTCCCTATTTCTATGCTTTGAAGTTCGTTTTTCACATTGAGGACAATGTTTAACTTAAGTGTGAATAGGAAAATTAGAATTTTTGAGCTTAAATTTAAATTCTATTTACCCTTGTGATCTAGTTATTTTCACACTTTAGGATAATTTTTGAGCTTAAATTTAAAGTCCTTTTTAGATGTTTACACTTGGTGCTCACGCCACGTCGATGGATTTTTATTTCTTGTAGAAGCTTATGGTAATAAACAAATCATGACTGAGTAATGAGTGTGATTTATCTACTCCACCTAAAATTGAGTGATTGAGTGAATTATATTTCGTTCCTTTTTCGTGAGGTGTTTTGAAAAGTTAATCGTGCAAGAAAATCATTTCATGTTGTCAAACATCTTGAATTTTTCATCCTTAAAAGCTAACACGATGAATCTTATCTTGTACTCGTACTTGGTAGATTTGCATCGTATTTTTCTCAATCATATTCTTGTACCAGTTGGACATCTTATTTCAATTCTAGATTTGCTTGAGGTCAAGCAAAGTTTAAGTGTGGGGGAATTTGATAACGCTCAGATTGTACATGTTTTCAGTAGCATTATTCGTGCTTTAATATATATTATTTGGTTATATTCATATGTTTTTAATGCTCAATCGTTTCAAAGAACGTTTGTCTAGTATATGTAACCAAGTGCATGGAAACGAAAGGAAAAGTAAAAGAATATTAGATAAAAGAAGATTTCCGTTTCAGTGAGGCATGTCAAGCACGGTTCAACATTCCAAGTATCGAAGAAGATCAAGTTTGAATGAAGAATCAAGTGCCACGAGCCAGAATCAAGCAAAAAGGTCCAAAATCCATCTGATCAGGAAGACCAACCGATCGATTGCTTCCTGCAACCGATTTGGTTGGAAGCCTTTGGAAATTAGAATTTTGAAGAAGGACCAGCCGATCGGTCGCTGCTCGCAACCGATTCGGCTAGAGAGTTGTCAAGAAGATGAGCTGATCGAATGGACAGTAAACCGATCGGCTGGGGAGTCCTGGTCTGCCATTTCTTCATCATTAAGATACCTCACTTGTATTCAAATGTTTCTAGGTCCTTCCTTGGTGTATTCTAGTCCCTTCCAAGCTCCTTGGAGGCCAAGTTCAACATTTATGACCCTAGGCCTTGGGATTAGTATAAATAGAGCCCTCTTGTAATCATTTGAGAACACACACTTCAACACAACTCTCTACTCATCAAACCTATCTCTAATAGCTCTCAAATTTGTCATTAGAATTCCAGGAAAGTTTGGAGGTCCAAGAAGTCAACATTTGGAGGTCAAACCCCCGAGAAGTCAACACCAATACTTTGGGAATCATTACTAAATCATTTGTAATCTTATTCTAATCATTGTAAGACTTTCAATCATGTTTTTTAATGTTCAAAGTCCTGAGTTTATGTTTATGTTTGCTATGAGTGGCTAGCTTCTTTATGCACTTGCTTAAACAATGTTAATTATCTAATGATTAGTTTATGATTGTGTTAACATGTTTTAATTCAATTTCAAGTTGATTCTAAGATCAATTGTGCTTAAGTTTCATAGTGACATTTGTTAATCAAGATTGACTAGTTGCTAGTAATTTTAAAAGGTCGAAAGAACTTATTGTCATTCAACTAGTTATAGTCATTTTGTCTATGGATGATTGTTTTTACCCATTATTTTTGATCAAACAAAGAAACTAAAGTGTGGTTGTAATAAGAATGCTTTTTGATTATCAAGTTGGATTGATTGGAAATATCTAAAAGGTCGTAAGATTAGTTGTTTACAAACAATTGTGACAATTTGTCTATAATCGGTTACTTTTTGCATTGACCATTATTAAAGCAAATTTGATAAGGCAAATGGATGTTTTTGTGTTTAAGTTTATGAATGTAAACTTATAAAACTTTAATTGATCTTGAATTGATTGGTTAAACTTAATGCTTGTTTTTATGAACTAAAATCTTGACGAATGTTTAACTTATAAGAACAATAGATTAGTACACCAACTAATTATCATAGCCAACATGTTAAGAGAAGTTTAACACAATCATATTACTCAAGGATAAGAAACTAGTTTAAGCAAGTGTATTTTTAATCATCTGAATTTCATTATCTAAATTTTTGTTATTATGTGTTTTTGGATTGCTATAGTAGATTTTATACTTGTTTCTTGATTCACTCACAAATCCCTACGAACGATCCCGACTTACCATCACAATCTTGCTATAACGGACGAGTGCACTTGCTCGTATGTGTTATTAGTAGAATTGGTAAATCATCTTTTATAAATTTAAAACTTGTACACACGTAGCACATCAGTTACGGTCTGCTTCTTCCTTCCCGAGTTTCTCATCCCAATCTTGTTGAAGCCTTGCTTGCTCTGCTTCAAATTCTCAGAATACCAGTTCGTCACACATCATTTGATAACGCTTTCTCGCAGTTAAGCCATGCTCATCAACTACCTCGCCTTCATAACCAGTAAATGAGGGAGACTGTTGTTGCTCAATAAATGTAGGTGCATTAGATGAAGTGATGAACCTAGCCCAAGTTGAGTCAATTGTTGTGATACAGAACCAACAACTTTGTTTTCCTCATAGCTCCACCTGATTTTTTTTTTGCTGATGTTGGTTTGTATATGTGAAACACAACCCCACAAAGTGTCACTAATGGCCTCGTTAAGAAATTGGTCAATCACAACTTTTCTTTTCGCAGAAATTTCTTTGCATTTCACGTATCGTACTCTCATACGTTCTTTTTTTGCTTTTGCAAGTTGAAACTGATTGATAACGTCGATAATAGCCTTTTGTCGATCATCATTGTCTTTATCACATTGTTTTTGAATAAACACTTGCATGTCTTTGACGGAAAGTGGGTGACGACAAGCCATAACCAATGGGGCGTTTGTGTTTTTTTTATTAGTAGTGTGAAACTGACTTGTAAACGACGGTATTTATAAAGGCTTTTGAACTCTAATTCAAACTAGTCGTTAAGGGGGTTTTTGAAAGTTTTTTAACCTAAAACTAGTCGTTTAAGAACCAAGGGGGTGTTTAGATTTTTTTTTTAATTCAAAAATTACTAGACGTTAAGGGGCCAAAGGTGTAAATTTATTTGAAATACCCTTAACGCTGCATTAGGGTGTTAACTCTACCCATAACGCAACACCTTAACTCACATGCTCGCTATCATAACTCTCCCCTTAATGCTAGAAAGTTAAGCCATAACTCACAAGTTGAGTTATGGTACCACATGCTTTAAGTAGTTGCGAAGAGTGTGTGTAGGTTTTGGTTTCAACATAGGTTTGTCACTAGTTTTTAGTGGATCATGGGTTTGTTTTAAGTACTTGATGGCAGCCCTCGACTTAAGACAATGTATTGAGTTTCTACTCATGTCACGTGATTCCTTTATTCGTCTTTGCACACATTTTAGAGTAAAAGAGTGGTTGAAAGGTAGCAAGCATATGTCAGTTGAAGAAAAAATGGCTATGTTCTTGATGATGTTAGGTCACAATCAACGATATGTGGTCATAAAATACCGATTTCAACACTCAACACAAATGATTCACAAGTTTTTACATGAAGTATTGGCTAAAATGGTGGAGTTTGCTAAGGAGATTATAATACCAACAAATTTTAATCCTAATCCGAACGTTCCGGGCCATAATAGGAGATTACGACAAAATTTTAAGGTAATTAGTAACTCTATTAGTGATGTGATATTTTGTTTCACGTTAAATTTCGACTACTAACTTCGTTTATGTAGGGAGCTGTCGGTGCATTAGATGGAACTTTGATACATGCTTTTGTCCCTAAAGACAAGCAACATTTATATAGAGGGAGGGGAAAAGGGGATTGCTATCAATTTGTTTTGGCAATATGTGACTTTAACATGATGTTTACCGTTCTTGTTGCTGGATGGGAAGGGGTAGCTCATGATTCCAAAATTTTATCAGAAGCAATAAGAAATCGTAATGCACCATTTCCATTACCCCCTCCAGGTACATACATACATACATGCATATATAGTTCATATTTGAATTTATTTTAAACCATTACTTAAATATTAATTATTATATAACAATTTACAGACAAACAGTTTACAGACAAATGTAATCTTTGTGATGCATCCTACGCACACACGAGAGGGTTTATGGCACCATATCGCAATGTGAGATACTGGTTAGGAGATTTTCGACGAAGACGTCCGTTGAATAGTAAAGAAAGATTCAACCACTCTTATGTGAAACTTAGAAACGTGATTGAACGTGCTTATGATGTCTTGAAAGCACGTTTTCCGATATTAAAGAAGATGGCACCCTTTTCACTCAAGACACAACGAAATATCATGATTGCATGTTTTGCACTTCATAATTTTATACGCAAAGAGGGTTTAGATGATGAACTCTTTTCAAGATATGAGCAATCAAATGTGCAACTTGACAATGACAACATATTAGTTGAAGTTGATGATGGAGTCAATGAAGAAGATCAAGTTGTTCAACCACAAGGGAATGCATCAGACCGACAATATATGACTAATTTAAGAGATCAAATCCCGCAACAATTAATGCAAAGTGATTGAACGGGTCGGGTCTTAATTTGATATATGTTTGTAGTATTTTGATAATTTATGTGCTTTAAAATTTTTATGTTTTTTTTTATCTTTTGAACCATTATGTATTGTCTTTGATACTTCATATTTAAGCGATTGCTTGTTTTCCACTGAACATTCTATTAACATTTGACAAATGAATTTACATTATCAAATCACAAAACATTAGTGAAGAAGAAAAAAAAAAGGAAAGAAAAATCAGTTATATTATGAAATCACAAAACACTAGTGAAAAAGAAAAAGAAAAGAAAAAAAATGAAAGAAGTACTTTAATAGCGCAAAAAAACAAACGCTATTTTTCTTTGCAGATGAAGAGTTTAGATGATTTGTAAATGAAAAAGTAAAATCTTTAAAAAAACAAACGACATTTTAAATAGCGCTTAAATGACGCTAAAAAGTGAAATTGACATGTCACCACAGCTCGTGTTCTAAAAATAGAATATCGTGTCGTTTTGTATATGTTTCGGCCTTACTTTTGCATGTATCTTTGACGGGAGGCTAGGCAACTGACACTTCAATTAGGAATAATGTCACCACTTTTGGACCACGTGCTAGCATGTTACATTTTTTTTTTTTTTTTTTTTCTTTGATTTGTAATAGCATATGAGTAAGATATGGATATAACAGGATTCCGTATCGTATCTTAGCTATATATAATTTAGGGGTAATTCTCAAAAGGGGACAAAAAGCTTTTTAGAGGTCACTATCGAGTACAAAATTAACCTCTCTTCTCAATTGGTCGTGTGTGAATGTGCATTCATTAAAATGTTGACAACGTGTCAGACAATAGAATACACTTTGTCATTAAGCAAGACAATCCTATCGATGTCTTGTTTGACTTTTATACACAAATGTGAAACCGGTGAATGTCTTGAATGTGCAGATTTGAACATAGCTTTATTTAGGAAAGACCACTTGCAAGGAATAAAATCTTACTTTATGGTACAAAATCTTTATTAATTCTTTAAAATATTTATTTAAAATATTTTTAATAAGTAATTTAAATAAATATTTTAAAAAATTATTTTAAATAAATAAATATTTATTTAAATTATAATAATTTAAATAAATATTTATTTATTTAAAATATTTTAAATAATTATTTTAAAGAATTAATAAATAAATATTTATTTATTTAAAATATTTTAAATAAATATTTTAAATATTTAAAATATTTATTTAAATTATTAAAATTTAAATAAATATTTATTTAAATTACAATAATTTAAATAAATATTTATTTATTTAAAGAAATAAATATTTATTTAAACTATTTAAACTATTTAAAATATTTATTTAAATTATTATAATTTAAATAAATATTTATTTATTTAAAATATTTTAAATTATTTATTTAAATATTTATTTAAAATATTTATGTAAAATAATTCTTTAAAATATTTATTTAAATTATTATAATATAAATAAATATTTATTTATTTAAAATATTTTAAAGAATTAATAAAGATTTTGTACCATAAAGTAAGATTTTATTTCTACAAGTGGTCTTTCCCAATAAAGTTATGTTCAAATCGCACATTCGCACATTCACCGTTCGCACATTTGTATATAAAAGTCAAACAAGAATTGATAGTGATTGTACTTGCCAATGATTGAAAGTGTACTTATTGTCTGGACACGTGTCAACATTTTAGTGGAATCGCACATTCGCACATGACCAATTTAGAAAGAGATGTTAATTTTGTATCCAATAGTGACCTCTAAAAAGCTTTTTGTCCCCTCTGAGAATTACCCCTATAATTTAAGTACTTGACTTGGTTTTTATAGCATTAGTTCACTACTTAAATGTTGGTTGATTAAAGCTATGACTAACTCATGTCTTGATCTTTTGCGATTCTTTGGTGTGGTAGTATCTAGTGTGTGAATGTTTGATTAATGTAACATTGCGTTTTCGAGTTTTTTTTTAGATGGAATTAGAAATAGTGGTTAAAGAAGAGAAAATAAGAGAAATCGAAAAGAAAGAAAGCTGTTTTTCTATTTTATTTTTCTCGAACTGACATGAAAGTAAAAAAAGTAAAGAAAAAGAGATATAACTACATTTATGCCTTTTAAACATGTTCATGTTATGACAAGGGTCAAATATAAGTAAGAGATGAATACATATTGAAGGTTATATTGGTCATTATATAATTAACTAGCAGAGTACCCGCGCAATGCGGCGGCGGGTACCTTGTGAACAAATTTTATGGCAGCGGGTACACTCGACCTTATTGCTGATGTTTTAGATGCGTATGAGAGATATGAAATGTTTTGTGTGTATTTATCTATTTGATGCGGTTATATGTTTTTAATAATCATTACTGTGTAATAATGATTTTTATCGGTTACACGCTTTTAATAATGAGCTGTAAATGATTTGAAAACTGTATTTAATTTAGTGGAAACGTCTGCATTTAATTTTGAATAATGAGATGTATTGAATTTTAAGTATTACTCTTATATCAAGTGTGTATGTTTATTTTTTTTTAAACTTTCTTTTCAGAAATAGCATAAATGCATTATAATGTAGTTAAGATAGTTTGGGCGAAGTTTTGTGTCCGTCTAGATTCGCTCATATTTGGTGGAAACTTTTTGGTGAAAGCCGCTAACATTTTTTTTGGCATTTTCTTTCTCTTTCTTTGCTGAAACTCGAAAACACAACAAAGTTTTTAGTTTCTTATCATTTATTTTTCTTGCCTTTATAAAAGAATTCGAGAACGTAACGTAGGAGATTGTGCATTGTGATTTGCGTTTTATAGATTTTGTGATAACTGAGTGTCGGCACTCGGCAACCCACGTCTTCTTTAATGTCCCATTCTTGCAATTAATCTCTTTTATGTGCATGGACCAAAAGTTTCTTTCAACACAAGTCATACTCACTTTCTTTATAACGTTTGGACCGACTTCATAAACGGTCCACAGCATTTATACCATAATTTGGTAGGCCCAAGTTTGATCATTTTAGTGCGCATGTTTTCGGTGGACCTAAAAGAAGGTTTATGAGGTTATCATCAACAACATAGATTCTTCTTGCGTAATGTAAAATATAGTAAACTTTTTAGTAATTAGTAGTGCATCAAAAAAATAATGTGTTACTGGTCTTCTTCCGTTTTAATAAAATTTACCGAATTGCCATCGGTGCATGTCAAAAAAGAAAAACTAATACCTCATTTTAATGTTATGTATTTGTTGGTTTTGGCTTAAGAAACATAGTTGACGTTGTATGCCAGATTGGCATCCCATATTTGATGGTTATCTTTCACTCACATGTCAAAAAACAATATTATTATGTTAAGTTGTTTTCATGCGAATATGGTCCTAACACATAACTTTTAAGACATGCACCAACTTTATCGGTAGATGATTGGATATTTGGAACCTAATGACTTAAATGAATTTATCTTCGACAACAACGACATAAAGTTTGATAGTTTTTCATGGCCTTGAGACCACCTTTGGAACTATTTGAGAGTTTCTTCTTCTTACCGTCTATTCTTATTGAATTGTTCAAGTGTACGACTTACTATATATGTGTACAAAGATCAGATATCACAATCCGATGAGTACTTTTAGAGAAGGGTGTTGATACTCACATCATTTTATTTGATACTTACACCACTTTGTACACCTGTGAAGTGCATAGCAGCGTACAACAACTCGTCTTATGATTGTGGTGAAAGTATAAAAAATTGTGGTGTGAGTATCAACACCCTTTAGAGAAACATATCGGATCAAGTATAGTTTCAACTTCAAGTACTATAAGAGCTAGTCATATTGGATCTTTGTATATATATAAAACTTCAATTGATTTGAGATATTTTATCAACTCTAGATGTAAAGAATTCCAACAAAATCAGTCTATAGTTATACTAGTATTAATTTAGAGACATTCTAATCAATAAAAGCTATTATTTACATCATCATTAACAAAATAAGATATTATTTCCATCAAAATTTAACCTGTAAACATCTTTATTATATATGACAAAAAGGAAGACCACCTTTGCTAACTTGCTATCTCTGTCAATATATGTTGATGTTTTTCCCATTTATATTAAAAGTTACCTTAAATCTTCTTGAAAAGTAGTTTTAGCTATTTGATTATGCTAGACGTACAACCACGCAAAACGACGATGTATAGCGTCAAATAATTATACTTGAGAAATCGTGATTTTAGTTTGATATTTGATGCAAAATGTGTATTTTTTTTAAATATAAAACGTGTGTTTTTTTCAATATGAAACGTGTGTTTTTTAAAATTAATATAGTATGTATCTTTAAAAACTTGACATGTTTAGAATTGATCAAACTTGCAGTGTATTAAAAGATACTTAGGGTAATATATGCAAACTATATTAATTTAAGTTTTCAAGATTTAAGATTTCAAATTTTTAAAAATAAATATTCACTCTTCATAGGTATTATATATAAAAGTTGTACTAATGCACTAACCACTTAAGTAAACACAAGAACCACAAAGAAACATTCGATTATATGTTTTTTTTTTTTTTTTCTTTTTTTTTTTTTCTTTTTTTTTATTTATTTTTTAAAAGGCAATATATAACAAAACCAACAAAACAATTACAATCAAAAGGCATCCACTACTTAACAAGATACTTAAAATAGTGGACCCAAAGAAAAAAACAAAGAAAAAACATTACAACACCAACAATACAAGACTACACAGTAGAAGATAATTACCAGCCAAACTACACTATACCACTGTAACTATATCAATTTCAAACTCGACATTTAACCGGATCAAACAACCAATGTTGCCAATTCATCTCACTTTTCTTTCAGGATCTTCTCGCTATCCACTCGAAGCTTTTAAGTTGGATGTCTTGAACTATTTTGTTTAAGCTAGAGGATTTCCCTTTAAAAACACGCGCATTTCTTTCTTTCCAATTAAAGTACCCGGATGTCCAAATTACCGCTTGCCACAATTTAGATGAATGAGTAGGAATGTTAGCATTTCCATTAAACGCAAATACTTCCTCAATGGAAAAAGCATTAACACCCCCAATCTTCCACCAACTATATATTTTTTCCCACACGCTCATAGCAAAATTACACATTACCAAACAATGAGAGCACGATTCCACCACATCGCCGCACGAAGGGCATAATAACGAATCTAAATCAATTCCCCTTTTATCTAATTCTTCACGAACCGGAATTCTACCATTAGCTCTCCACACGAATATGTTGACTTTCTTTGGCACCCATTTGTTACTATATTGTTGCCTTCGCCTCACGCCACTAGCTACGTTAAGAATCTTTTCTTCCACCAATTTTGTTAATTCTTTAACCGTGAAGTCTCCACTCTCTTGAAGCGTCCATTTCCAACGATCCCTACAATCAAGATTGATAACAACATTTTGCAATAGCACTTGTAA
This sequence comes from Chrysanthemum makinoi, assembly GCA_910596185.1. Lineage (NCBI taxonomy): Eukaryota > Viridiplantae > Streptophyta > Magnoliopsida > Asterales > Asteraceae > Chrysanthemum > Chrysanthemum makinoi. The sequence continues at coordinate 95,847,357 of OU343221.1, read as the reverse complement.
CTCCTCAAAATCCTTACAACCCTTCTCTGGTTTCTAACCCAATCCACTCCCAACAATTATTGTCTATCCAATTCTTTTTCCGCCACCCTTCCCTCTACTTCTATCTAGATGATAAAGCCTGAAATCTATTACAAAGCCTAAAACCCACCCACATTTTATCAATCCAAAATCTTATCTCGTTTCCATCCCCACTTTCACAAATTAAGACTTAAACTCAAGATCTAACCCTTTAACTCCTCCCCTTCTAATGATATATTCCAAATCTCAACCTCCCTTCCGTCCCCCAACCCCCCTAATGTCACCAAGCCCACCACTTTCCCCATGTATGCTTTTTATGACTCTTACCCATAATGCCCCCCCTTCCCTTTTGAATCTCCACCACCATTTCCCCAAAAGTGCAAGGTTTTTTCCCCGAAGCGACCCAATGTTTAACCCCCCATCCCCGTGTGAGGCTAGTAACCTTTCCCATTTCACCCCAAGATAATTTTTTACGTTCCCCCACTCCCCCCCAAAAAAAAATTTCTCACTCTCTCAAGTTATTTTATAACACACAAAGGTACACAGAACATCGAAAAATAATACAATGGTAAGCTTCCTAGAACCGATTTAACCAGTGTTAAATCCGACCCCAAACGACATTGATTTTGATTTCCAATCGGCCAACCGATTTTTAAATTTCTCTATTACGCTATTCCATGCCCCTACCCTCCTCATATTTTCACCAATTGGTAGTCCCAAGTAAGTAAAAGGGAGCTCACCAACTCCGCACCTCATCCATTTTGCCATGTCCCTCAATTCCCTTTCATTCACACCAACCCCATATATCTTGCTCTTATTGTAATTAACTCGAAGACCCGAAGCTTCCTGGAAACATTTTAGGATACACATAAGCACTTTTGCATTTTCTTTATTCCACTCCCCGAACAAGATAGTGTCATCCGCATAATAGATGAGATACACTACTGCGTTGTTTCTACCAATCTTCACTCCTCTAAATACTGCTGTTCTAACGCTTCTTTTATGATCGCTAAGACCTTCCGTGTTAAAATAAAAAAAGGAAAGTGTGAATTTAGTCACTGCCTTACACCTCTTTCCAAACCAAATTCCTCCGTTGGGGAGCCATTGACAAAAATTGACATTGTGGATGATCAAGACACTGAATCCACGAACGCCATTTAGCCCAAATCCCATCTTTCCATTATATCCAAAAGGAATCTCCAATTCAAACTATCATATGCTTTCTCGAAATCAACTTTAAATATAAGCCCTTTACGTCTTGATCTCCTCATGTCTTCCACCATCTCATTAGCAATTAAAACCCCGTCAAGTATATATCTCCCTTTAATAAAATCGTTTTGAACATCACCTACAACCTTACCAACAACCTTTTTTATTCTCTCCGTTAACATCTTCGCTATAATTTTATAGTAACACCCTATAAGGCTTATTGGCCGAAAATCTCCGAGTCCAATCGGATCAACAACTTTTGGAATAATAGTCACAAATGATGAGTTGCATCCTCTCGATATCTCCTTGTTCACTCCAAACCATCTAATGGCGGTAATCAAATCCGTCTTCAGAATATCCCAAAACTTCCTAATATAATTAAAGTTAAATCCATCCGGCCCCGGGGCTTTGTCCCCCCCCCCCAACCACGAACCGCTTCCCATACCTCCCCCTCGGCAAAGTCTTTTTCCAAGGTCATGGCATCCTCTACCGAGATTTTTTCAACACGATCAGAACAGAAGATTGGACGAATTGAATTTCCCCTAAATAATGTGTAGAAAACTAGAAGGGGGGTTGAATAGTTTACCGATTAAAAACTTTGTTTTGAAACTTATTGAAAGATCAATTGATATTGATCTTGAGTATGTTAATGAAATATGCAAGCAATATGTAATGAGTAAATAAGGAAAGAATGATCAAACCACAACAAGTTGTTTATAGTGGTTCGGCCTACAAGGACTCTTATTCCTTGCCCTACTCCCTCCCCGAGTCTCACACTCGAGAGTTTAACTTCACTAGTCAACAAGCTCCTTTCAACGGCGGAGAAAACCTTTACACTTCGCTTACACTATTTCCGACACTAAGCTAGATGTCGAGTTCTTTCCAAGGGTACAACTACTCCCACACACAATGTATTTTGAGGACTAAAATACTAACCACTCACACTCACAAGATTATGATGGTTTGATACAACAATGAAGTATGAATCAACACTAGATCATACAACACTAAACAAACAAGACTTCCAACTTCTCGTTGAAGCTTGAATATGACTTGATCTTCTTTGCTACAAAAGAGATCACTAATATGATATGAAACCGAGTTAGAAAGGTTAGAGAGAAGATATGTATGAGAGTATGTTAGAAAGGGATGAGAAACTACTTGGCTAGGCATTGCTATTTATAGCCAAAATGGACAGAGCTGCGTCCACGGACCGCGGACCCTTAAAAAGGGTTCGCCCGTTGTACCAAAATGGTACCGCCGGATCTGACAGTCAAGATATCAAATCTTGTCTAAAGTCAACTCTATCTAAGTAAGATTGTGCAAGATATGAAGAGTACAAATCTTCACAAAATATCTAATGGAATCTTCCAATGATCTCCATGATGTAATACATGATGTCAAATGTTGTATTACTATTAATAGAAATATGCAAATGCTTAAGTAGTGTTTGGTTTTAAGAACCTAACACATTCTACAAACTATTATCATACATAATGATTAGAGTCATATCAAGATGTTACTAATCATAAATGTAAATGCTTGAATGATGAATATATTGTTTAAGAAAGCTTGTTTTAATATCTAATAAACTTGACAAGCTTTAAGCTTTTATAAATTAAATTTACTTTTGTCGTTAACAAAACTTAGGCAAAGATCAAAAATATAAATAACGTTTAATGACGATATTTGTATTAACAATCTCCCCTTTTGTTGAGGACAAAATATAAATTTTATTTTTATAAAAGAAACAAAGTTTGTACAAGAGTTATAAAAATATTAGTTTTAGAGCTTGAAAAGAAAATGATAATGCAAGTGTATGAAATTTGACTTTTTTATGAAAGTCAGAAGTCACTAGTTGATGCATGATGTTGACTTTTCAGAAAGTCAAAGTATGCGAGCTTTGACTTTTCAGAAAAGTCAAATATAAATAATTTTCAAGTTCTATATTTTCTCCCCCTTTTTGTCTCAACAAAAAAGAAGAGGCTATGCGGAATGTAATGAGCCCGAGCTATTATCTCCCTTGTTCAAAGCTCCCCCTAAATTGGGTGCTTTGTGGAAGATACATGGATTGTGAAAATAAAGAATTGTTAGTAATAATGATCATTCACAAGCATTTCCAAACACTATGTAATGACACCAACAATATAATAAAAAACATTCATTAGTTAAAATTTTTCATGAGTAAAGATCATGAAAAGAGAACACAATGATGTGTTTTTAGTACAAGAAAATGAAAATTATCCTAAAAGAGCAAATAAAAGAAAGACTATTTTAAAACCATCCTAAAGTGATGGTGGATGGGAAAGAGCGTTGAGACGCTCAAGAATGTGGTTGAGGATGAACCTCATTTCTTCGTGGAAGTCATGGACCATAATCCCGGTCCGATCCACGGTTTGACCCGTTTGCTCACAAGTAGAGCAACCATGCCTTGGAGGGTAGAAAGTTTGCGGAGGTTGTGGTGGTGGAATGGTGGATATGTTGGTGGTGTTGGGGATGTTTGGAGTGGTCATGATGGATGCAAGCAAAGCACTTTGCATTTGCATTGTCTCACTTAAGTGAGAATCCACCATGCCTTTGAATTGGGGAAGGTTGTGGAGTTCGCTTGAATCTCTCTCTCTAGTGGGATTGTCATCCCACATACACTCTCGAATGTCCTCAATATGAGGGGACATTGATGATGGAAGTGGATGATCCCCATATAAAGGACCATGAATGTCCTTGTGAATGGGGTGGAAAAGGAGAGGTCTTGGCCCTAATGGGGCGTTTGGGTCAATGGATGACAGAGGTGATTCATGAGCGACTACTCAATGGTGCCAAAGGATGGCAATGGTGGTGGATGACTTGGCCTAGGAGGCAAGTCTTCCAAGTCCTCTAGGAAAGGATTTGGTGATGTTGGTGGAGTTGAAAATAACTCCATTGGAGTGAGAGTGGGAGACCTTGGTGAAGGTGGTGAGGGTGTTTTGGATGTTTGGATGGGTGGCGGTGGAGGTGAAGTAGGTGTTTTTATTGGTGGTGGAGTGGTGATCACAATGTGTGATGAAGTAGGTGTAGCTAAGGTAAGGGGTGTATCATCTCTAATGGGAGATGAGATTGTGAGTGGTGAAGATTCGGATGATGAGCTAAGATTGACAAAACAACAAGGCCTTACGCTCATTCTAGCGGTTTTCTTGCAAGGTTTTGGTGATGATTTAGTCATTTTAACTTGGGTTTTGATTTGCTAGATAGTAATGAGAATGAAGAAAGTGTGAGGATGATCATGGTAAAGCCTTTCAATTTATAGAGGTAAGAAATTGTTGAGAAAAGGTTTGATTTGATGTTGAACCATTGAAGAGATGAGGTTCCTAATGATTTGGAAGTGGGTTGAATGCTAGTCATATCACCCAAGTCAATCCATACAAAGAAGATGGAGTGAAGAAGAAAAGATATGCAATTAATGTGTTCTAGTGAGTGGAATTTCCTAATATTCAGATTACCCACGGATTTGAAGGTACCAAAAATTTGGTTCCTTCCTTTATGCCAAAGGGCTCCTTGGGTGGATTTTTCAAATTTTTGAATTTTGGTGGGAAATGGATTTCTTACATCCTTAGTGAATAATACTAGTTCTAATAACAGTATAAACTAGTTAAGGTTGATTTTAAGTGATGGAAGATAATTTGGAATCACGAAAGAGTCGAAATTCAGAAAATTACCTGGAGGATCCACGGCACCAAAATCATACACGGACGGAACCCACAAAAGGGTGCCGTCTCGTCCCCTGCAGATATGGCTAAGTACCAAATTACATAAAGGACGGTACCAAGATAATGGTGCCGTCTGATCCGTGAGTCAAATTGGACAGAATGTTTCTTAAAACTCAAATTTTTCGAAACCCCTGAAATTTTTCTCAAAACTGTTATACTAAACATTTCTAGTTAGGAAAAGTAAATAACACATATGTAAACATAGTGGAGCATAGATTTTGAGCAAGGCTTATTGATTTTCACAATATAGTGAAAATGGGTAAAATTTGATAGCATACTTGTGCTATCCCCCTGCATGAGTTTGTTAGCATACACCATTGTTTTAAGTTATATTATCATCCTACATAATAAAAACAACTAAATTGTATCAAACATTAATGATAAAGCATTGTTCCAAACACTCCTTAAAGTACCCTTATTTGTCCAATTTCTTGTAAATCTTGTTCATCATCCTACCAAGGCACTTGAACATTCCCTTAGTTTGCTTGAATTCTGCTGATTCATTCTCAATCTCGGGAAGAGATGCGTAATACTCATGAGGTCGAAGATGAGAGCTTGGAAGACCATCCTCGGAGCTATTTGATGATGATGATGAAGGAGTTGGAGGTTTAGCTCTCTTGCCTTTAGTCTTAGCAACTCGATCATCACTCAAAGGTACAAAGATGTGAGAGATGAGTTCATAGTGAAGGTGCATTCCTTTTGGGGTTGGTGGAATTGGAGGCAAAGTTTTCTATAGAGACGGGTGAGAAGCATCCCGTATGGAAGAGCAACGGATCCTTGAGTTGGAATATCAATCATTCTCCTAGCTATGTAGTAGGATAAGTTGAATGGTTGTTGCGGGTGGACAAGTTGTAAAGCATGTGACAAAGACAAGCGTTTATGTGATCCCTATTCCCTATGGTGCTAATGACGTTTGCTCTAAGTAACTCCTCCCATTTCTTAAATTCGTGCTTAAGTTCATTGAGCTCCATTCCATATGGATCTCGGTCTACCTTTTTTCCCTTTCAGGTTACTCGGGTTGTATCACCCGCTTTTGGGTTAAAAGGTGTTCACGGATGACATCCTTATCGGCTAAACGGGTTATGTAGGGAAGAGAGCGGTCATTGATTGCATCAAGGGCGGTGAGTGACCACTTATCCATGTAGACACAAGTTCCCTGGTTGGGAATTCCTAGTACTCTAGCAAATTCACTTAAAGTGATGGTGTAGTCATTTTGGTTGATTCTAAAGCTAAGACAAAACTCATCATCTTCATCACTAAAACCGGTCACACTAGCATAGAATTCTAACACTAACCTAGGACAAATTGGTTCATCAATGTCAAGAAGACAATCGAATTGAATGGCGGCTAGTTCTTCACGAAGATTGGTATGCTCAAGGAAGGATGAGTGAATGGTTTACCCTCACGTGGAAATACCTTGATTCTAGACCCCTAAATATTTCTATTTGTTCCTTGGTGAGTCCTTTGGTTTTGTGGTGTTTGGGAATGTAGTTAAGAGTGTCTTTGTGATCATAGAATCTTGCGGCTACCATGGTTATTCCTAAGGACAAGAGTTAACATGTTAAAAAATTAAGATAAATTTTAACGTTTTTGATTCTAGTGTGTGCCTATATGAAAACAATTTGGAGTTGCGGTTATCTCGACTCATTTTATGCACAAAATGGTTTTAGTGGAGTGTTTGGCAAATACCATGAGATAACCCAAATGCTCCTAATTCAATATGGCTATATTTGAATATACCCGGGAGTGCATATTAGTTATGCAATACCTTTAGTATTCAAGAGCATGCAAGTGATGAAAATTCTAACGTTTCTATTTGTATTAGCAATGAAAGAATGTTTTCCTATAAGTGAGAAGCTTTTCAAAACTTTTGACATGGGGTGTTTGGTTGTTTGAATAAGGCCTTATATTTATTATCTATCAATTAGTGGGAAACATGATTTTGTTTATGCAATATGATAATGTAGTACCTAATTTGAATGACTAGTTATGCAATTTGCCAATTGAATTCATATTTGGTATAGAAGCATACATAAAACCCCATGTAATGATTTGTGATAGTTTTGTGCATAAATAAGAATCCTAGACTCAGAATTAAGAGATGAAATGTAGTTAGGATACTTACAATGATGTTAACTTCAGTGATTAGTGAGTGGGAAGATGACAATAATGAGCTTGGTTTAAGTTTTGCACGTTTTGGTAAAGTGAGTTGTGAGGAAGAAGATGTTATGTATAAAGCTGGTTTGCTTCTGTAGACACCCGGACACGACGGCACCAAAAATTTTGGTTCCGTCCTGTGTTGTCGTTTGGTGCCGTGGGCTACATGTAGCAGTAAACAAGACAAAATTGTTTTGGTTTGACTATTCTAATGTTTTAGGCTATGTTTATCCTACATGCTTGGTTCCATTAACCCTAAACCAAGTCTAAGAAGATTAAAAGGTTCTCGTTTAAGAGGTTTAGTAAAGATGTCGGCAATGTTTTCTTCGGAGGATACTTCTCGATTGAAATGTTTCCTTTTTGAACATTGTCGCGAAGAAAGTGATGACGGATTTCAATGTGCTTTGTACGAGCATGTTGAACGGGATTCTTGCTGAGATCGATGGCTCCTTTGTTGTCGCAAAGTATCACAATGTCGTTGAGATGAATTCCGTAGTTCACGAGAGCTTGCTTCATCCAAAGAGCTTGTTGACATGCTTTTCCGGCTGAGACGTATTCGGCTTCAGTAGTAGAGATGGCTAAAGCCGTTTGCTTCTTTTCAAACCATGAGGTGAGACAATGTCCAACAAAAGTGCAAATACCACTTGTACTTTTTCTATCGACATAATCACCGGCATGATCCAAGTCGGCATACACTATGGTTTCTATACCCGTTCCTTTGGGATACCATAATCCTAAACACGTTGTTCCCTTAATATATCTAAAAATCCTTTTTAATGCTTCTAAGTGTGATGCCTTTGGGTTTTCTTGAAAGCGAGCACATAGACAAACACTAAACATAATGTCGGGTCTACTAGCCGTAAGATAGAGTAGGCTACCAATCATTCCTCTATATTTAGTGTTATTTATGGATTCACCTTCTTCATTCCTCTGATGAAGTTTAGTGTCCGAGGACATGGGTGTTTTAGTTGGTTTGGAATCTTCAAGACCAAATTTCTTAAGCATGTCTTTTATATATTTAGATTGATTAAAGAAAATACCATCTTCTAGTTGTTTAATTTGAAGTCCTAGAAAGAAGTTTAACTCACCCATCATACTCATTTCAAACTCGTCATGCATGATTTTAGAGAAATCATTACATAGTTCTTGACAAGTTGATCCGAATATAATGTCATCAACGTATATTTGAACAATAATAATTTGTGATTCCTTTTTCTTAGTAAAAAGAGTATTATCTACTAATCCCATAGTATATTTGTTATTAATAAGAAAAGTCTTAGCAGGCCGGTCGTACTGCCAAGCTTTAAAAAAAGTGCTTGTTTAAGACCATAATGCTTCTTGAGTTTGAAGACATGATGTGGTTTCTCAAAGTCGGTAAAACCGGAGGTTGAGCAACATACACTTCTTCGTACACCATAATAAACCCATTAAGAAAGGCACTTTTAACATCCATTTGAAATAATTTAAAATCATAAGCACATGCATAAGCAAGTAATATTCTAATAGATTCAAGTCTAGCTACCGGTGCATAAGTTTCATCATAATCAATTCCTTCTTGTTGATTATAACTTGTGTTCAACAAGCCTAGCTTTGTTTCTAGATACTACACCATTTTCGTCCATTTTGTTTCGAAAGACCCATTTTGTTCCAATTATAGTTTGATCTTTGGGTTTTGGAACTAGTTTCCAACATCATTTCTAACGAATTGGTTTAATTCTTCTTGCATGGCAATTACCCATGATTCATCTTTTATTGCTTCATTTATGGTTTTTGGTTCAATGGTGGATACAAAACAAAAGTGATTACTTTGATTTTGAGCTTGTGATCTTAAGGTTCTTTGATTAAGTTTTCCTATGACCTTTTCTAATGGATGACTTTTAGATTCTTTTATATTGATAATTTCCTCATTTAATGGTTCATCCTCCTTGTTATTATTAATTTGACTTTCAATTATTTGACTTTCAACTAAGTCATCATCTACCAAAGGTGATGTTTTAGAGGGAGGTGGACTTTCGTAAAATGTTATGTTCAACGATTCCTCGACTATCATTGTTTCTTTATTTAGGACAATGTAAGCTTTATTAGTTTGAGAGTAACCGAAATACATCATAAGACTTTGGGTCAAACTTGGTGAGATAATCCTTAGTATTAAGAATAAAGCATTTACAACAAAAGACTTTAAAATATCCTAATGTTGGCTTTTTACCTTTATAAAGTTCATATGGTGTTTTGTTTAGGAAAGGAAGTATTAGGACTCTATTTAAAATATATGTAGAAGTGTCAACGGCGTTACACCAAAACTTTTGAGGAATGTTTTGTTCATTAAAGCATTGTTCTACTATTTCTTGAATTGTTCTATTTTTACGTTCTACTACTCCATTTGATTGAGGTGTTAGTGGAGCCGAAAAGTTATGTGTTATACCATTTGTATCACAAAAGTTTCCAAATGAGTTTCGTTGTCAATTCACGACATGATCGTTCGGATCGACACAATTTTGACACCTAGGAGATTTTGAATTTTCTTGCTAAGTATTTCAAATTTATCAAAAGCTTCATTTTTTGGTTTTCAAAATAATGTCCAAGTAAACCTGGTAATCATCTACTATGACCAAAGTGTAGGTTGCCTCCATAGCTTCTTATAGCGGATGGTCCAAACAAGTCCATATGTAATAATTCTAGACACTTAGATGTGGACACCATATTTTTAGATTTGTGACTACTATGGGTTTGTTTACCAATTTTGCAAGCATCGCAAAAGTGTTGGTCATATTTTAGTTTTGGTAAATTCCTAACCAATTCTTTTGAAGATAGGTTTTGTATAAGTCTCATATTAGCGTGACCTAAGCGTCTATGCCAAAGAGATGAGCTATCGTCTAATGTTGTTAGGCAAAGTTTGTCATTATATGTTTTATCTATTTTCGAGTATATGTTATTTTTCCTAACTCCTTAGTACAGTGATACCATCTTTTTAGTATTTTACTACCATTTTCATCGAATAGTACTTTATACCTTTTATCACATAGTTGGCTAATACTAAGTAGATTAAATCCTAACCTATCCAAATGAGCAACATTTTCAATAGTTAGAGAGTTATGAGCAATCGTACCTTTGCCAATGATTTGCTTTGAGATATACCGAAAGTGACATTACCTCCGTCATACTCTTGGTATGATAAGAGAGACTTTTGTTGCCCGTCATGTGTCGTGAGCATCCACTATCTTTTATCCATTCATAAGGTTCCAATCCAACTTTCAAACATACCTAAGAAGCAAATAACTCAAACATTTGGTCCCCACTATCTCATGGGTCCGTTTGGGTTAAACATACCATTTATTTGATTCATGTATGGAAATGATGGGTAAGGGTTCCATGGCATGTAATCTGGAGTTTGATATGGTCTAGGAAAGTTTTGATTCCAAACGTTGTGTTGGTAGTTAGGTTGAACGTTGTGGTTGCTCTTAGGAAAGGGGCGTTAGGCAAAAGAAGTTTTATATCGTGTTGAGTAGTTTTGATCTAAATTCATTTTAACAAGTCCTACTCCGATATAATGGCTGGTTTTAGTTAACATTATCATTGGTTTCTTTGTTATTTTAACAAATTCGTACGGTCCGTATTGCGAACATTCTGTTTGCTGAAGTACTGCGATACCATTTTGCATAACGGACGGAACCCTTATTTGGTTCCGTATGGTCCGTGTGTACTGCAGCGGTTTTGCAGAATGTTAGTCTTTTCGGCGTTTTGTTTTGACTCTTTGGAATTAATACTTCATTAAAGCCAAGCCCATTCATGTCTCCTGGTGTTTTATGAATTTTAACTATTTCATCGGCAAGAGCGATGTTCTTGTTAAACCTTTTAAATTTAGAATTGTTTTCGATTAAAACATCTTGTGTGAGCTTTAGTTTTTCTATTTCAAGTTTAAGCTCTTGACATGATTTACAATCATCGTCATTTGCTTTTCCTTTTCTAGTCGTTTTGCTTTTTCTTTTAACTCATAAACTTCATTTTCCAAAATTCCTTTTTGGTTTTTAAAATTTATTTTTAGTTATGATTTTTAGACTTAGCTCACACAATTGATTATATTGTTTTTGCAAAGTGTCATCATCAATAGAAGAATAAGAAGAGTCGAAAAGTACCTCATTTGACTCATGTGCCATTAGAGCGATCTCTTCCTTGCTTGATTCTTCATCGTCTTCACTATCACTCCAAGCACCACTTACAAAAGCTCGTTGAGTTTTGCTTTTAGGTGGCTTGGGACATTCTCCTATGAGGTGACTTGCATCACCACATCTAAAACATTTTCTTTCACCTTTACCCTTCTTGTCATCCCGATCTTTTCGTAATGGCTTCTTTTCTTCGAGGGTTGTCTTACGAACTTTCCTCTTCTTCTAAAGAACTTCTTAAAATCTCTAACGGCCATGGCATATTCCTCATCTTCACTACCGGAGCAAGATTCGTCATCATCACTTGATTTCGCTTTTGCTTTTAGAGCAACGGATTTGATCTTCTCCCTTCTTCCTTTGATGATCTCGAATCTTTCTCCATCACCATTTCGTGTACTTTGAGGTTACCGATCAACTCGTCTAGTGACATTATTGAGAGATCTTTTGATTCCTCAATGGCGGTCACTTTAGCTCTCCATTTGGGATGGAGTGCTCTAAGAAATTTCCCGACAAAGTTCTTACTACGAAAAGATTCATCAAGTGCTTTAAGTGATGTAATAATAGTGTTAAAGCGAGCAAAGCCACTATCAATGGTTTCATCTGGGAATAACAAATTGTTCATATTGTTGAACAAGAAGATCAATTTTGTTATCCTTGACTTGTGAATTACCTTGATGTGTAACAATTAAAGATTCCCAAATATCTTTGGCGGTTTCACACATAAAATTCTTTCATATTCTTTTCTAGGTAAAGCATTATAAAGCATCATTTTAGCTTCATTATTTTTAGCAACTAGTTTCTTTTGTTCATCAACGGAAATATCCTTTGTTGTAGAACTAAAATCCCCTTTAACAATAATAAACCAAAGATCTATATCTTTTGATTTTACATATGTTTCAAAACGGTTTTTCCAATAGATAAATCCATTGGTTTCAAAGAGTGGTGGTCTTTGCATAGATTGCCCTTCTTTAAAGTTTTCAGAATCCATGGATCGTTTCAAGTTTATAAAATACAAGTTATTTTAGAAATTCTTGAGCAACGAGGCTCTGGTACCAATTGTAGAAAACTAGAAGGGGGTTGAATAGTTTACCAATTAAAAACTTTGTTTTGAAACTTATTGTAAGATCAATTGATATTGATCTTAGATATGTTAATGAAATATGCAAGCAATATGTAAGGAGTAAATAAGGAAAGAAATGATCAAACCACAACAAGTTGTTTATAGTGGTTCGGTCTACAAGGACTCTTTTTCCTTGCCCTACTCCACTCCTCGAGTCTCACACTCGAGAGTTTAACTTCACTAGTCAACAAGCTCCTTTCACCGGCGGAGAAAACCTTTACACTTCGCTTACACTATTTCCGACACTAAGCTAGATGTCGAGTTCTTTCCAAGGGTACAACCACTCCCACACAACGTATTTTGAGGACTAAAATACTAACCACTCTCACTCACAAGATTATGATGGTTTAATACAACAATGAAGTATGAATCAACACAAGATCATACAACACTAAACAAACAAGACTTCCAACTTCTCGTTTGAAGCTTGAATGTGACTTGATCTTCTTTGCTACAAAAGAGATCACTAATATGATATGAAACTGAGTTAGAAAGGTTATAGAGAAGATATGTATGAGAGTATGTTAGAAAGGGATGAAAAACTACTTGGCTTGGCATTGCTATTTATAGCCAAAATGGACAGGGGCGTCCACGGACCGCGGAACCCTTAAAAGGGTTCCGCCCGTGTACCAATTTGGTACCGCCGGTCTGACAGTCAAGATATCAAATCTTTGCTAAAGTCAACTCTATCTAAGTGAGATTGTGCAAGATATGAAGAGCACAAATCCACACAAAATATCTAATGAAATCTTCCAATGATTTCCATGATGCATCACATGATGTCATATGTTGTATTTCTATTTTTAGAAATATGCAAGTACTTAAGTAGTGTTTGGTTTTAAGAACATAATACATTCTAAAAACTATCATACATAATGATTAGAGTCATATCAAGATGTTACTAATCATAAATGTAAATGCTTGAATGATGAATATATTGTTTGAAAAAGCTTGTTTTAATATCTATTAAACTTGACAAGCTTTAAGCTTTTATACAAATTAAATTTACTTTTGTCGTTAACAAAACTTAGGTAAAGATCAAAAATATAAATAACATTTAATGACGATATTTGTATTAACACAATCCTTTTGGGAATTAGTTTGATTGGTAGAGTTGGTTGTGAGGAAATTCTAGTGTTTGAGGCTTTAATGGGTGATGATTCGGTTGAAGAGATTTCATGAACAACCCGAGTAAGTTTCTTGGGAGGTCCTTTAATGAATGAGTTAACACTAGGGGCTTTTCTCATGGTGAAATGGTAGAAAGGGAATATGTGAAAAGAGAGTTTTAGCTGCTGAGAATCAGTGTGTGAATGGTGATTTGGATGTTCTAACAAGGAGGTTTATAAAGGGAAAGGATTAGTAAGTGAATTAGAGCTTAAGCCACTCAAATCCTTCAAATTGCATTGATTTGCATGCATAAGAGTCAACTACAGAGTTGCACTGATCTAGGAAGTCAATTAAGACAAGGTGGAGTGTTCAAGTTAACAAAGAAGGCTTGACAATTGTTTTAAGTGGGATTAGCTTTGTTTGTGCAGCCGGTTCTCACGGATCCCTCAAATGAGGGATCCGTCTAGGCTAAACCTAGGGATCCGACTCTCAGCAGCCAAAGAAAAGGAAGATGATGTTTTTGTAAGGTCTAGTACCTACATATCTTAAGTGTTTCACTCTCTTCATGTGTCTTAAATGATATGAGACTTAAATGATCAGGTGTAATGAGTGAGGATAGCTAATGATGTCTTTTATGGAAAGAAATGGGGATTTTATGAACACCAATGGGTGATCAAAGATGACACTAGGAATTTTGAGAGTGTTAAGTGGAGTCAAATGATCCTAGAGATCAGATGATGATCTAAATAAAATTTAGAAAATTCTTTAAAAATTATAAGAAATGAAAAACTAGTTTTTAGTCTATTTTAAGATAAGGATGACTAAAATCAATTTGCTAAAATTGACAAAAATATCAAGCTAGGTGTTTTAAGATGTGAGAAACAATGTGTGAAT
>OU343221.1:95693574-95832849 GCA_910596185.1 Chrysanthemum makinoi | reverse complement strand
TTGTATAACTCCAACATGTTGAGGAGATTTTGAAATCTATCATATGCAAAGATCAAGACTCTTTCACCAACAAGGAAAGTTTCCAAACCGTTGCTTCAAGCATTGCATCTTCTTAAGCCCATTCCCTCCAATCTTGGGAGAGCGTTTCAGAGTCGCTGGTATCTTTAGCATCATGAAACTTCAGAGATTTCCATCGTATAGCGATAAGAGTATGTTAAGAGCCTTCGATTCCTTATGGTAGTCAGCCGGTAAGACTGTTCGTGGTTTAGGTTGTCCGAATCGGCTTTGTGTTTTGGAACTACTTCATTACCATTGAAAATTACATTCCATAGTGCATGGTATTCGTGAATGGCAATGTATCGCTCTCATCTTCATACACCATAGGTCATATTCTCCCTTGATGATTGGAATTCTCGAAGGAGGTGTGATGGATGGTGGGGAATCCTTCACCGACATCTTTAGGTTTTATTGTAGTAAAGTTTTAGGGTTTCTTCCTAGTCAAAGACTTGATCTAACACTAACTAACTAAACCCTAGGCGTTTTCCCAAATCCCTACGCTTAGGTTCCCACACACACACACCTTTGAGGTTTACATCTTGTAATGCATAATAAAATAATGACCCTATGTCTCTTTATATACTTGAGACATCTAGGGTTTACAAGAGGAATCATAATACAATTAGGAAACTAAATATTCTTTTTAAGCATATCTTCTAGAATCTTCCAAATCCTCCATCTTTTGTAGTTTTCCTTCTTGTCACTTTTAGTCCTTCATGTTTCATTCTTCTTGTTTTGTATCATCATATCTATAATAGACCCAACAATCTTCCCCTATTTGATGATGACAAAACAAACACTTATTTCTTGTAATAACTTCCTAGACGAAGTAGCAGAAGTTGAGATAATTAAATCTCACCATGAATGAAACAATCTTCACCTTGACTTGAACATGTCACTCAAACATCTCTTCCCCTTTTTGTTATCAACAAATAGAGAATGAATAAACCGTAGAAACTTCCCTTCGAGTGATGCATGAACATCAACCGATTCTTCAAAATCAGAGGCTTTATGTAATGATTACTTGTGAATAAAACCGAGTATAACTAATTTGATGAAGAAGTAGAATTTCCCAAACTTGTGTCTTAAATCTTGTACTATCCACGGAACTTCATACTTATACGAATCACCAAATATAAGTAGACCGCAATCCCTTGACAAAAATCCTCAACTAATATGAGACACTGAGCACTACAATGTAACTCCTTTAAGTGATAGCCATTGTGTGCATAGAGCATCATAAGAAAAATCACACATTGCTAGATTCATCAACCTATATGATAAGAACACAAACCTGTGAAACTCAACTACAACATTAAATAAATGATATTCAACCTTCTTCGTAATCAATTAATCCTTAAGAATCAAATACGAGCCTTTTTGAATCCTTTTAAGAACAAATAACCAAACTCCTTGTGTGTGTGAACAATAACCTGTGTGTGTGTCACCAAAAATATCTCAGTACCAAATACTTGTACAACTTCCTCTTAACTCCAAATCTCCTCATAATAAACAATTAGACTGCCAATCCAAATAAATTTCGCCATGCAAAAACCTTGAGCGGTACTTTGAGAAGAATCAGTACTTTAAAAACAAGTAGTACTTTAAAAACAAGCAGTACTTTGAACATAAGCAGTACTTTGAACAGTACGTTGCAGCAGTACTTTCATGTCCAAACAGTACTTTCATAAGGAGACCAGCAGTACTTTAAAAAATCAGCAGTACTTTCGAAAACTCCAAGCAGTACTTTGATAAGGAGACCAGCAGCAGCAGCAGTACTTTGAAAATATACGGGCAGTACTTTGAAAAATTCCAAGCAGTACTTTGAATGTTCGAGCAGTACTTTCATCGCGTCCAAGCAGTACTTTTGTGAGGACCATAAGCAAAGCAGTACGTTTAAACCAAGCAATACTTTAAATTCGTAATATTAACATCAAAAGCCAATCCCACGTGCACTTCCATCAACAGTATTAATATATACAAATACACAAACGTGATTTGCCCCATTAATCCCATATACTCGTGGTCTTCCGATTTGACCGAATAAAACAAAGTAACATAATAAAACAAATATGGGACCATGAACTAGTAATATGTACTGCCATCACACTTGAATAGATTTTCATCGTGGGTCCTAGCAGCACCATCTTTTCGTGAATTCAAAACTCATATGCCAATATATATCACGTGACCAACATGACACAATAAGATAATTACATGTATACCATGTTATCCCAACAGTACACACATAGCCAATCAACTTCAGTACGAAATTGATAAAGTAGAATATCAATTTAAATATTATACGCATGCGACCATGATCAATATCCATAAAAAAAAAAAAAAAAAAGCCAATCCTTCGTGATCAATAAATTAACAGTAATATGTTTATCGAATAGTCAAAACAATGTTACCTCATGGGTCCCAGCACACAACTCCACGTGAGACCAGTCATTCTTCAAATTGTGTGCAATAAATATCGATACCCAAAAAAAAACTTTCGTACCATTATTTTACCAGAGCTGCTTCCTTCGCTCTTTGCATCGCTTACATCCGCTTCTTCGACACCTTTTAACCCGATCTGCTGCTTAATGAAAACCTTGAAATCCTAGATATCACGAGCCCCAGGCTCTGATACCACATGTTAAGATCGTTGTAAGCTCTTAGACTAGGTCTAATATTATATCTAGGAACACATAATAATAAAGGCGGAATATTCAAACATAGAATCAATATTATGATGAACAAGGTTTTTTTTTTATTATCATAAACTAACTAACTAACTATAATAAAGATCAAAGACTTGATCTAACACTAACTAATTAAACCCTAGGCGTTTTCCCAAATCCCTACGCCTAGGTTCCCACACACACACACACCTTTGAGGTTTACATCTTGTACGTACAATAAAACTAATGACCCTATGTCTCTTTATATACTAGAGACATCTAGGGTTTACAAGAGGAATCATAATACAATTAGGAAACTAAATATTCTTTTAAGCATATCTTCTAGAATCTTCCAAATCCTCCATCTTTTTGTAGTTTTCCTTCTTGTCACTTTTAGTCCTTCATGTTTCATTCTTCTTGTTTTGTATCATCAAATCTATAATAGACCCAACAAAAGTTGATAAGACGTTAATACCCAATTAGTATTTTTGTTATTATATTTCCACATAAAAAGAACACAACTGCGAAATAAATCACTTTTCGACTATCTTAATACCATGTAGGGAATTTTTATCCAAAATTTGCCCTTTTCACATTTGCTAAAAAATTTCTTATCATTGACAGTGTGCAAACATTCTTGATTTATGATTCAAATTTATTCAGTAAAGTGGTAAAGTATTGATAACTTTCTTTTGATGATTAGATGAGAATATTTGAATGAAGATATTTAAGAATCTTGATATATAAAGTCTTGAGGAGAGTTATTTTAGGCTGGAGGGAAAGGTTATAACATACTCACCTTACACATCAGCGCCACATCAGCTTTCTCTCACCTCTCACTTCCACTCACTTCCACTCACCTTTCTGTGGACAAGGCACTTACTTTCACTCACCTTAACCTTCTTTTTTTTTACTTTACAAAATATATAAATGTAACTAATGAAAATAAAAACGCTGAACGCATCTAAATTAAAACATTACATAATCTTCGACCTGCCGCATTCTTCTCACGGTACGTGTTTTGATACAAAATTCATCTCCAAAAGGAGTACATTTCTTCATTTGCAAATGCAGTAAAATAGAGACATGTTTTGTAAGGTATGATATTACATGACTTAACCACCCTTTTGTGTTTCTGTGACAAAGAGAAATTGGTTATCGAATGGTAACGCTGCTTTGTTGTGAAAAATTGACTAAACGCTGCTTTGTTGTTGTTGTTATGCCAATCAAGCAAAAAGCTTCGGTTGTTGTTGATGTTGTCATGATACGGGTTACGTATGGTTCGCTTTGGTATGCTTGGTTATAGAATGATTTGTTGATTTGTTTGTTCGGGCGTAGGAGTATTTCCTAAATTGAAGGTTCCTTCTCGTTCTATGGATTGCTTCGGGGATTTCTTCCTCGTAAATGATTGGTGTTGGTACGTTTTTTCTTGAGACATGGTTTTTAAAGAAATATGTAGTTATAAAATGTAGTGTGTGTTTTAGAAAATATATTTGATGGGTATTTATAAGGATAAAATGGGGTAGTGGATTTTTTTTTTATTAATAATGCATCAAATGGTTGGCGTGAAAAACAATGAGGTGAGTAACTCACCTTAATCTCTCTTGAATTGTGAGCCTCACCCGTGAATATATACCCTGTGCACAAGACTCACTCGTGACATGACCATTCACCTTGGGACTCATTCTCCCTTGCCGAGTAGTCTTACATATCAATTTTTTTTCACATACCAAAGGACTTATCCTCACCCTTCATCTAAAAATAAATCAATGGTTGAGATTAACAGCACTTAATTATTTCACCTATTTTTAATAATTTAAATATCTCTTAAACCGAAAATCTTTAAGCGAAAATAATTAGACCATCGCGACGAGAATTTAATCATCTTTCTATAGACGGGCACTTTGATATACTTTAAAAAAAAGTTATTTTTTCACGTTTTGTCCATCCTTTTTCGTTTTTTTTTTTTCGAATCTGCGATTTGCATAAAAAAATCACATGTGATTTAACACTAATTTGAATATCACATGTGATATTAGTGTAAAGTCACATATGATATGTAATATCACATGTGATATTAGTGTTAAATCACATATGATATTCATTGTGATGTGTATGTGATATTAGTGTACATACACATCACATGTGAATATCATATATGATTTAACACTAATATCACATGTGATATTCAAATTAGTGTTTAATCATATGTGATTTTTTTTATGCATTTCTGTAACGAAAAAATGTAATAAAAAAGTGAAAAACACGAAAAAAAATTGTCGAAAGTACATCAAAGTGCCTATCTATAGAAAGATAATTAAATACTTGTCGTAATGGGTTTTTTTTTTTTTTTTGCTTAACGATTAACGGTTTGAAAGATGTTAATATTTGAAAAGAAATGATGAAAATGGGTTTTTTTAATTGTTGGGATTAATTTCATCAATTAGATCAAGTAAGGATGGAGATTGATCCCTTGATATGTCAATAATGTTTTGTCCTCAAATGATCTTAAATCATAAAGTCTTGAAATGACATAGTAGTGATTTAGACAACTCTCAGGGTCAAGTTTGGACTTTAAAGAGTGTTTTGGTGTTTTCATTTACTCTCTAGGTTTTTACTTGCTACATTATCATAAGGGAGGTGATTTGCACACTCATCAAATTGATTGGGACACTCTAAATTAGAGTGTTTGGACATTTATACCCTCATATCACTTTTATATATTTTCACTCTGTAAGGTTTTATATGTCCAAACACTTTAATGTAAATTGTCCCAATCAATATGAAGAGTGTGAAAATCACCTCCCTTATCATAAATGCAACTAATTTATTACATCTCAAAAGATATAGTAGTGTTTTAGACAACTTTGATCACTCAATGCTAAACAAATAAATGGCTCAACAATAGATTTTCTGGTCATAATGCACAAGATATTTTCCGGTCGTGGAGTGTTTTCCTCATGTTTTTGCAACTTTCAAAAAGGGGTTAAGTGCGGAGTGCCCTACTTTATGGTATGCTATAATAAGGTTCATGGTGGTTTAACCGTCTACTTTAGTTCACATGAGCAAGTTTAGTGTTTTGATTTCAAGTTATATCAAAACTTAAGTGGCGTTTAGTTCATATCATTTGGTTTCAATATCATGATGTAGCAACAATTTCAAGTTCGACAACATGTCATTGTAATCTTGGATGTCTCCTGCACCCCTCAATTGTATCATCATTTGGATCATTCACGATTCTTTATCAATAAAAAAATAAAATAAAAATGGCTCAACAGCCCTGCATCCCTCATATACCATTGCTCCTACTTTTCAATCTTGTATGACTTATCCTACTTTATTTAGCTACATACCATTGAAAGCCATGTTATATGGAGTAGCATACAAGATCAATTACATGGTGTAAAGATGACAAGTCAATATTGTTAGGTCATTGGTGGTAACATAAATAATTAAAGGGCTAATTCTCCACTTGTCCCGGTTGCCCAAGGACTTCACCCCTATTGCCCCAAAGTCAGATCCAAAACCTAACTTGCAAAAAAGGCCATCCAATGAATCGATTAACTAAGACTAATTTGAGGTACTATGAACCCTAGTTTTCTGATTTTTTTTTTTTTTTTTGGTAATTAGATAAAATTAGTTTATGGGTTTTGTTTAAGATTGTGTTTTGAGAAATGGGTATTGCTTGTTTTGTTGATTTGGCGATAAAGGTGGTAACTTTAGGCCTAATATGATTGTTTGATGATGTATTAAGGTTGATTAGTTGATTAAGGTTTTGTGCATTTGGTTAAGAAGTTCATTGTGTAAGTAGTTAAGGTTTACTAGTAGGTTAAACGGATGAGGTTTTCGTTGTTTAGGTTAGTCGGGTCAGGGGAGGGAAAGACTCGGTTGTACATGGTCTAACCTAGGTATCCGCGTGACCGATCCTGACCCTTAGATGTGTTTTATTGGTTGTTATGTTATGTGTTGCTTGACGATTGCATGCTATTTGACTATGGGACTTATATAATTGTGTGTGTGTTGGGTCCTCATTTTAAGCGCCGAAACAAACGTGACCTATGAAATGATGATGTACGGATAACATTGTAACTTCTCATTTTGGCGGTTGAAAATTATACAAGGAACGATTTTACGACTTGGTTTTCGTGGAGGATCAGAATGCTAAGTTGCTAACTCCCCTTTGGTTCATTGTGAGGAAGGAATTGATAATGGTAGCGACATATGAAACTAAAATCTGATTCTAGCATTTTCTTTCTAATTTAGTGTGATTATTTTATGTACGACATATTAGATAAATATGGAAACTATGGCTTGAAGTTAGTATAATAGTTGTTGAATCTGGTTCCGTGTAACATTGTGCAGATCATTTCGCCGTATAACTTGTACTTGAATCCCGTGCTTGTCGTGAAGCAATATCAAATATGGCGTTTGATCACTAATTTCCTCTATTTCCGAAAAATAGGTAAGCATTCTTATGCATATTGTTCAACCATGTTGGGTTTCTGTTTTTGTATTAGAAAGGATATTGGGTTATGTTTTCATAGAAATCCAATGAATGTGATAGTGATCAAACATGTTAATAGAACACTCGTATTCTCAAGGATTCCTATACGTTTATGACATGTATATATTGTATTCTTATAAATGACAGAGCCATATTTTGATATATACATGCCACCACACGCTTCGAAGAGGCCACAAAAAAGACGGGAGCCAAGAGGTGACCAGGCTCACCATTCGGTCCCATTTTTCTTTGCCGTCGCGCGTGACTCACCCACATATAACGGTGGCGGCGTGTGAACAGTGGAGGTGAGGGTGATCACCCTCTAATATGACTAGTCTTAACCTTAACCACAGCCATCACCATCTCTATCTCCATAAAAATGGTACATTGTTTATTATCAATTGGGTTAGGTTGCTTATTAATTAATAGGATCATTTTTGTTAGGAGTTTTGATTTTTTGTTCAAATTATAGTTTTTTTGTTGCATTAAATCCACGAGATTTGTTGGAATCACTCCTAAACTAGATTACAAGTGTTAGTAATTAATATGTAATGGTTAGCTTAATTAGGCTTTTATGTTAGTATTAAAGGCAAGGCCCATAAGCCTTGGCCCATATCCAATAAGGAAAGGAAGGAACTAGGAGTGTTGCCCTAGCTCCCTCTCCTATAAATTGCCTTGAAAACCTTCATTTGAAGGTTGGTTGTTCACTTTCACATTTATTCAATGCATAAACTTTCTACATATTTATACGCATAAGTGTGTGTGTGTTCATCCGATCCCTACTTACCTCATTTCTTCATATTGATGCTTTTGTTACATAAATGGGAACCTCACAGTGGTATTATTCGCCAAATAGTTGGGTGAACGAGTTTGTTTTTGAGGTTTCTTCATACGCTGGTTTCGTATTACACTTTTATACGATAAAGTTTTCATTTTACACTTTAAAACTAAAGATTCTTGTCCTTTCAAGGTTATTTGGTGTTAAAGTTTAAGTTTTTGGCAAAAAGTTTGAAACTTTACGTGTATTTCTTTGTTTTTAAGCTTGGTTTAAGTCGTGTAGTTACTTCTACGCGTAAGGTAAAACGAGTTTTTTGATCATCAAGTTTCACACTTTTGTGATATTTTAGTGATATTGAAGCTCTTTCATCATAAAAATCTGGTTTAGAAACATCTTTGTGCTTAAAATTCAGTTTTGGTAAAAGTTGGCTTTTTCTACGCATAAGAAAACCCTAAAGTTACGCATAAGCTATTCAAGGCTTGATCTTCGCTAGTTATTATTACTCGTGTTTTCTTGCTTGATAAGCCCGAAAACACTTCGACTTTGGATATCTTTTACACTGGAATAAGTGTAAAGGATTTTGGGCAAAACCCTAGTTTTACGCTTGCTAAGTACTTACGCCGAGAATCCTTCTGCCTAAGCATTTTCTTACTTAAGCCTTTTTATGTCTAAGCTAATCTTACGCATAAGCATTCTACTACTAAGCCCTTAGTCTACGCCTAAGCTAAGTGTTTTTCATTCCTACACGTAAGCTTACACATCGCAACTATTCTACGCGTAGTTAGTGGTTTACGATAAGGTGATTTCTTTGCCTGCTGGTTTTCTACGCATAAGGTTACCTCATCAACTAAGTTTCATTCGACTACAAAGATCCATCATCAACACAAGTTTCAAGATGTCTCAACCACCATACTCTAGCTACTTCCCTCGTTTATATCCTCAACAACAACAACAACAACTCCATCAACAACAACAATTTTATCAACAACTACAACAACAACAACAACTTCAACAACAATTTCCTCAAGGAGCAATTCAACCACAAATGATTCAACCACCCCCTAGTCTTCAAGTACAACCTTATACAAACTTTCACAATCAACATCCATCCAGGAATACTATGAAGGAACCGTCTTGGTTTGCAAAGATGTGTGAAGCTTTAATTAGCCAACAATCCATTCATGAGGCTGGAACACTTGATAGACCTCCAATGCTCACTCCCGAAAACTACGATCAATGGGTGATAAGGTTCTTTAGGTTTTGTGATCTAAAGAAGCCACATGGAAAGTTCTTGAAGAAGGTCATCCCGAAGGTCCGCTTCAGATGCCTACTGTTACTACACCCGGAGATCCAAATGCTAATCCACCAAGAGGTGATGTCACCAACGTTGTCGGTCTTAATGAACTCACTAATGATCAACTTCTTCACTTTGAAGCCATGAACTGCAATGCAATACATCCTTTTGGGATTACCTAATTCGATACTTCGAAGTGTTGATGCTCAAAAGACTGCTAAAGCAATGTGGGAGCATATTCATCTTCTCATGGAAGGCACGTAACTCAATCAAGAAGACATGGAATCCAAAATCTACTTGGCTTATGAACACTTCATGATTGAACCAGGGGAGACATTAGAGTCATATCATCGATTCTCGATATCATCAATGACTTGGAAAAACATAACATCATTATGCCAAGAATTGCAGCCAACACTAAGTTCCTTAGTAGTCTTGGTCCTGATTGGGAAAAGTATGTCATTTTCATCCGTCAAGCTAAAAATCTTCATCATGCTACATACGGATTGTTGTACGACTATTTGAAGCCCCATAAAAAAGAAGTTGACAAAGAAAGGGTTATCCGTGGACTGCTTCACCTTCACTTCCTGATAATCAACAATTAGCTTTGTGGGCTCAAGTATGCTATCCTCAATTCCTGAATTTGCCAACAACTTTCACAAATCCTCCACAACCAATCGCAACAATTACACCATATGATCCGACACAGCACCAATCTCAAGAAACTCAATTGGTTCCATACAACAACAACAATGATCAAGCACTTTACAAAGGAATCTAATGAGGATGCAGAAGCTTTTGATGCATTGCAACAAGGGTTTGTCATGATTTCTAGAGCCTTCGGCCGATATTCAAACAAATCCAACAATCGGATTCGCACTCATCAAACACAAGGAATCGCTGTTGTTAACAATGGACGTGTTGAAGTTCAATCATGGTAATGTTCGCCATATGGGCGGTGGTCAAGGGTTTAATCCAATGGGAAGGAATAACATGGGTGCTCCACAACAATAAAGGGCTCAAGTGGTTGAACAGGTAATGCTCGAATGGGTTAATGGTCTTCGTTGTTATAACCGTGAATAGAAGGGTCATCCGCTAATGCATGCCCAAAGCCGGGACAAGAGCGCAACTTATCACAAAGAGGCTTTAGTCTTGGCTCTTAAGGATGAAGCTGGTGGAACTCTTACCAACAAGGAACAGAGCTTCATGGCAAATGCAGATTCTCGATGATGATATGGAGGACTTGCAGCCAATGCAGCAGCTATGTTGATGGCAAACATGCACGAACTCCACATGAGTGATACGTGCCCGCAGGTGACACCGACGGCTGTCTCGTGTACCGGATCAAACTATATTCACATCGACGATATCTCCGCCAACATCTCGCATCCGACAAAGGATCGAGTGTTCAACATGAACCATCTACATCTCATTCCGATGATAATCAAATAGATCCCGTAGTTATATTTGACGATCAAGATGACCTTATGGTTACCGTTGATAATCAAGTTGACTCTGTGGTTATACTTGAGGATCTGACTAATGATCATGTTGAGACTCACGTTGAACAAGTTGAACTTTGCCTAATCTAGATATTGAGCTCATGACCTTACTTAAAGACCAAGAATCCCGAGTGGAAATATGCAAGGACATCAATAAGCAATTAAAGGACAAAAATGCACTATTAACTAAGGATAATGAATGCTTAAAATTTCAACTAAACATTTTTCAAACACAAGAAAAACGTAAGTCGCTTTTGCTAAATCTTACCAAAAGGAAAAATCATTAGAACAACAGATACGTGATCTAGTCGCATCTAAGAATGCTTTGCTGTCTCAAATAGAACAACTGAAATATGATCATAAACAACAACTTAACGCTCTCACTTTGGAAACTCAAAAAGCCAAGTCTGAGTTGTTAACTTGTCAAAAATAGTTCTCTGAATACAAAAAGCATTCAACGAAATGAATAGATGCCTATCTGGAAGAAATTGTCGACTTACAAAATAAAATCAAATAGTTTTGAAATGTTGTTTATAAACATGGTGAGTCAATCACAACTATTCAAAAGTTTACTTTTAAACCAAATCCAAATGGATATGGACCTAATCTTGCTGACATAAACCAAAGTTTTCAAATAGAGCATTCAAACCAAATCCTCAAGTTTACAAAGGCGTAACATAGAATTGATGTTTCCATTATGAGTGTTGTTGAATATAATCGTCAAGAGGAATTAGATGCAGAAGACGAGAGTCGATCAAAACTAGAAAATGTTGTTTATAACAAACCATTTAACTATTCAAAAGCCATCACTTTCATCGAACAACGGGATACTTCTAACACACCTTGGGTTATCACACCTATTTCTGAGTCTTCTAATATTGGTCCCCAACCCAATTCTGCACAAATTAATGGTCCTTTACCTTCACTCAGTGAAATAAAATCAATACCCGAAAAATGTCAAATTATTAAATATTTTGAAACATTCATTTCGGACATCAAACTTTTGGAACGTGAAATTGAATTCCACTCGAATTAAAGTTGAACATTTTCAATCGCTCATGCGAGAACAAAGAGATATTTTTCTAAAAGAATTTTACCTCATGTCCGAAATTTGAAAATGTGCATATATTGGGAAAGGGATTTTCACAAGGAGCTTGGACTTATGAAAAGAGTTTTCAAACAAACAGAAACATCGATTTCAAATACAAAACGAAAAAAGAAAATGTTAAGAAAAGATGTTGATCGACTCTTGGAAGATGTTATCTTGCCGATATCCATAATGTTGTGTTACTACATTTTGTTGCATATGCATTTGATATCTCATGATTCCGTTGATTATGTTGAAAATGTTGAGAATATCGATACATGTGTCACAAATCAAGTCTTTAAAAGTTGAAAATGAATGATTGTTAAACGAGCTTTCAAATGCAAAACGTCGCCTTCAATGGTGTCAAAAAGATTGTCAAAATCGTGAACTCGCTTTACAAAACAAAATCAACCAGCTGCATACCAAAACTCTTAATCCAAAACTTGAGCAACCGATGATGAAAATGTGTATTTGAAGTGTCAAATCTCAAAATATGAACAAGAAATTTCAAAAGTTAAAAGGAATATGGTGTCATATTTGATTTACTCAAAACGACTCGTGCTAAAGCGTCAAAATACCTTGATGATCATCTTGCATACACCAAAGATGTTTTACGACGAGATGGACTCACTCGCACTGAAAATCTAGATTTGTTACACAAAATCCATGATCTAAAAGTAGAGTTGGTAAACTTAAGAAAGATAGGATAGTAACACTGTAGTAACTGCACTCAATGATTCAAAATGACTCTAGAACATCTAATGACAAACCACAAGAAACTAATGTGCTTCCCCTATGAAACAGAATAGTTTCCTCTTTTCCCAACCAGCACTTCACGCCTAGAGCAATACAAGGAAGAATAGGAAGTTGCGACGTAAGAAAAGAACAATAAAGAATGCCGAAGTAGAAGAACACCCTAGGACTTTGAATAAAACTCAAGTTGCACCCACTTTAGATATGCGCCCCGACAAATGTAATGAACAAAGTGATGTAACGAATGTTGAATCTTTAAGTACTCTTAATGTTTTGTTTGAAGCCTCTTGTGTTGGTTTTCGTAAAAGCATGTTTTCTGGTTGTCATGATAAATGTGTTGCTAAGGCTATCTTGAATCGTAAGCGGAATAATAGAAAACGAAATAACTCTAGGACCACTAATGCTTCTAAGTCTGTGCTAGGTAAACCACCCTCTAGTGTTACAACTACGATCATTGATGTACCCATAGAACCACCTTCACCTCCTAGGAAGAACTTATCACCTAGTGCATTCACTAAGACCAAAGCTAAGACTAGTTGGAGATGGCAGAAATGGTTACATAATACACTTGGATTTAATGGATACCTAAAATCACATTGTGTGTTTCTACTATAACCGCTTCGAACCCTCTACCTCTTCGGGTTCCATCTACTTCTATTCCATATGTGTCGTCCTGTGTAATGCATGTGATACAGATCATCCTTTGGATTGTTGATAGTGGATGTTCCCGACATGACAGCAATCTCAAACGTTATCAAACTTTGTTGCAAAGTTCATTGGCACTGCCGATTTGGGAATGATCACTTTGCAGCTATTATGGGCTACCGAGATTACATCAATGGTAACATCGAAATTAGCAGTGGTTTAATATGGAAGGTCTCGTCACAATCTCTTCTCTGTTGGTCAATTCTGTTATGGAGATTTGGAAGTTGCTTTTCGGGAGAAAACTTGTTTCATTCGTGATCTACAAGGAAACGATCTTATGTCCGCAACCCGCAATTCAAGTCTCTACACTATCTCAATGCAAGACATGATTGCTTCATCTCCCATCTGTCTACTTTCAAAGGCAACATCTACAAAATCTTGGCTATGGCAATCAGCTCTCACATTTAAACTTTCAAACCATAACCAATCTTGCATGGTACAAACTTGTTGAAGGTCTCCCAAGATTTCGGTATTCTAAAGATCACCTATGCTCATCTTGTGAACAAGGGAAAAGCACTCGTGCTCACTTTCCTTCAAAGGTGGAACACAACACAAAGATGTGCTTCATCTTCTTCACATGGATTTGTGTGGCCCGATGCATGCGCATCGATTAATGGCAAACGTTACATCTTGGTAATTGTAGATGACTACTCAAGATGGACTTGGGTTTATTTTCTTCAAAGTAAAGATCAAGCTCCACAGATGATCATCACCTTTCTAACGAAAATTCAAGTTCAACCGAACACTAGACAAATCGAATGCATAAAGGAACTGAATTTGTGAATCAAACTCTTCGTGTGCATTTTAGAAAGGGAATTGAGCATCAAACATCTATTGCACTAACACCGAACAAAACGGTGTAGTTGAAAGACAAACCGTATTAGTGGAAGCCGCAAGAACAATGTTAATTAATGCTAAACTTCCAGATTACTTGTGGGTGAAGCCGTGTCAATCGCATGCTACACTCGTAATCGCTCAATGATTACCAAACGCCACAACAAAACACCTTATGAGCTTATCCATAACCAAAACCGATCTCAAACACTTTCATGTATTCGGATCTCTTTGTTATCCGAATAATGATCGTGATGACTTTGGTAAGCTCAAAGCCAAAGTTGACATTGGAGTCTTTATGGATATTGTGAAACTCGGGTTACCCGACCGAATCATCGTACAAGGGAGATTATGGAAACGATTCATGCAAATTTCGATGAGCTTACGTAAATGGCTTCGAGAATCACAACTTGGAACCCGCCATAACCGCTTAAACTTCCTCAAACCCCATCATCACCGAACCTAGTTTACAACTTACTCGACGCCAAATGAAACACTATTTGCTCCTCTTTAGTGATGATATTGATGAACGTGCTCCGTGATTTATCAAATGTTTCACGCTCAACCTGATTATAATCCAATACCTGATACACATGCTACAACAACTACTGTTGAGGAGCACCACCATTGATTCTACAACAACAATCGAACAAACCGATCCAACAATGATGTGAACCACTGATGATATTCAACAATGAAGTACCCCACCTGCAGATTATGATCCAAATGCTTTAATCCGCTAATGAAATCGCCATACCCGATGTTACGGAATCATCACAAGCCATTTAATCCTCCTAATCAGAATGTATATCAATATCAACCTTCCACACATCGTTGGATGAAAGACCATCCTCTTGAGAACATTGTTGGTAACCCAAATCAACCCCGTAACTAGACAACGCTTTCACCCGACGGTGAACATTGCATTTATGCACTCACCGTCTGCCAATCTGAACCTAAAAACATTAAAGATGCAATGACCAAAGACAACCGGATTGAATCCATGCAAGAAGAACTCAATCAGTTTAAACGTCTTGAAGTATGGGATTGGTGAGACCAACATGGGTCTTCGTCATTGGTCTCAAATGGATTTGGAAAAACAAATTAGATGCTGAAGGAACCATAATCAGAAATAAGTCACGTCGTGCTAAGGGTTATAGATGGAAGAGCGTATTTACTTTGAAGAATCATTCGCCCGTTGCTCGCCTTGAGGTCGCATGGATTTTTCTCGCGCTTTACGCTCACATGAACATCACCGGCATCGATGGATGTCAAACCGCTTTTCTCAATGGACAACCGAAGAAACGGTCTATGTTAGCCACCCGTAAGGATTCGTTGATCCGAGTTCCCTAATCACGCCTACAAACCGAAGAAGGCTCTCTAAGGTCTCAAACAAGCCCCTCGGGCGTGGTATGATAAGTTATCATCCTTTCTTATCGCCAATAATTTCGTCAAAGGTTCGGTCAACCCTACACTTTTCATACAATATCACGGGCACACATTTTAATCGTTCAAATTTATGTGGATGACATCATTTTGGGTCAACACATCTAAAATACTCAAATGCTTTTTCAAAACTTATGAAAAAACATTTTGAAATATCCATGATGGGTGAACTTACGCTCTTTCTAGGACTGCAAGTTCATCAATCACCCCGGGTTTTTCTAAGTCACCAAATATGCCCTTGAAATCTTAAACAAAAATGGAATGCAAAACTGTGACACCTATGCCACCCCAATGGCACATACCAAGAAATTGACGATTTGCATGGGAAATTGGTTGACCCTACCAAATACCAAAGTATTTTTGGGTCTCTCATGTATCTAATGCAGTAGGACCCGATATTGTCTTTGATGTATATCTTTGCTCCGTTATCAGCCACGACCAACTAAACTCACCTCTCTCGAGGCTAAAAGAATCCTTCGATACATCGGGAACCATTAATTTGGGAATCGTATCCGGGATTCGTTTTTGAACTAATAGCTTTTTCGTGACATCACGCAGTTGCTTAGATTTTCTTAAAATACTTCAGAGCTTTACAATTTCTTGGTGATAAACTGGTGTCATGGCAATGGAAGAAGCAGGATTGTACATCGTTGTCCTCACCGAAGCGAATATGTAGCCATGTCGGCGTGTTGTGCTCAAGTCATTGGATGAGAACACAACTCAAAGACTATGGTTACGTATTTGACGTAATCCGATGTACTGCGACAATCGGCGCTATTGCGATATCGTTCAACTCTGTTCAACATTCGAAATCAAAGCACATAGATCTTCGATATCATTTCATCAAGGAGCATGTGGAAAAGGGTACCGTCGAATTATACTTTGTGTGTACTGAATACCAACTGGTAGATCTTCTCACCAAAGCCTTGGCTCTCGCTAGGTTTATGAGTTGGTCAACGGATTGGTATGTGGTATTTGACTCCAGAGGAACTGGATGAACTTTTAAAACAATCTTAAAACCAGTCAAACACCAAAACCTCTTTTGTAAATATTTTTCAAAAATAAAATACAAAATTATAAAATCTGATAAAACTCAAAAATATTCTCCTATCTAATTTCTTTCAAACATGGCAAGTACAAATCTTCCGTCAACACTTTACTCTTTCAAAATTCAGTATTTTCTCGGTATGTGTTGAGGGGGAGAAAGTAAATATTTTTCTGCTTCATAAAACCTTGTACTTGCATGTTACCTTATTTCGGTTGTTTCTTTGATAATGGTGGTCACATTTCTGGTTTATTGATACTCCCCGGACTCAAATTTATAAAATTTCATTATTATTAAGTCGAGGGGGAGTGTCGTCAAGTTTCTTTCCAAATATTATTCTTTACGTAACTAAAATGGAAGTTATGGGCTATGGATGAAAATGGTTGATGTGGAGGGACTAAAGTTGTCAAAAGTCTAAAATATTTTTTTAACAAAAACCTTCCACCAACTAATTTTCCACATTTAATACACTCATCTAATACTTCAACCACCAATCCTACGCCTATCATTTCATCTTCAAATCCGTGTTATAAACCTCCAATCTGTAAGTGTTTAAACGATATTTGTGTTATTACAAACAATGGTTTTTAATTTCATAAACATCCAACGGTAGTTTTAAGTTTCTGATGATTTGTGTTCTACGCAGATGCTAGAACACAAAATCATCATTGAATGTTTATAATGGATGTTATTGTGTCAAAACGTTTAAAATCAAGTGTTAAACATTTTCAACATCAAAATCCACCCGTAAAACCATTTCAATCATTTTTCAAGATTAGGTTTATGCTGATTTAGGGTTTTTCATTTGAGAGTGTTTCTGGATAATTAATTGTTCATATGTTGTTATATACATGTTTAATTGACCAAAACCATGCTTGAATCATTCCCAGATACAAGATATCTTAAGTAATTGAAAGTTAGGGTTTACACTCGTATGAAATTGGATATTTTTTATTTGTGTGGTTTTAGATGTTAAAACTTGTTAGAAACATATCCTTAGGCCTCTAAGTTATCCCAGAATCAATATGGTGCTCATCCTATGGCTAGATTCCTTACTCGTAATATTTGAATGATTTGTTTAAGTGTTACGCGTATGTGAATCTTACGCGTAACTGTGTATGATTGTGTGTCCATGTGAAAATTGAAAAGGATTGAATAATGAGTTAATGAAAGTGTTATGATGAATTTGTTTCGTGTTTTACGCGTGAATTATTCGTAATCAAGGTTAACCATGGACTTCTACGATAAGGATCATCTTACGCCAGAAAGTTACACGAAGAGTAATCTTACGCGTAACCTTTACGTAAGGTTCTACACAAAGGACTACGCCGTATCCCGTGAAGGATATGCGAAAAATGAGTTCACGCGATAAGGTTCACTTACGAGTAAACCTTACGCGAAGCTCCCACATACGCCACGTAAGCTCTATGCCTAAGGCTCCTTTCCACGAGTAACATTTCTTACCGAAGTCAAGATCCTACGATAAGCTTATGCCTACGCGTATGGTCTATTGTTTACGAATAAGCTTTGAAA
The DNA here is from genome assembly GCA_910596185.1 of Chrysanthemum makinoi. Lineage (NCBI taxonomy): Eukaryota > Viridiplantae > Streptophyta > Magnoliopsida > Asterales > Asteraceae > Chrysanthemum > Chrysanthemum makinoi. Next base: position 95,814,642 of record OU343221.1, on the reverse strand, counting down.
TCCTACGCCTAAGCTTATTTTTTAACCAAGATTGTGAATTGTTATACGCAAGTTGTAAACAAATAAATCATAACGTCAGGAAACCAAAATGTCACTAATAAGCTTAAATGGTAAATATGTTGTGATAATATGTGAAAAATTGGACTTCAAAACTAAAAGTTAATAAATTCACGATACTTTTCACGACTACCTTGGACTATTGGACAAAAAAGTGACATTGGACTCGTAACATTCATCAACATAACTTATTCAATAATTAGACAATAAAATCAACTTTTGACTAACGTAATGTCTTTCGATATGTTGGTTCTTTTGGCTAAATATCTTTCAGATCACGATATGGACGTCCAAATGGAAAGTTTTGATGCACCAAATGTTCTATCAATGAAAGACATCTTCCCCAATGGTTACACAATGAAGATTGGAAAGAACAACCTCGTGAGTTGATTTTGACAACTTCACTTGTTCTCAGTCTTCTTGTCGATTGTGTGGATATTCAAGACTCACCCATACCGAACATGCTCACAAATTTGCTATCGGGTCAAGATCTATGTTCACCAATTCGCACATGATACAAAAGGTCAAAGGTCAAAGTGCCGTGACGGGACGCTTAACAACAAACAAGTCACCATCACTCCCGCAGATTTAAGGGTGTTCTTCTTCTTCCAACCATCGAGCCTACCGAATTCTCGCTACTCCTAAGAGGTCGCTTCCAATTCATGGTCACATCGGCTATGATGAAGCCGCTGGAGTTATCACAAAACACCTCAGAGATCTCAAGAATATTCCTCAACCATGGAGAACACTGTACATTATGATTGCAACTCCTCGACGTGACAAAGGCTATGAGCATCCGCTCATGGAACTTCAAATCTTTGGGCATGGTCAACATGAAACACATCGAATTTGCGTACCGACCGACGACATGATGACTTATTCGAAAAGGCTCGCTCCAAGATCCCTATGTCGATATACAAAATTGTTGACCAAAAGGATTCTTGAAACCAATCCAGATATTCCCCAAAGACTTGAAGACCCCAACTATCACCTGCTACTTGAACCCACACTCAACATGGTAAGATTCAAAGAATCAACCACTAAGAAACAGGTGTAGTGTTGCCGGATTATCTTCTTTTCCGATGTTATCAAAGGACTTCAATCGCATAAACGATATCCGTAGCGCTTGAAGCAGAAAAGTAGGTTTCATTGATGTTAAGTCTCTCGTACACCATAGAAGACCGTGAGAGGCAAGGCTGAAAGTTATAAGCACTCGAAGTCCCTCAAGTATCCAAAGAGGAATCCTTCCCCAAAAGGAAAATTTCATCAAAAGATGTTATCCCTATTCCTAACCCGAACCCAAACTAATGGACGAGGACTCCGAGGACACTGAAACAGATGAAGAGATTATCTACTCCGAATCTACCACGATGATACACTAACAGCTTGAAAACCTCTAAGTCCCAAGTCTCGATAAAGGTAAAACTCCCTGCAAGAGCAGGAAGAAGAGAGCTCAGAAGAAGAGCCACGGATGAAGACAGAGACTACGAGAAGAAGCTTAAGAACCTCGACTCCAACATGTTGCTAAAGAGTTCGAACAAACAACAAACTCGCGGGCCTCGAGGGTCAAGTGGTGGTGCACTAACTACACCAGCTTCCGCGCGTTAATCAACCCGATAAGGAACCGGTACCACCACCCACCTAACAACAACAAAAGCAACTAGAGGATTCTATCATCTATGACTTTGAGGAACCGAAATGGAGAAGTCCGAGAAAATTCCGATGAAGATGTTGAGGCCGCAACTAAAGAAAATGCGTAAAAGAAGCTCAAGCTGCAGATGAAGAAGCTAGGTTAAGGCACAAGAAAAGGCCTGCCGAAAAGGAAGCCAATGATTACATTCTTGATAGTCCCGCACGGTAAAGGAACAAACCTCTGAGCCACCAAAGGGACCCTTCCTCATGTCTCATCATCATCGACTCATCTTCACTCATCACCTCCACCATCCAAAGACACCACCAGATCGCATCCGTGATCCATTAAGAAGCCAACCGACACTTGGGCATCCTTGCAAAGACAAAGATTGTTAAAGCCGCCAAGCAAGTTAAGAAGAAAACGTTGTCAACAAGAAACTCAATCAACTCGCACGACAATCAATCTTCTTCAAAATGGGATAAACGAGATGTTAAGAGAACGGAACAGATCCGAAAGCCGATCGAGACATACAGGTGAAATGAACAAGACGATTAGGGAATACACTCAAGTTCCTTATCGACATTGTTCCGGAGTGACAAGAGAGATGTTCACCGACAACTCTATCCGAATCTCATGCGTTGGTCAAGCAAACAATAAAATCAACGCTTTATCAATAACAATCAACCCAACTGAGTCTCAAGCTGTCTCCATGCGAGTGAAAGTTTCCAAGCTGGTATTACAAATGTCAAACGACTGCAACGCTACCGACAAGCTAAACTATTTGACGCATTGTCGTAATACCAACTTAAAACGTCATGCAAAGCGGAGCCGAAGGCCAAAGCGCCCAAGAGACGATGATGATCAGGATAAGGATAAAGAGTCCAAACACAAGAAGAAATCTGATGACTCCTCCTCTATGCCACCTCCACCCCAAAGGACCTCCAACCGAAGAAGATCCTCCACGCCCTATTGAGAAACCTCAGACTCGAGTTACCACCCCAAACAGAGAAAACCGGTGATCATTTCGAATACACTAGTGGTGACGATGAAGATGTCCCTGAGCCCCAACAACAACCCACCTCTTCTCCCACAACAAAGAAACCAGAATCATCATCAAAGCCAAAGAAAAAGAAGAAGAAGACCGATGTTGACTCATGGCTAGATGAAGACACAACCAAGAATAGGAATGGTTTTCTAGACTTGTTGATACCCTCATTACCGAAGGTCAAGAAATGGTAGATGGTCGCATAAATGGAGCATGTGAAGCTTATTCAGAAAAGTTTAACGTAAAGAAGATGACTAAGGCAGAGTTGAGGCGAATCAAGAATGATGCATTTCAACTACTTAAAGACAAATGAGAAAGTGCAATTGAAGTCAATACCATCTTGATAACATTGCACGAGCCATGTCTAACAACATTGATTGGCTCAATCCTGAATCAAACATTGACTTCAACCGCACTGCACAAAGCTCCATACTACAATCGACCGACCAGACCTCTACCTACAATTGGCCGACCGGATCAACCCAAGATTCCATTCCGCTATTTCTTCAACAACGACCTAGAGTTTCTTCTACACGGTAGCGATGTTCCAAGAAATACGCACATCACTCACACTCCCTTCCCAGCAAAGAATATACTCCAACAACATAGCCATCGAGGAATATGCCACACACATGTTTGCTAACAAAGTGGAAAAGTATGACCTCGATGCACTGTATGGGATTCATCATTGGCCCGAACGCCGCAGAATCTACTACAAAGTCTGCCGTGTTCTTAAGTCAAGAAGGAAGTGTTTAGTGATAAACGGATCATTGCTATTCAACATGTTACCTTTCACAAAGTGAGACTACACATTCCTTAAGAAAATAGTGGTCAAACGACAAGACGAAGAGGAATATGACTTCTGTGAAGCGGATTTTCCGAGATTGTCGCTAAATGACATTGAAGATATGTATCTCGCCAAGGTACAAGGATGAATGCGACATTTCTCTACAAATATCCAACGCGAGTACATCAAGTCATTACTAATCTTCATCAAAAGCATCGTGATCCAAGAACGTGTAGAAGATATTCAACTTGCCGTGGAATCATACCGTAAGCGTTAATCTCACAAAACCACAAAATGATCTTCCCCGACATAAACCAACTTGCTCAATACACCCTTATCAAGAAACCATTTGGGGTAGTCTACGTAGTGAGCTACACCACAATTGCTTCATGGCGTGCAAAGAGCTACATAAGTTTGGGGATCACACATTGAAGAAAGTCGGGACGGTCAATTAGCTTATCGGTTAAAGGAGATACATGAAGGCATAGGGTCACCAAGAGATGGAATTCGAGGATAGAAGGGATGTTAAGAAGATCATCACGCCAGATTGATGAAAGGTTATTTAGGCGGATCAGTTTAGAACATGGAGAGTTTCGTGGGTCGCCCAAGCATATCTCTCACAAGGCTATCAACGCCCGTAACGCATTCCCTGGAGTTATTGCCGAATCCCTGAATCTCCGTACCCCTTGATCTGCTTTCTTATCATATTTTTGATGTGTGATTTATATATGACCATGGCTTGTGCACACACAATGGTGCACAACCCGTGACTTGTAATGAAAGGACCTCGCACGCCTCAAGCCACAATCCTATAAAAGGAGCGAAAGCTTCTTACTTTTAAGTAAAACTATCAAAACTTTCATTTTCAAAGTTTTGCTCAAAAGAACAAGTACTTCCCCTTATGATTTTCAAAACCTCAAAAGTTAATATCACTTGTTTAGGGGGAGTATTTGCTTAAAAAACTTTGTTCACAAAATTGTTCTTCGTGGTAATCTTCCCACAAAACTCGAAATGGACATATTCGATATCAAATTTCGTCAAAAATAACATTTATATGCCATTTTTAAGGGGGAGAAAAATTATGTGACAAGAAATATGTTGTGAATTGCCAATGAATCGTCGTGCTATAAAGACTTAACCAATGAATTGACGAGATCTTAAATGTTAGTAACTCGAAAAGACTTGTCCGGGAAGGGTAATATATTCAAGCTAGTTCGCTAGTGATGTAAACGTGTCTCGCAAAGGACTAGTCCGAGTAGAATGTACCATTCGAGAAACTCTTGGTAGACATGAACTTTGACGGGTTTGACAACCTTTCGAGGTTTGTCCACACCTTCAAGGTAGAGCTAGTTGTCACCTAAAAGCTGAAAATGTAACTCTTTAACTATGCAACGTAACCGTGTCTCGCGAGGGATTGTCTATCTTGAGTTGATCAATTCAAAAGTGTATTTTTCTCTCACCGCGTGCATGGAGATTTTGTCAAAATACTTAAGCACGAGTGGAGAGGGAGTATTTCTGCAAAATCCTAAACTCTCAACAGTGGTACTAAAAGCTTTTATTCATAACCACTGTGAGAGATTTTCAAGAGAAATTGGTTTTATGATAACATAGGTTAGTCATGGAGTTATAAGGTGACTAAGGTTATGAATAACCGTCCTATGATCCGCTAGAGCCGGAGGGATCTACCCAAGGACACCACCAATAGCTAGAATTTAGAAGTCCTTAGGTCTGATTATAAAAAAATGAGAAAATGAGAATCGGAGAAAGAAGGAGTTGAAGAATTAAAAAGAAAATGGTGAAAAGAAATAGCCCTCTAGATTATTCAACTTAGGGCAGTTACCGGGTTCAATTCATATGCTACTGGTTGTCACTTGATGACACCGGTATTGAAGATCAAAGTTGTCATGGACCCAGTGACGCATGCACTAAACCTTCTTAGCCACTCAAGTATCTCTCAACAGAAGCTTGTTTCATTCTCACAGGGAACTCTACAAAAACTATCGGCTTTCTCTTAGAGATTGCTGGTATTGAAGCAAGGAGACCCTATCCCTAGTCTCCGCTCAGGAAAACCAAAGCGCACTATTGAGTCTAGAGCCACGAGATTCATCAAACGATCTCTTAGGTACATTTGACATTTCATCACTTGTCGTTCAACAATAAGGACGCAAGTGATACATTATCGAGTCCTACACGGATCTTAGCAATCTGTCGAGAACATTTATGAGAGGTTCACAAATGTGATCCTCGCTGATTTAATGGAAACTCCTACCGTGGTCAACATCAAACGACTCGACAACAGTCACTTCGGTAACTCTTTGTGGGTTACGCTTAGTGTGTCTCAAACGGTCTACATGTCATAAGTGATGTTTTCGTACCTCGACTCATCTCGAACTCAGAGGTGTATTTCGGTACATCGCTATCTCACTTGTGGGACTCCGCAGAATGTACCTTTGTAAGAATTAGAGTCGTGTTTTCACACTATGTCGTTAACACACTCGGTTCAAACTTGTAAGCACTGGATTATTTCTAACCCATGTTTTATGTTTTCTTCTTATGGATGCTCGCGGGTGGAAAAGATCGTGCGTGATTCTCGCACATGCTCATACCAACATCAACACTAACGAAGTTCTCTCAAAAGGCAACACAAAGTCAATGATTCTTCGCAAAGCCAAAGAATCACAAAGTTTAAAGACTAAGAGAACTACATCAAGATGAAATCCAATGTTAAAGAGCGTGTGAGCATGTTGGAGAAAGACGGAGACACTGAGCAACGGCCGGACCGATGCGATAATAACAACATACTATCACTACTACCACAAAGAACAAAGATAAAAGAACAAAGATAATGAAGACGTCAAAGCTGAAAAACTTTAAAGTAAACAAGATCCCTACACTGGAGAGATTGTTGGAATCAAGACACTTCTTCTCACAAGAAAGAAGAATGTCAGAAGACGTCAAAGCTACTATTACATCAACACCTACAACGTTATCACTCAAATCATTAATCACCAACACTTAGGGGGAGATTGTTGGAATCACTCCTAAACTAGATTACAAGTGTTAGTAATTAATATGTAATAGTTAGCTTAATTAGGCTTTTATGTTAGTATTAAAGGCAAGGCTTATGTAGAAAGCCCATAAGCCTTGGCCCATATCCAATAAAGAAAGGAAGGGACTAGGAGTGTTGCCCTAGCTCCTTCTCCTATAAATTGCCTTGTAAACCTTCATTTGAAGGTTGGTTGTTCACTTTCACATTTATTCTATGCATAAACTTTCTACATATTTATACGCATAAGTGTGTGTGTGTTCATTCGATCCCTTCTTACCTCATTTCTTCATATTGATGCTTGCGTTACATAAATGGGAACCTAACAAGATTGCACTATGTATGACTGATCATGGTCGAGTTATGATTGTTGGTTTCGATCATGTGACACTTTGGTTTTTTGTTCTTTGGGTTCCTACTTAAATGCATATGGTTATTGTTGGGGGATGTTTGGTTTTGCCTAAATTAAGCTGCTTATTTTAATGGTTAGGGATTGCTTATTTTACTTCATGATGCTTTTATCTTAAGGATGACAATGAACTTGCAATGGTTGACCCACCAAAATGGAAAAAAAGAGAAGGACCGAGCAAAATCAAGCCATAGTGTAGGTTCCTAAATATGAAAACTAACACAAGTATTCTAATAAGAGAAAGTCTAGAGAGAGAAAGAGATTGGAGGATTCATAAGAAACATAATAAGTAAAGAGTAGTATTGCAAATGAATCAACCAACCTCACAAGTGAGGTTTACATGAGTATATATGCATGATAAGCTATGGAAACGCCCCATATGAGTGTTTCTAGATGATTCCCATAGCCCATGGGCTTACTACAAGGGTTAGTGGGCTAAAAAATAACTTATAACCCTAATTAAGACAACCTATTACATAAACTAATTACTGCACTTTATACTGATTACACGTAATCCCAACAATCTCCCCCTAAGGGTTGTTCATGATGGTCTTCATTTTGTAGGTTGTTTGACGTCTTTTGATCTTTGACATTCTTAGCTGATGATGTCTTTAGTCTTTAGATTATTTGTTCTTTGTGCTTGTTCTTGTGATCTTATGTTGGTTATCCCTTAAATTCATCAACGTCTTTGCTTCTGATGACTTTTTCCTCCCTTCTGACATGCTCATACATCTTGATAACATTGATCTTTGTCTTTCAACTTTGTAGATTCTTGAACTATGACATATAATCTTTCAAAACTTTGCCTTTGTGTAGATCTTTGTTGGTATGAGCATGTGGAAGTAGATGTTGACGACAATGGTAGTAGTAGTGATCTTTGCTGGAACTCCGGGCCAACTCACTATTTCACGTGTGTTTGATTAACCCTCAATATTGCCTATACTACACTACTAGACGGGTATTTGCGCGTTGCGGTGACGGGTATTTATGTAGTTATATTTTTCGGCGATAACAAGGTTTTTTTGATAGATTGCTTTTATAGAAAGAAAAAAAAATGTCAAGAGATGTTATTAATTGGAAATTAGCTTATTTTCTTGATTATGCGTTTAGTAACATTATAAAAAAACTTTTATAGCAGATTAGCAGGGTCCCATGTAATCAAAAAATTTGGTAAGCGGTATTTTCGATTGTATGTTTTTTATGATGCTAACTTTACACATGGTGATAACATTAGGGAACAACTTTATCGCACACTATTTCATAAAAACATGGCAGATAACCCATGCATCACGATGCAACGACAATATGAAAACGGTGGTCACCACTAATTCTAGTTGTTTTGGACTTGCAATATTATATAACGTTTAAACATAGAGGTATTTTAAGGTAGCAGTTTTAGCGCCAACTGGTGGTGTCTATATTGCTAAGTTGTCGTCGTAAATGATTGTCCATTGCGTGTACGAAAAAGGTGATGTCAGAAAGTTTGACTACATAAAAGATTGGTTTGTACGATCCGCTTAATAATTTGTAAATTTCAAGTGGGTGTTTAAAAATAAATAAAAATAAGAAAATTTATGCATTATTGTTTTGTATTATGTGATATATTAACTGTACTTTTGAGTAGGTGATATTTTAATAATATTATTAATGAATTGTAAATTTCATTTAATGGTTGTTTAAAAGAAGGAAAAAAAAAGATGATTTATGCATTATTGTTTTGTATCATGTGATATATTAATTGTACTTTTGAGTGATAAGTACTTGAATAATATCATCAACTATATGTGTTGAATTAATGTATCTATGCATTAAATACTTGTAAATATAGTTTTTAAAATTTGTAATGCTTAGAAACCAATAAAAAGATTCTACAAGAAGCAAATGCGTAATCTTAAACTAGAAGGGTACCCGCGCAATGCGGCGGTGGGTACCCGGTACATAATTTTGTGGCGAACGTATATTTTTCATTTATACATTTTTTCTAACAATAAAACTTTACGAATAAATGACAACTTTTAATTAAAATAACTATAAGCAATACCAATGCAAACTAATTCATATCCAAATAAAAGTTGTCATTCTATTGCTATAGTCCGAGAACCAAAGCTTATTTATTTCTATTATAGGTAACCGAATACCAAGATGAGAGTAGATTTATTAATTGTGTGTGTGTTTTTTTATCGGTGCTCAGAAAAAGAAGATAGTGTGTTTCGTATTGGTGTTTGAGTTTTTAGGTTGGCTTATATACCATTGAAGTTTGGGTCAAGTTACAAGTCGGCACTTAATGGACTGCATAAATATTTGACTGGATTAATGAACTCTATAAATATTTGAAGGCTGTTACAAAGTGTATGAAGGGATGTTACTTTTTATTTATGAAAATTGTCATGGAAGCTATATGGTGAATAACATTAACTAATGACTTATTAATTTCCTGTTAAAGAAATGTTTTTGGTCTTAAAAATTTTAAGACTTCTTTATTTAAAAAGTTATAAACACTTTATAAAGTAATATAAATAAGAGCATCTACAATACATTCAATGTATAATACATTTAATGAGTAAAAATTGGAGAAAAGACATGAAGTTTACCAAGTCATTTTAAAAAAGCTTTTCAAAAAGCTTTAAAAAGCTTTTTATGCATGCAAAAAACCTTTTTAAAAACCTTTTAAGAATAGTAAAAAGCTTTATACAATTTGATCCATTGTGGATGCTCTAAAAAGTGCCAAACACTTTATATAGTACTAGAAAGGTACCCGCGCAATTGTGCGTCGGGTACCCGGTGACAATTTTTGCGGTAAGTAAATGTTTTTCCTATAACGTAGTAGACTATAGATATATGTTTTTTTTTAAAATAGAACGTCTAAATTGATAATAGTGTAAATAGTTAGCAATTTTATTTTTCAAATTTTATCATTAAATTGGTGGTTATAAGTTTAGTGAGTTTTTCTTATAAACAATTTTATTAAACTGTATCATTATTAGAGAGGTTATTATATGATTTAAATGAAACTTAAATTTTAAGTTTTATATTAATTTTTTAATTTTCATAATTTTGGCTTATAAAATATTAAAACTTCATATGAGAAGTCTCAAATATTTTATAATGTAGTTTAGACCCTAGATAACACTTAAATACACTTATTAAAGAATGTAAAATTTCCTGGTCAAATTTTACTAGTCGATATTCCACTCATAGCTAAAACGAGCAGGTTGACCCGCGCGTTGCTGCGGGGAACCTTTTTATTGTAAAGTGAAACAGTAACACCAATCAATTTACGATTACACTTGTCGAGGAATACAAAGTCTCGAACAACTTAAACAATGTCAAACTGTATTCTATAAACATTTACAAAGTATTATCATGTAGCAATGTTCCTTTGATTTATAAGAAGTTGTGTTTACAAAAGTTGACTGTTTAGTCGACTATAACAATTCTATTTTAAGATCAAATCTAAACTTACTTGACCGTAGTGAAAAGCAGCTTAACTATCTTGAATCATCTGATCAACACTCAAGTACCCAACCTGATCGAGCCTCTTTTGACTCCTACTCTTTAATCCCAAACACATTATCTTCTTAAATTCACAACAATCGATGGTATTAAGGCGTGTGTGTGTGTAAAACGATTTCAAATTCCTCGTACCAAAACAATGCACCCCAAACCCGTAACAATTTCCTAGATAATGATACTCTAAGAGATGGCCTGTACATTTATCTAAGAATAGAAGACACATAAGTGAAAAAGGATAGTGCAAACAACGGGCAATAAATGTCGCTGAAAATAATTAATAAAGTTACCTCGAGTCAAAGGGGTGGGCTCGTTATTTTCACGTGTAGTATTGCATTCATTGGTGTGCGATTGAAGTGGCTGCATAATGCTTCAATCTTAAGAATGGCATCGAATCGAAAATTTCAAAGAAATGTGATTGAAGATACATAATGAAATTACCTCGTTGTCGCGGAACTTGGAGGCTCCGCTATTTTCATGTAATGTGGATTTACTTGTTTGTGGTTACATAAGTACACCTAATATGATAACATTTAGAAAATTATTGATGTCATAGGCGCATAATGGTAACCGAAACTTGAGCGTAACTTACCTGTTGTTAATGATTTGGAAAAATGTGACCACCGGTTGTGAACGTTTGGGTACGCTTGAAATTGTGCTAATATTTTGCAAATGATTCAATGCAAAATGCTAGAATGAAAACAATTAGCATGATCACCAGTAGGGAATTATCTAATTATAAAGAATGCAGTAATTAGATAATTCCCTATAAATCTCTGTGCCAAACACCGTGACCTATCTTACATAACCATGATCAGTTCCCAAATTTCTTGTCCATAGTAATTAGCTCACAAATAATATGTATTTACGAACATATATTAATCGATATGAAGTCAGTAAGAAGGAAGTAACTAAAAATTTGATGCCACTAACGCTAAAAAATTGGCTTTAACGGTTATCCATCTTGCAATTATTTCAAAGCTATCTGTCCAGAAACACATAAACCGAACCAAACCTTGTGACCAATCACCTAATCACACATAATCATTAGTTCCTAATTTTCAAAGTCTGCATTTAAACTTAGAGGCTGTTTAGGATCGTGTTTTGGAGTCAAAAGCAAGGGTCTTATACTTCAAAGAGGACACATCATAACAAAGTCAAGATTCCTATCATAGTTGCAGTTTTTTACATCAAATTTAAATCTAATTCCTCTTGTTAATCCTTTGGTGCGCTTGTTTGGTCCCACGAACGTAAACTTTCCAAATCGCTTCATGAACTTTTTCCGTAGGCTAAAGTCAATGCAAAATCAAATAAATACGAATGTATGATAACAAAGTTTGGGATCCCTAAGTTTTATTATGGTGTCGATGCATTCAATCTCAAAGAAACTCGCCACCAAAAACTTCTTTGAAACAAATCACATATGCGCGTAGAAAATCCAATATGTTTCCATTTTTGGATGAACTGACCTTATGGGTATCCGGATTTTGTTCAAGGAACACTAAAGAAACCTGCGTTTCACAATTTATCTTTCTCCCGATCTTTGTTCCGATAATACTTCCTTTCCTCGTGATATACATGACACGATGTTGCTTATATAATCTCAGATTTTTAAGTTGGTTCTCACAAAATTTATCTCCTTATATAAGATGGAAAAATCGAACATGGAGTCATCAATCCTAGCTAATCGGTATGTATAGAACTTCAAGGGATTTCGTGTAAAAAAAGGTTAGGAAATTAACTAATACCGAAATTCTGCCGGATATTTCTTCTTAACCTTGAAGCCTCAAAGATGCGATTGAAATAACGACATTCAAAAAGCACAATCATTTAGTATTATAATAGCGATGACAAATGAGTCAAATAAAATTTAGCTTCCATCTATAACACTTTTGAATTTGTATACCTTCTACTCAAGTTTGACTTGAGAAGTGCATTTTCCACAATAGAAGCCGATGGCGTCAACATACCTGAATAACATTTATCCGCTTAAATTCCAGAGGTTCATTTATATAAAATGAAACATTTTTTTGAAAGCACCTCAAGATAAAGTAAAGGGACTTACCAGGTGCATGTTAGTATCCGTACATCATGTTAACACCTCGCAGATACCACCAATCGAAGCCGCAATAAAACCTTCCACCACTTGAGTAGTACGCTGCCCTTTACGCCCACCGAAGTATGCCTTCCTGTTTATTTTCTACCTACTCGGCTACCATATCCTGAAATCAAAAAGACGATTAGGTTCCAATAACTTATTATCTTAAAATACAAAATTATCCCTCCATAGCCATCCAATCGATATCTACTTACGATAGGGCAATGATCCAAGTGTTATCCTTAATTCCTTATGCACATTACACCACATATATATTGTCAATCGTAATTTCTGGTGAACATGATTCTTTATGCAAATCATATCTTCTTATCAAATTTGAGCCTACAAATAAGTTGTTTCATTCCTAAACTAATAGCGCACTAAGATCCAATAGTTATCATCATTAGGGTTTTGAGATCCATAAACTTCAAATTAGGTCCTATAACACGATCAAGATCCCAAAATATGATCCATCAAAAGCAAGATTACGCAATAATTAGTGATTCCCTTAAACTAAAAAACAATAAGTTCGCAAGTTTCAATAACATAATTAAGATTCCTTACTACAACAGTTCAATCCAAAACCTTAGTTTAACCTTACTACAACAGTTCAATTCTTAAGTTGCAAGCTAAAATCACGATAAGTTAATTAGCAATTCCAAACAGTGGGTAACCACATATTTTTAGCTTGCAACTTAAGAATTGTTTGCTTGTATAAAATTCCATTTTATTTGAAATACATTCATCACAAATGATTGACGGCATTCTATGTCATTAGTAGTTAAAGTTTTAATTTAGAGGAAAGAGGCCTTACCTGTTGTTATACGTGATGCTAGCCCTCTTGAATCTCATGTTCAACAAGACATTCTTTCACCCGAAGCTGCAAATGTTCGGGAAGGCGTTGGTTTCCATAATGTGAATTTGTGCTTTCCTTGCCGCCACATACACACACACCGCACAAAACACCAATAGAAAAGTTTCAATACTCATAAGATCATTGGAAGATTTTAGCCTAGACATTGTAATCGCACAACTTTACATACACAATCTTTCAATTGAAATAAACAAATGAAGTTCAATGTAAAGAGAATTGGCTTTTTCTCGATAAAGTATAATGAGAAAATGTAGCAAGGAGTGCCACAACCGAGTTCCCGACAACCAAGCGCGTAAATGAGGCAACCGTGAATACATTATTTAACCTTAAGAATCACTCGGTCCAAACTATTTACTAAAGATGATTAGTCAGCCTTATGATAACCCTAAAAGAACATATGAGTTCTTTTATATCCGTATGCCACAAAGTGATCGTGTCAATATGAAAATGACCCCACCTCGTAAATACATACCCCCTGAACACTCAATCGATTCATCAAGTCACACCCTAATGCACCCCATACCCCCTAACACACACTCAATACACCCATCGAACCACACACACTCGAACCTTAATATGTTGGCCAATAAGAGCTTTTGAGTAGCTGCATAGACCCAAGAAGGTTAGACTCATTAGCTTATTTAAGTTGTTTTGGACTATCTTATCTAAATAAAGCATACTGCTTTTAATATAAATTGCGAAAGCAAAGCCGATAGTATCTCTCGCATTATGTTTGACATACCATAATCAAATAATCCAAAAAAATAGCGTAATCGCATTAAATATGTATCACAAGAACAAAAACATGAGGTCGCTTACTTTTGAAGATCAATAACTTACGATTGCTAATAGGTTGACATTCAAATAGAAAGCCTGGTCCAAATAGCTTATTAAAACAGCTAATATATCGATATCTAAAACTCATTTTGACTCTGGCTAGCATTTCCTTACAGCTTAAATATAAGCAATCCCAAATACCTTACAAACACATATTTTTTTTTGTTTCGTTGTTTCTATTGAAAATGAACAAAAATTACCGATTGAGAGCACCATTCTTTTAAAGCAGTGACAAGAGCTCATTTGTCTGGCTTTCCTTCTAGAACTTCCCAGTGTGAATTTTTCGTACCAAAGTCAATCCCGGTAACTTCATTCCTAATAGGTCTCGACCTGCATAACATACAAATATTACATTACGGACTCCTAGAATGGATACTTACTATATAAGCGCACCAACATTAAAAAGTTTAACTATAATAGATAGCTAATGTAATATGCAAATGTGCTACTAACCATGGCGTCTTTGATGGCGTAGATGCAAGATTTCCACCTAGACCATTGGAAGTGCCTTCAGCCATGTTAACCATATCTAGAGTACATAAATGATACCACATATTAGAGGTACTTAATTGGACACGAAGCTGCTACTTTAAAGATTTGACAATCTGGTATTTGTATGTTAACCTTAGGTACTACAATCTATAAATAGATAATATGCCAAAAAAATCAACTATAATTGTTGATGCAAAAGTTGGACGTTCCTTGTTTGGAGCTCCGGATCTTACACCAATTGAGGATTGTTGCTTGGAACCTGCGCACTAAAGACAAAAAGACACCGTTAGGCTTACCGTGGGATTGTTTCACGCATTATCCTCCGCGCGAGAGTAAGTAATCGGTTTAGGGTTAAGGAGAGTTAGGGTTTGTAGATCGTACTTAAATCGAGGGTGTGATCCCTTTTATATACGCACGGAATCCCTGTTGGTTCCGTGTTCCTCAACCTTCGGCGTATCCCGCCCTAAACGGTTGAGAATGATTATCTCCTTCATTAGAAGATATCCTATATCCATTCCAGAAATAGATTCAGATTCGGCCTTCAAGGCCTAAACGCTTATCGGCAGAGCCCACATCGTGTTGGGCTTTATCAATATTGGCTTTGGGGCGAGTTCATAACCCGGATGTAGAGTATACGCATCATGTCCCCCAGCCTAGTATATGCGCTAGCGAATCTGCGGATGCTAGACTAATAACCATAGGACGGAAAAATATACCAAACGTATCAACTAAGCCAAAGTAAATTTGCTTTGGATACATTGTATCTAACCGAAAATAGAAAATGAGCCTCGTAAGTCGGGAAAGTTATCGCCTGTATGTCCCATCAAACAATCGTAACCACGTGATAGAGGTAGTGGAGTCCACGTGGTCACCATCGGGAGGAGGAAGAAGGTTATATAACTCATGCACTTCATTTTCACCGCCTTCACATAGTAAAACAATCCGCCACGCCGAAGCTTTCAACTTAACCAAAGCTCTCGACCGAAATACTCCAAGGTAACCACGTCAAGCGCTTTTGTGTTTGGTTAGAACAACACCATGGTAAAAGAATTATCTGATTTTACGTCCGACATAATCGAAGAAGAATTACAACAGCATCGACTACTATATCCCTCGCCATACGTACATCCGAAGTTCGGCCCAATGCATCAATCTTGGATTTCCCAATGGGAAAATTGGTGTATACACGCCATTTTTCGAATTCGCCAATCAGCCGTATACCCATATCACTATTCTGCTTTATGTATTAAATTACTACCAGCATTCACTTGTCCCACTGCACCAGATAGGTGCGCTAAATTAATCAATTTCGAGGTAAACTGTCATTTATTGGCCATAAATCCAACCATCCATTTATTCCCGGGCGCTTTACCACACCACATGGTCAAATGGTTGGGTTTCATTCGCTAAACGCCGGATCCCTCCAATGCTACAACGTGATAAGTTAGATGCACCCAAACCTGGAGGGAAACGTTTTCTCGATTGACAACACCGCTTTTCCATCCCAATTGAATTTTACGCTAAGGGGACATTGCCAAAGGATGAGCGCCTCCCCGATCATATAGAACGAGGATGCGAAACAATAAACGCTAACCGCATCCCTATAAGCTCCTACTCCGAGGAATTCTTAGTACATATAGGCCTGAGTCACAATTATTTTGGCAACCAAGAAGTTCCTATTTTCTTGGACGCCGATGATCGTGGTGGGTGCTCATGCTTTCGCACTGCTGAATTACATTTACGTAAGTTGTGTACTTGGTGTGTTTCGTAATTGTTATAAACTATGTGTGTTTTTCGTGGTGCGCAAAATGGACTGCTCAGCGTGGTGCACCGGCAAAACCGGCAGAGGTAAAGTGGGGATCCGAGCTCAAGGAGGGAGAAGAACCAGTGCTAGCCGCGTAACCGGGCGCATCAGAAGCTATGGATCTAGGCGAGGAGGGTGAAAGTTCATCCTTAGCTCCAAGCAACTCCTTACAAAGCATGCCGAGTGTAAGCCACAGGATAAACACCACCGCAACCAGCCCATAGCGTGGAGCACGGGAAGATACTGAGGAGGCGGAAGAAAGTCCCGAATTGGAGCGAAAAAGGAAGCGCATTACGGCGATGGCTACTGCCACATCCCTAAGAAGCGCCCGCTATTCTTAGTGTGGAGTCATCGCCCGCTGATGTAGCGCGCGCGCCCCATCACCGACACCTCCATTCCCGTAAGTATCCATGAAAGTTTATATATCTAAAATATTGCTAAGCGTACCAAAAATGCGGATTATCGCATCATGTGTGTAGGGTTGAACAATCTACAGAGTCGCCCCCCCAAACAAGTCCATTGCGACCGAATCATCCGGGCCGAAGGCCAAAGCGCCGAGCTTAAAACCGAGGAAGTACCCATGGAACAACTTATTGATGACCCTCGGTCTCTATAGCAACGCTGATAAAGGTAAAGCACTCGGGATACTAGCCAAGGTGCGGAAAGACAAACGCATTGCCTCACCGAGGTTCAATTGGCTAGTGCGAGGAGCTTAAGCCGAGACTCTTGGGTCGTATGCTACAAAACTAGCAGAGGAAAAGATGGCACTGATGTGTCAAATCAATCAAGAGCGCCGCGGAGGTCGCGAGCTATAAGTCTTCTTTGTCGTGGGCTACTAAATACTTGGAAATGGCAAAGACGCACTAACCACCCAAATTTGAAAACTTCTGCTACGGAAAAGATGCTTTAGAAACACAGAGGAGAAATTGCGGAAACTCAAAGATAGAATATGACGAGGAGTTATATCCGCAGCTTCTTTCCACCATAGCCGAACGCAGATGGCTCATAAGCCATGGGCTCCGCCAAGGCCGGAGTGTCCCGAGTCGCAAGAAGTTCGTGACTCCTTTGGGGATGTGGTGAAATGTGCGCCGGAGCGAAGTCGAGGTCGTTGAAAACAAGAAAGAGGCAGCCGCTAAAGGTACCCGCTGATCCGATTTATGATGCAAAGGCTTATGACAATTTAGTCGCCTGCTATGGAGAAAATGAAAGACTGGAACTCCCAAGATCGCCGAGCCGAACGCGGATCGACTATCCAATAAGCTGCAATATTTGCGGTCCGACCTTAGCCCGCATCATTGGTGAGAGGTCACATGCTATGCAGCCTGCACTATTATCTTAGGCCCATGCATCCCAACCGCAGTTCTCGTCTTTGCGCCTTAGCAGACATCCTCAACCGCTTGCTATTGATGTGGAAGTCCCCCAAACAAGTATTGGAGGCGATGCGCAGACTTGCTGAAAGGAAAGGTATTGGCAAGGCCGTAATAGCGCGGTGTGGCGCTGCAAGCACCTCCCAAGGTCCGGACGGTGCCCGTGAGTGTGGCCACCGAAGGCCGAATGCCGATTTGTTACAGAGCTAAATAGGATTGGGGAAGATACGAACTGCGGGTAGTTCCTCCTTGAAACGGAGTCGAGCTGCTAGTTTATTTTCTAATGATGTCTGTAAGAAATAACCCGTAGGTCCTTAATGGATTTTCTTTTGTAAAGGGCGTTTGTAAGGATTTTGTTCCTTTTGTGATGTACACTTTTGTCGTGATTTACCTTGGCGCAGAAATATACGCTTGTTATCTATCTATGATGTACACCCTTATACTGTATATCTTTGCGCAAGAAGTATGCGTTGTTATTTGTATAACCAAGTGTGGATAATATAAGGACTCCATAATCATGTATGAAGATCCGAAAAAATGTTAAGTATAATCATGTATATTATTGGTATGCAGTTGCATCAAATACCAACGCGTGAGGAATCAAGTGTCTTGGTTCCAGATTTGTTAAACGTGCACATGTGCATAGTTGCGCATCCGTCGTAGGGTGCGCACAAAGCTTATTCCAACGTCTTGTGAACAAGGTGTTTAACAAGGATACGTAATCCGTCGTCGATGGGTTTGCAACCCTCTTACTCAACAAGTTGTTTATTAGGTTAACTTATCCTTTTGACCGCCGTGGGTGTATATATTGCATGCACGCCATGTAGGCAAAAATATGAAAAAGTTGTTAAGACATATAGTATATGGAAGTAACAAATTAAATGGTGTTACTGAAGTTAGCTAGAAACCGCAACGTTTTATTAATACTTGCAAGTAGTTATGGAAAAATAAAAACATGATACTAGGAAAAGTAAAAAAAATAAAAAATAATCATCTATCGAGTACTTTAGTAAAATGCCAAGGCGTCAGGCGCTGGCCATAGCCGACCCTGGTAGCATCTTTTGAGATTGCAGATGTTCCATGTGCTACGCGCTCACGACCATCCACGCTTGTATTGCTACTGCCGCCTTAGTGCTTCAAGAACCTCGTAGGGTCCTTCCCACTTTGGTCCAAGCTTACTCATGTCTTCTCATGCGACTCGCATCATTAGCGCGATAGACAAAGTCACCGCCTGAAGGAGACACCTCTTACCTTAGCGCCATAGTATCCCTTCATTCTGACTTCGATTTTTCTTCACGATAGTCGCCTGCTCACGTTCTTCTAGTAGGTCCGTGTCAAGGCGCCTCTTCGCCATTAGTTGCCACATTAATCTCGCAGCGCGGATAGTTGGCATACCAATTTCCTCACCGGTATGACGGCCGGTCCCGTAGACTAGAGAGGGGTGTCTCCTATACCGTTTTTATCGAGGTGCGGTGCGCCCACAAAACATGTGATAGTTCTTCCACCCATCTCCCTTTGTGCTTCCAGCGTGCCTT
Source organism: Chrysanthemum makinoi (assembly GCA_910596185.1). Lineage (NCBI taxonomy): Eukaryota > Viridiplantae > Streptophyta > Magnoliopsida > Asterales > Asteraceae > Chrysanthemum > Chrysanthemum makinoi. The sequence continues at coordinate 95,795,148 of OU343221.1, read as the reverse complement.
TTAATTTAGGCTTCTATTTGCCCGCTCCACTAGGCCATTGGTTTGTGGGTGTTTAATGTGACGGTGCGCCTGCGGATGAGCTTTTCACACCGTCCGAAAGGATTGTCACAAAATTGTTTACCATGTCCGAGATGATTTCTCCAGAAGGCCAAAACCAGACACGATGTTGTCCCACACGGCGCCACCGGTTGCCGCTGATTGTTACCACCGCTTTGCTTCAATCCACTTGGTGAAGTAGTCTACAATGACTATGAGGAATTTAATCCCCCGCTTGACGGGAAAAGGCCTCACATGTCGATACCCCATTTGTAGAAAGGCCATGGTGATGTTATTGGCGTTAGCTCGCGGCTGTGGTTGGCGTGGGACGGGCCTATGCACTTGGCAATCGTAACACTTCCGTATTAAATCCCGCTGCCTCGGCATGGTAGGCCGCGAATATCCCCGATCTCATGGCGCTGCTACAACATCGCGGGTCCCCAATGCATACCGCATGAACCTTCATGGATTTCGCAGCACATAATTTGCTCTGTAATGGGCCCACACAATGGAGCCATGGTTGCAAGAAGGAGCGTCGGTACAAGATGTTGTTTCGACTTCAAATCGCGCGCTACGCGCCAGATCCCGCAAGCTTCCTTCGTTCGGGTAGTATTCCTTTATTTAGGAAATCCATTATTGGTGTCATCCATGTAGGGCCGTCTTCCTCTATGATTGTGGAGACTTCCATCTCTGAGATAGACTTGCTTTTCAAAGTTTCTACCGTAACCTCGCTGATAGGTGCGCAAAACTCGCCGAGGCAATCTTGCTCGTGGCATCCGCCTTGCGGTTTTCCCCTAGTGGACTGTTTGATAGTGAACCCGCAAAACCTTTGATTAACATCTTGGTTTTGGCCAGATATTGGATCATGTTATCCTCCTTAGCTACGATTTCGCCCAACACGTGGTTAGCTACGAGCCTAGAATCCACGCTGCTTCTAGGTTCTGTACACCCATTCGAGTCGCGATGCGTAGTCCAAAGAAGTAGAGCTTCATACTGCCTCGTTGTTTGTCGCCGTAAATTCAAAACGCAGCGTATGGTGAATTCAATACCTTCGGATTAGTAAGGATAAGGCCCCAACCATCAATGCAAGAAGATCCATCTGTAAACAAGATCCATGGATCATGTTGTTCCGTCTTATTTGGTATAGGTGCCTCATTTGTGTCCGCTTCAATTATGAAATCCGCCAGACCGTCCTTTAATTGCCGCGGCTGTCCTGTATGAGATATTGTGTTCGCCAAAGAATACGCTCCACTTCGAGTCGACTCGATGCATCTGGTTTAGAGATGACCGCTTAATTGGTTGATCAGATGATCAGCGACGGTGTGCTTGGAAATACCACAGAAATGCTTAGCGCAAACAACGCAAGAACCAACTTTTCCATGGCCGTATAGTTCACCGCCTTGTTTAGCGCTTTGCTTATAAAGTAGATAGGAGTTTGCATGAATCCCTATCGGTTAGTAGTACGACTAATCGCCCCATCCAAGGCGACAAATACATGATCGCTTCTTCCCCGGGTCGGGCACGCAGCGCTGGGAGTGTTGCCGAGCTTCGCTTTCACCGAGTGAAGGCTTCCTCGCCTCCGTAGTCCACTTAAAATCACCCTTCTTTATGCACTTCTGAGTGTTTTAAAAGTGGTAACGATTTTTCGCCGACTTGGATAGGAACCTGTTCAGCCGCCAACTTTCCATAAGAGATTGAACTTCCTTCAACGCCGTGCGGGTGAAGGAAGTTCGATGACCGATTTTGTCTTTTTCTCGACATGGTTTTGCCGTGAGGTTCAATCGGTATCCAAGGAACATGCCTTCAAGAGGGCCAATGTGCGCTTTTGGATTAAGCTTCATGTTTATCTCTCGAGAGCTTTGAACGCCTCCTCATGTCGCGATTAGCTCATCTTCAAGATGGCTCTTGATGACTAGATCATCGACATAGACTTCAATGTTGGCCCACCTGTTTTTGAAAGCGTTGTCTACCAACCGACATAGCGCCCAAGATTTTTGCCGAAGGGCATTTTTGTGTAAGAAACACCTCGTGTGGAAGGCCGCCTTTTCCTCATCCTCTTTAGCCATCCGGATTTGATGGTATCCCTAGACGCATCTAGGAAACACTTTAATGGATACCCGCACGAGACTCTATTTTCCAGCCTATTTCGTAATGGGTAGCACCCCGTGGACACGCTTTGTTAAGATCCGTAAAGTCAACACACATCCGCCAGCTACCGCCGCTCTTTTGACCATTACTGGATTCGAAAGCCACCGTGGTAATAGACTTCACGCATAATTCCGCATCTACTAACTTGTGTACTTCGACCAGATCGCTATGCGACGCCTCGGGCTTGGCCCCGCTTCTTCCGCACAAAGCAGTATCCTTGTCGGATTCGCAGGTTATGTTCTCGTGATTGAGCGGGTACTCCGTCATGTGTTTTGGCTCCCATGCAAAAATGTCTAAGTTCTTTTGCAGGAGCGCACATACAACTGATTTGCCGTTGTCTGATAGTGATCCTCCGATGGCAATTTCCGCTCTGGGTATTTCGGGTGGATTGCTACCTTCGATGTGGAATAATCGGGTGGTCTCGTCAGGCCGGGTTGGTGCGGTTTCGCATGCAACCATGTTGCATTCTCGATGTGGTATAGTGGTATTGTAAAGAGTAACAATACCACCTTCCACCGGAACTTAAGCATTCCATGCTCGTTGATCTGGATCGCTACAAGATAGCCGAAATTCCCGGTCTCCCAATAATGCCATTATATGGCGAGGGAGATTTAATCACCATAAATTCCATCCATGCCGTAGCGAGTGTTCTTCGCTTTCCATGTCGCATGTAATCTTATTTGTCCCATAGGCCATATCTCCCCTCAGAAAACCGGTCACCGTTCGACCGGGGTCAATGGTTGCGTATTTCGACGCGCAGCTAGCTTACAAAGTCATACATGATGTCGCCGAAGCTCCACCATCAACATACATGCGGTGGATATCGTGACCCCCGCTTATCTCTATAGTAGTGGTTCTATCATCAAGTTTGTTGCGGTCAAGGTTGGGAATGAAATTTCTTTTCCCCGCGAAAAATCCTCGACTTACTTTCTCGCTTGTGACCACGCCATGATTGTATCATGTAAATGGTGTCGGGCTTGTCTTTAGGCGCTTTTCTTATTGTTACTCTTTTGCTTGTCCTTCCCTTCCTTGATATTCTTGACCGTGATGGTCCAATCTACCCTCTTTGACCATCTTGTCAATGAGTTGACGCAGTTGGACACATTCATTAGTAGTGTGGCCCTCACGCGTAGTCACAAAGATTCACCGCCGACACGCTCTCCTCCGAGCGCATTTGTGGTGGTCTTGGGAAGTTAAGCTCCTCTTGCGAGTATTTCTTTTGGTGATTTGGTAAGCGGGGTATATTTGTCATTATCGCGCCCATTCCTTGGTTATGAGTTCTCGGCATTTGCTATTATTCCGTCTCGTGGATTGTCTCCCGTGTTGTCCTCGTGACCGTAGTTGGAGTAGCTTCTTCTTGCTATCCGCGGGCGCTTCTCCTTGTACGAAGACCGCGGGCGCGCTTCATAACCTCATCAAAGGACGGGGAATCCCGTCATTCAACCTCTTAATAAGTTCTGGGTTGTTGATTCCATTCATGAACCCTGAGATTTTGAGTACTTCGGGACATGCTTTGACTTGCATGCACTCATCCTTGAAGCGCTCCATGAAAGCGTTTGTGGATTCCCCGGCTGCTTTGACTCTAGCAAGTTCAATGGGATTTTTAGCGGACTTTTTTCGTTGGGTAAAATTTAGGCGGAATGCCTTCCTCAACTCTTCAAAGCCATTGATGCTTCGCGTGGAAGCTTATTGAACCGCTCCGCGCATTTCCCACCGGTGTGGAATTGAACATGTGGCACCATACAGGTTGTGGCCGCTTTTCCAATAGTTGCCGCGATTCAAAAATTTTAGGTGATCATCGTGATCACCTCCATCATAGGTTTTAACATTAGTAGGCATGCTCTTTTGTTCTCCAAAAATCACCGATACGCCTCTAGTGAACGATCTACCTTATGACGGCCATGGGAGAGACATATCCTCCTCTTCTTGGTCAGTGCTTCTTCGATTTCCAATGTCCAGTCCTCACCGTCCTCACCGGTCGAGGAATTACTAGAGGATAGTTCTTCTTCCTTCTACGCCAAGGCCCTCGAATTGCTTCGGGCTCTCACTGGGGAATATCGTTCCAATCTATCTTGTACTCGCGCCCCGGTCTAGTATGGACGCCGGTGCTTTCCCATCTTCCTCACTTTCAATAGGTCGTGAGTGCACATATTATCTTCCTCAACTCCTCCCAATTCTATTGAATACGGGGTCGGCGATTGCCCCCTTCCACGCCTCTCCTTATGACGACGCTGGAGATATCTCAAACTCGGGCCAAAGTCTAATCGAGCATGCATGTCAGACTTGGTCTTTTCGCTTCCTCCCATAAGTAAGTAAGCTTAGGGCTTCGTAATTTTGAGAGACAAAATTACTTGGCTCTAATTCGAACGACTCCTCAGAAGGGTATCTGTTTCTATCAACACGCCTCTGCCCCTGCCGGGCTGCCGTGCTTTTGTGGAGTTAGCTTCTAGCACCGTGGAGTGGAGTAAAGGAGCGCGCTGGGCGGGTCTCTCGTGCCGGTGGTAGTCGTTTTGTCCAGGTTGTCCCCGAGAGTGGTTCCACCGGAAGGGAATCCCCGCCCGATCCTCGATTCTTAGCAACGGTTGTTCCAAATGACCGCTGTTGCCCCGCTGCGCACCTTCTTTCCAAAATACGCCCGGCCGCACGCCATCCTAGTTCTTGGTTCCTAGTGAATGGTCCCACGGATGGCGCCACTTGTTGATGCAAAAGTTGGACGTTCTTGTTTGGAGCTCCGATCTACACCAATGAGGATTGTTGCTGGAACCTCGCGCACTAAAAGACAAAAGACACCGTTAGGCTTACCGTGGGATTGTTTCACGCATTATCCTCCCGGTGAGAGTAAGTAATCGGTTTAGGGTTTAAGGAGAGTTAGGATTTTGTAGATCGTACCTTAAACGAGGTGCGATCCCTTTATATACGCACGAATCCCTTGGTCGGTTCCTCAACCTTCGGCGTATCCCGCCCTAAACGGTTGAGAATGATTATCTCCTTCATTAGAAGATATCCTATATCCATCCGTAAATAGATTGATTCTGCGCTCAAGGCCTAAACGCTTATCGCCGTAGCCCACATCGTGTTGGGCTTTATCAATATTGGCTTTGGGGCGGGTTCGTAACCCGGATGTAGAGTATACGTCATCAATAATAGGTAGCAGATGTAATATGCAAACACACAACCAACCATGGTGTCTTTGATGGCGAGGCCAAGCATTTCTACTCGGACCACTGGGAGTACCTTTGGCCATGTTAACCATTTCTGGAATAAATAGAGCATAGCACAATATAGAGTTACTTAATAACATACGCATTACATATTAGAGTTGCTTAACCTGCACGCCAATGCTACTTTAAAGGTTTGACAACGGTATAGGTACATTACTTTTAGGTATTATAATCATTAAACATGTCATCTGCTAAAAAAGATCGACTATAATAGCTATCGAATGTATTACGCGAAGAGGAAACAAATAAATACACTAAACTCCCATATGTGGTGTTTGCTAAGAACTTCTTTTTCCACCTCCTTTGCCTTGTGGTGGCTTCAATGACTCCTTTAGCCACTCTAAAATACTCGATTTGTCATGTTTCACTTACATCCTTGCAGCCTTCTACAGAAAAACGTAAACATATAAAAAAAAAATCAATAATTAGGAAAAAATAATAATAAATAAATAAATAAAATAAAATAAAACCTTTTCCAAGAGATTAAAATCCCTAATTATAATGACATTAGAAAACCCCTAATAACATAAACATGTTGAAAGATGTAGTTAGGGTTGATAAACTTACAAATTTTGGGTTTTTTCCTTCTTCAATCCGCCCCTTGAAAAATGTTCGATCCGCCTGCGTAGCTTCAAGATTTCATTCGATTGAAGCGTGTTTCAATTTGTGTTGCCGTCATTGCGTTTTTGGGTTTTGAACATGAAATTAATGTGTGTTTTCTGATGAAGAAGAAGAATGAATAACCTCTGGAATTTTCTAGGAGGTGTTATTAGTTTGGGATAAGAAGAAATGAGGCCCCGGATTTTTCTAGGACCTGTTAAATGGAGATTTGGTTTGTACAAGTAACGTATACGTGTATTGCCTGCAAGTGTATAGATGGATGCACAGTAAGTTCTCAAACACAACTCAGCCAATAGTGTGCAGCCACCAAATTCTTTTGTGTACTCTCACTTGTATAGAGCCAATGAAATGTTGACACCTACGCATTTATACCTTGTATTTTTATACACTCTTCAACTTCTAATAGTATATATATATATATAATTCAAATAACTTTATTTATAAATAATATAAATAAATAAAAAAAACAAAAAAGCATTAATTATTTAATTCCAAAAGAAAAGGTTGAAAAAGTCCAGCAACTCGTGTAACTAGATTACATACACTAGAGATAAGTCGTTAGTGTAGTAGATACCAACAACACTTGGCCCCATTATTATCACAAATTTTAACATTAAACCAACAATCTTTCTTTCAGTGGAATAATCAACAAAATGTGAGTATTGCAGTGTTTTTGATAATGCATGTAACGTGTTTGATGATTTGTCTGACTGAATTTACATATGGGTTGTATTTTTTAATAGGGAAAATGGGTTGTTGAATTTGAAAGCAATGGATTCAGAGCAACTAAGGGAACATGGTCACAAGATGGTTGATTTCATTGCTGATTATTATAAGAACATTGAGAATTTCCCTGTTCTTAGCCAAGTTCAGGTATCCCATTACTCATTTCTTTAACAACCACTCATAGAGGAGGTGTTTGGGAGTGCTTATATTTGAAATGTTTGTGTGAAATAAGAAGCTTTGTCTGAGTATCTCGAAAAGTATTAGCTGTATTTATAAGCAATCCCATACACTCGCTTACTATGCATTTGTAACGCCTCGGGTCCAACGCAGTATAATGTCCCGGTTATTTTCTAAACCATGTAGTCAACTAAAAATAATGGTGGAAGTTACTAGCAACCCGTAACCCAAGTCTTATAAGGAATCAAAATTCCTACCTTACAAGTTACAACCATGTAGTGATGTAGGATAAGATATCACATCTCTTTGTCCTAGATAGATAATTCATATGATCTTTTCAAGTTACACTTTTTGGTTGTTAACATCTTCTCTCTGTTTTAGAGTTTTGTTGTTTCAAGAAATTACATGGCAATGGAATGTTGAAACTTTTAAGCAGATTTATTTTTATTATTACAAATTGTCATTAACGTATACTGTATCAGTAGGATGTAAAAGCTATTTTTGTGCTTAGATTTGATACACACCGTTAGATCCTATCTAATTGCAATATTAAAGATGTGTTGTCAGTGACTGAACTGCACTTTTAAATGATCCGAGTTGCTTTGCTTGTTATTTGAGGATATACGTGTCATTTTTAGGCTTACCATTTGTGGTTTTTCGCAAGTTATGTTATATCCTACCGAACTAAAGTTCTTAACAAATCTTCCAATAGACACTTGGAAAAATTGTAAGTTATATGAATTTTTGAGTTTATACAGATAATGAAGATTGTTAGGAGGAAAAATACGAAAATATGTAGCATTATATTGCTCTTACATTAACAGTATATTGTTGTTAGTTTGGATGCTTTTCAAATATTTAGGAACCTAAACATTGTTAATTTATCAGCCAGGATATCTGCGGAAGCTTCTTCCTGATTCTGCACCAGTGCAGCCTGAATCCTTGGAATCAGTTCTTGAAGGTGACACTTCTACACCAGTTCTTTTGTGTTTTGCTATCTCATTACATGAAGGCTAGTATATAATTTAGATTTAGTAATCTTAAATATATAATATAAAGCAAAAGAATCAGTGAGTTCCCCCAGGCACAAAATGTTACCCAATTTGACCCGAGCCCATTTTTACATATTACCCAACCTGCCCGCCCACCTAATTTTTCCCCTCCTAGATAAAACTAACACTCTTCCTTCTCATTTTTGCTGGCAGATGTTCAAACAAAGATATTGCCAGGCGTTACTCATTGGCAAAGCCCGGACTATTTTGCCTATTTTCCATCCAATAGCAGTGTTGCAGGCTTTCTTGGAGAAATGCTGAGTGGGGGAATAAACATGGTGGGGTTTAGTTGGATAACGTCTCCAGCTGCTACCGAACTCGAAATGATTGTTCTTGATTGGCTTGCTAATTTACTCAAGCTTCCCAGTGATTTTCTTTCCAAGGGTAAGAGTTTGAACAACCAGTATGAATCAATAGTGATTATATATATTTTTTTTAAATGAAAAGTTAATTATTATGTGAAACACAAATAGCTTCTTAAGTACCTTATTAGTTGGTCAATTTTAGTGGAAGTGAGCAGGTTTTATAGATCTTCTTTATTTGTTTCTTGAAATATGTAGCCAGGATTATTAAAAATAGATGATCATAATATAGGTCCAGGCGGTGGTGCAATTCAGGGCACTGCAAGTGAAGCCCTTCTTGTTGTGCTTCTTGCTGCTCGAGATAAAGTATTAAGAGAGGTTGGTAAGGATGCCCTTGGAAGGCTTGTGGTTTATGGTTCCGATCAAACTCATTCTTCTTTACAGAAGGCATGCCAGGTATGTTTGCTACCCTTCTTTCACTATGACCGTCTCTTATCTTGAACATAAATACCTCTTTGCTTCCTTTAAATGGTCAAATCATCCAACTATAATCCCGATAGATTAAATGTTTTAATTATCATTGATCGCTTTTCGTTTCTTTTGAAGTACTTTATTTCTATTTTCGTGATTTTTTTTATGGCAGATAGCAGGAATTCATCCCGAGAATTGTAGGCTGCTAAGAACAGATACATGCAATGAGTACGCTCTCTCTCCTGAATCACTCACTGATGCTATCTCACATGACGTTGCCTCTGGTTTAATCCCTCTTTTCCTTTGTGCAACAGTAAGAAACAACAAGACTTTTATATTTAGCTTTTTTATCTATTTATACGAGTCGTGTGCTTCTACATATTTGAGCGCATGGCAGATCCAAATTTTTTTACTAGTAAACTTGAGAAATGTACTACGATTAGATTCTTATTTCATTAAAATTACAAAACACTGCAAAATGAAGTTGAATGTATGCTGGATAGATTTGATTTGTGTTTATTGCTAGTTTTCTAATATATTTAAGATATATACATTGAGCCCTTTGTGCCTGTTTTAATATCTGATTTTGTATTTCAACCTTAATATAAGGAGTATAATAAATGATGGAAAGCTCCACTTAAGCTCAAGCTTACTCATTGTATTGGCTAATACCCACAGATAGGTACTACATCATCAACAGCTGTGGATCCGTTGCTCGCACTTGGAAAAATTACGAAAGTAAGATATATATGTGTGGTTACATTTTACATTCAATCTGGACCATGGTTTCTATTAAATTCTAAACTACCTACAGGACAAAATAAAGGAATCTTGTAGACCGAAACGTATATCAACTTAGCTGTAATAATAATAAACAATAAGTACTCTTAAGCAATGGAATTTCACATATGTGGAAATGTTGCGAATCAATAACTTATTTTCATTCAGTTAACATTTGCTGCTGTACATGAATTGAATCTATCTATGCTTAAGTTACTTGTTCAATTTGGCAGAGGTACGGAATATGGTTTCATGTGGATGCTGCGTATGCTGGAAGTGCATGTATATGCCCAGAATATCGCCATCATTTGAATGGTGTTGAAGAAGCCGACTCTTTTAACATGAATTGCCATAAGTGGTTCTTAACCAACTTTGATTGTTTACCACTTTGGATAAAGGTGCGTATTTTACTTTATACCACTTTATGCTCACCTTCATTTGCAGCTTTGGCACCTCCCACTTCGTATTAAAATGCTTCCAGAATTGGAACTTTGCAAGTTTGCAGTATATTTTACTATGTTCTGTTGCAAGAAACGTAAAAGTCTGTTTAGTGTTCTTTATATCAGCTCTTGATTATTATGATTTCTTATTTAAACAGGACCGAAATGCTCTCATTCAATCTCTGTCAACAAATCCCGAGTTTTTAAAGAATAAAGTAAGCATGTCCACCCAACATCAGAAAAATAAAATATAAATTGATGATAATCGGCCAGTTCCTTAGATGGTAATAACTTGAATATCACAAGTTCTAAAATTTTATTACCATCTGTTGTAAATCAGGCTTCTCAAGAAGGTACAGTTGTAGATTACAAAGATTGGCAAATACCTCTTGGACGCAGATTCAGGTGTGACACTTTATTCAGTTTCCATGAAAAGAGTAGGGAAAGTGATATGAACCGAGTCGATAATGAGGTAAAAGAACAATAAAGATAGGTGATCAACTTTCGAGAGGCCGATCTCTCTCCCAATAATGAAGACAAATAACTAAACCATTAATAATATTCTCGCATATTCTCCTACAACCCTAATACCTTATTTATAATAAAAGGCCCTAGACTTAACTTGTTCACTAAGAAAATATAATATAGGAAACTAAATAAACTAATTAATTAATATATAATAATTATAATAAACTTTAGTAATGCAGGATCATATCATTACTCTGCCCCCCAAAAACACCTTGTCCTCAAGGTGTTGCTTCAAAATCTTGAGGCACGAGATACCGGGATCCCATGTTCTTCTTCGCAAGACACAAACCGCTTGTCTCAACCCAACATTCGTACAAATCTGTCCATGAGAGATCATGCACCCCCACTTTAATTTCATAATCTGCAATCTCAATGTGTTATGATTTGACTTATTTTCTTCTGCTGAATGTTGTCCATCAAGTTCATTAGAGAAGTCTTTCTTAATAACGTTTGGATCTGATCTTAAGACCATACGAGGCTCATCTTCGACTGCCATAATTGATCCTGTAATATCAGCTTCCTCCGTAGTTAAAACATCCAAAAACTCCTCCACGTTACAATCTTCTTCACTTATCTGAGTTGTGGTTGATTGTATTGGATAATTACAAATTTCATCGCAACATGTAACCACACCGGTTTTCTTTTGGTGATGATTCATCATCACAATCTTTAGTGACAAAGATTTGTGATTTAGGATTTGATGTTACATTTTCGTATTCTTCTTGAGCTCTATTAAGATCACGCCATTTCTCCCATTCTTCAACCTCTTTAGCGCGACCCATTGAAATCGCCAATTTTTTCAATAGATCTATAATCTCTTCATGTTTACGGCCTGATTCAACTCTCATAGCTCCATTCTTTCTCAAAGTTACTCATGACTAATCTGATGCTAAGCAGTAACTCCGGGATGAACAGTAAATTCCGGTGAACAGTACCAGTGAACAGTAACTTCGTTTTTGAAACCCTATAATCGAACGGATACCAATTGATCTGAACCGGATCGATTAAGAGATAAAAAGAACGATAAAGATAAGTGATCAACTTTCGAGAGACCGATCTCTCTCCCAATAATGAAGACAAATAACTAAACCATTAATAATATTCTGCATAATTCTCCGTTACAACCCTAATACCCTATTTATAATAAAAGGCCCTAGACTTAACTTGTTCACTAAGAAAATATAATATAGGAAACTAAATAAACTAATTAATTAATATATAATAATTATAATAAACTTTAGTAATGCAGGATCATATCAGAAAGTAATTCATAAACCTTTGTTGAACCTAAAAGTAGGCCTATGAAGGAGAGTGACCGAGTGAGACAGCTTACAAATTAATTGGTAAACATAAAAGAGAGAAAATGACCATGCCACGTGTCAAGCGTTGAATGATGTAGGCCAATGTGTACCAAAAATTGCACTTCTCTACCGTCACAAATTTGCAGACTCATCCATTTTGCCACCCATTGTTCTTTCAAAACTCACTATACGTCCTATATATATGCCTTATAACTTCTTTGCTATTTATAGGTCTTTGAAACTGTGGATGGTCTTACGCCTTTATGGGGTTGAAAATCTTCAGTCTTACATAAGAAACCATATCAACTTGGCCAAACTTTTCGAAGATCTTGTTGCTCAAGACCCAAGGTTTGAGGTAAGAAGTACAAACTAAACCACTTAGGTTTCCTTTTTGGTATATGCTCACACCTAATTTACCTACTTGCCCATTATCTACATAGATGGTTATTTCTCTTTACCTTGTCTTTAATAATGGTATTTTAGATACTGGAAATGGCATTTTTATACATGATAAACAATTTTATAAGATTGTTCCGTAACTAACCAATATTGCTGACAGTGGGCAACTTGGTTTTTTTAACTTAGCCCTTGCTCAAACAAGAATTTTTTTCAATTTTATAAGATTGTTCCGTAACTAACTAGTATTGGCAAATTGGTTTTTTTAGCTTACCCTTGCTCAAACAAGAAAATGTTTCAATTCTTATTGACATCTCAGAAAATGTATATATATTGTCAAACAATATTATCTCACACAAATTTTCCATTTTCAGATCGTTGCCACTCGTACATTTTCATTAGTTTGCTTTCGCCTTCTACCCACCAACAAAAACGAAGAATATGTCAATAAAGTCAACCGTGAGCTCTTGGATGCTGTCAACTCATCTGGGAAGATCTTCATTTCTCATACGGTATACACCATCTACTTTAAGAAATATCTCAATACATATATATATTTCTACAAAAAAAAATGGTTACTTTTCACTGCAAACAAACCATCGCTCTTTCAAAAATGTACGCTGCTTGTTGCGAAAGTGAACTACTTTGAACAAAAGGTATGGTTCTTTTAGAAGAGGCAATTTCAACTCTATTTGTGTAAAATGGAAACTTTAGTTAAATTTATTTTCTTGCTGAGGGGTTCTAATTCTAACAAAATTAATTAAAAAGAGATGGTCAGACTGTTCAAAAGTGTTTACAACCTCATAGTTTGATTTGTTAGAGAATGGTTTATCATTATAGTGATAGTTTTGTAATGATATATATTGTTCACTGAATATTAAAAAAACATAGAAAGTCTTGACTGGTCAAGAGTCAAGACATCTTGATTTGACGCGTCGTGGTAGTTTACCTTTTTGAAATGACCATTATTCAAGCCACCCGACCCTCCCATTTTTTGCCACCAATTTGCTGTTTTACAATGTAAAGTGAACTACAAGAATTGTGGATTTTGTTAGTTTACAAGCTCATATCTACCTCGTGAATACTTTTGCAGGTTCTATCGGGCAAATATGTCTTACGGTTTGTAGTAGGAGCTCCATTGACAGAAGAGAGGCATGTTATTGCAGCTTGGAAGCTTTTTCAGGAAGCAGCTTCTACTTTTATAGAGAATTAATAGACCAAGTCCATTGGTAAAACAGATATTATTTTCTTGAACATTTAGTTTCTGCAGAAGCAAAACAATTTCTGCAAGTATTTGGAAACCTTCATGACTCGATAAGTGTAATTTATAGTGATTACAAAGTGGTTGGGTTACCATTATAAGAAAGTTTCTGTTCTAATGTTTAAATTATACTTCTTTTACATTATAAGAGAGTTCATGTTTTCATGCATATGCAACAATAGCAAAAGGGTACATCCAAGGGGCTGTTCGATGCTATTGTTGACTACTGGAGTCGTATGCAATCTACCGGATAAAACATATCGTTTCTAATAATCTACTTTGACTAGAAAATAACACATTGTCACACTAATAATCTACTTTTTTCTTATGAAATTTAGTTCATTTTTAATACATGTTAAAAAAGAAAACAAAAAAGCTACTAAGAAAAAAAGAACCGACTCCGCTGGGGATCGAACCCAGAATCTCTGGTTTCGTAGACCAGCGCCTTATCCATTGGGCCACGGAGTCCTTGTTGGTGTGTTTCTCATATTCCATTTACATATTCTGTAAGTAGCGTTAAAGTTTTTTGCAAGTTTATCTCTTTGCACCCCTAAAATTCATACTTTTTTCTCCCGCTACATTTTTGTTTTAGTTTGCTTCAAAATATATGTCAAACTTCATATTTTAACCGGTTCCACAAGAAGCCTAGCAATTTCACTATAATACCATATATCATCAATAGCGATTTATAGTGGACTCTGCACGCCTTAATGAAGATATGACCTCTCTTTGTACATGTTTTCGTATTCTAGAAAAGCATGACGAATTAATCTGATCCAAATAAAATATATGTGATACTAGCCTATAAACCCGTGATAAATCACGGGTAGCTAATAATAAGTTGCTTAAAAGAACATAAAGTAAAGATATATATGAAACTAACACTCTCAAATTCAAAATGATTGTTTGAAAATAGACGGTTTCAAAATGTACACCAACACTGCAAAATTCACTTGATCTACTTGTAATATGTAAAGCATAACTTCAACTCTGATTTAGCCTCTGGATATGTTGTGAAGAAATTCACATGACCCACACTGCAAATTGAATAACATAAAAAATAAAGTAAGCTAAACAATAACGGTGTCGGTCATATTAGCAAGAATAATTTGCTTGAGTATAGCTTTGAAAATGAAAAAGGAAATTCCGAGGATTAGATGCAATCACCCAAGTAAAGTAAGCTTATTTGCATTCTATAGCCTATACAGCCATGTAGCATAAAACAGTAACCGTAGTGATAACTTTTGTGGGTCGGGAGTGGTTGATAAAGAACTTAAGAAATAATTGGGTTAACTTTGATAGTTTTGCACATGTCAAAATGATTGGGTTATATTTAGGAATACCCTTATATGTGATGAGGGGAAGACGATAGCAATGGAGGTGAACCATGCCAATATATGTTTCTATCTTCGAGTAGCGATCCTCTAGAAAGTATAATATATTACAAAGTCTAGAAAGCCATCCACGATGTGACATGTGTCCCACCTAATTTACACCCCGAACTTCAAACAGAATTTTGGTCAAACGACAAACTTTTACGAAAAACCGATTTCACCATAATTTCTAAAATTTAATCCTCTTTAATTTGATATACATTTTGATATATAAATCGGAACTTTTTTTTTAAGATTTCAAGTGGGTTATGATTTTCTTGAAATTTTCGGCATATTCGACCCTACTTTTATCTAATTTAAAGGTTGATTTACGCAAAATTTAAAACACGAAAGTTGTAGATTTTAGTTCACTCTTTACACAAGTTTTTGAATCACTCAAATCCGATATGAAATAAGTGAGATATCGACGTTAAAAATGGGTTTTAGTCATATATTTGTTGCAACACATGTGTTTGATAAAATGTCTAGCTTAGATTTTTAGTGTTAAAATTGCGTTAAATGATCTAAATTTTGTACCACAACGCATCATTAATCATTTTATTAGTGTAAGATTCAAAAAGTGATTTTTTTAGTCGTTAATTTAAAATAAAAATGCACGTTTTGTTCATCAGTTAATCTTAGTTCATCAATCTAATGAACTGATGAATCAAATCAAATCGAAAACCAAACCAAAGCGATGAACTGATGAACCAAACCAAAAATGATTAACCAAATCAAACATAGTTCATCAGTTTATTTTGGTTCATCAATCATAGTTTCAACTTAACATGTTGGTGTTTGTTTTGTTTTGTTCATCGGTTTATTTGGTTCATCAATCACGTCAGTTTAGTTTGGTTCATCAATTTTTGGTTTGGTTCATCAGTTTGGTTTGGTTCATCAATCATAGTTTCAGTTTTGGTTTGGTTCATCAGTTTTGGTTTGGTTCATCAGTTTTTGGCTTGGTTCATCAGTTTGGTTTAGTTCATCAATCATAGTTTCAGTTTTGGTTTGGTTCATCAGTTATTGGTTTGGTTCATCAGTTTGGTTTAGTTCATCAATCATAGTTTCAGTTTTGGTTTGGTTCATCAGTTATTCGTTTTGTTCATCAGTTTAGTTAGGTTCATCAGTTTTGCTTTTATGTTTTTTTTTAACAGTTTGATTTGGTTCATCAGTTCATCACTTTGGTTCATCAGTTTTAATAGTTAAAAACATTAACTATTAAAAACATCACTTTTTGAATCTTACATTAATAAAATGATTAATGATGCGTTGTGGGACAAAAAATAGTGCATTTAGCTCAACTTTAACACTAAAAATCTAATCTAGACATTTCATCAAACACCTTGTATGCAACAAATATGAGTAAAACACCATCTTTAACGTGTTATATCTTACCCATATGACATCGAATTTGAGTGATTTTAATTTCTGGGTAAAGAGTGAACAAAAATCTGTAACTTTCATGTTTTAAGTTTTTCAAGATTCGACATTTATGAGCGTAAAAAATAGGGCCGAAAATGCCAAAAAAATCAAGAAAATCAAGAACCATTTGATATGTAAAAGAAATGTTCGAAATATTTATCAAGATTTATACCAAGTTAAAGAGGATCAATTTTAAAATTATGGTGAAATCGGTTTTCTTAAAAGTTTGTTGTTTGAAAGTTATTGTTTGAAATTGGGGTAATATGAAAAACGGGTTAAATGACAAAAATACCCCTCTAACCAAATTTAATAAGATAAAAAGGAGAAAGTAGGTGGAGAACACGCAGGACGAAATGAATTTGCCAAACTTTTATTTTTATTCACTTTCTATTTGATCCGGTACCTTCTATCTTCACCACCCATAGATGTTATCACGTGTTTGAACACTAAAACACATAAAACATATCATAAACTCATTTCATAAAAAAGTCTTTTCACATGTCACAGATAAGCGCACATGCTTCCTTTTTCCTATTTTAGAAGACATTTATCTATGAAAAGAAAAACTCGCAAACTCAACTCAGATCAAATCTCATGATGCAGCACTCAAACATGAATTAAGTAAATTATTAGCAAGGATCTCAGTAGTAGATTATTTATCTGATTTTTGAATCTCATCGTAGGACACCGCGCCCATAGTGTTTAAGAAAAGCATGAACCTAAAATATGCAAAAGAAGGTATTAACATGCTATATTCATGAAAATCTGATAAAAAATGTATCATAGCTAATTCAAGGAAAGAAAATTAGGGTGAAAACATAAGCACGGGCTAAATACAAAGTCCTTAATTGGTTCAGTTGCATAATTGCTAGCTCAATTTTATACCATCTGATGCATATGCTCGACCAATACCCTTTGTCAAGCATAAAAGAAACATAAATAACCTCCTTTTTTTTTTTTTTTTTTGGGTTAAAAGGGCTTTAAAACCCTAAAATATATCTAAAAAACAATGAAGTACAATTGACATGGGTGAATCCCATGCCCTCAACCCGTTACATAGGCGATATGACTCAACAAATGTAACTAAGCAACATACGACTGCTAAATGCACAAACAACACTAAACTGGTAAAAAACATAATAGAAACCAAATTACATTTAAACAAACAATCTAAATGTAAATAGACAAGGTTCATAGAACCAGTTCCATAGTGAGCGACTCTGTCTTCAATGTTCTTCATTGCTTGACCCACGAGTGCATCACCAACTTCCAAGAGATGTGAGAACATGCGATCAATGGTTTTGAACAAGAACCCAAAGAAACTTGACTTCCAACTCTCCATACCCACGTACAACGAATGTAAAACCGCGACAAGACATGGTCATACAAACTAACCAAGACCGATTTAACAAGCATCATCATGTACCGAAATAGATGAGCAGTATCCCCACTCAAATCCACATCCATGTATCCCCACTCAACTCCACAAAACCCTAAAACCCGAAATAGATGAGCAGTATCCCCACTCAACTCTCCATACCCACGTACAACGAATGTAAAACCGCAACAATAACCTCCTTCTCAGCCTTGTTTGGTAGCATGCACGTCATCCGTGTTTTGCAAAACAACAAAGATACTCATCAACCATATCCAAGGGAGTAGAATTTTTGGCACATAAGAATGCTTCACATATAAACATTTGACAATAAAACATCCTTTCTATAACTGATTTGCAAGATGTTTTCGCTATACTGTAAGCAAATTAAGTCATATCCAATGGACCAAATAACACCACAATCTAAGTAATCCAAAATTGACATTGTTGCAAAGGTTTTATTGGTCTTTAACCAAACATATATTTAAAAACTTACTAACCCAATTATAATCAATAGTATATTAATCTTTTAAAGTGGATTGGTAAAATAATATTATATGTTAAAAACTTATGTATTGACTTCATCTTGCCATTTTTGCAAACCATGTTTCATCATTACCATGTGAGTTCATAGTGAGTCTAATCATCCGGAGCTCAAAATCTACATTGCAACCTGTAAGTACTTGTAGCATTAGCATGTAACTATGTAATGAAACCATTTGCATTTTAAGAAATTAATAATGAAGTATCGCAATCGCTTTTATAGGAAGAAAAACATATATGTTCATAGTGAGTTTATTCAAAACATCTTAGTTCATAGTGAGTCTAATCATCCTACATAGTCACCGAAATCCAAACCTCTATCAAATAATCACCAAAATCATCCTCTTTCTATTTTAAAAAAAAAAAACAATCATAATGACGCTAAACATATTAATATTAAGCCAAAATACAACTGACACATTAGTAAAAAACTTATGATAAATCTAAAAGCCCATATATATACAGGGGGTTTGTTCAAAATTTCTTACTGAAACTGCTTATGAACGGCTGTTTAATAAGTAATCCTAAACAACTTTCACCAATAGTATAAAATTTAATCAACAAACCCTTGTACTCCTTTCCATTCATATACACATAACATCTCTATCTTTCAAAATTTGAAGAAAATTTTCGATTAGTGACCATGATCAAAGATGTTATGGACCGAACCCTTTTTTACTTACATAATCACGGATGAGTGAAGTAGGCAAATTGGCAATGATATCACAGATGAGTGAAGTAGGAAATATACATTTTAAGTTTAAAACTCTATGTTTTGTTAGTTAGTTTAAAATATAAGATACAATATAAATTACGAAGATAATCTAATCAGACCCAAGTGCCCATGTAAACTAACAATATTAGGAGGTGCTTGTCGTGACAATAATGTCGTAGAAATTTCATGAATCTCTAGATCAAAGTTATCATATCCCAAAATTGTCAAATAAAAAAATCCAAAATAACGCAAACGGGCCAAATGGATTGGGCGCAAGTCAACCAAGGTGTATTTCCATTAGCTTGTTACATTATCTAAATAGCATGTTCTTCACAATTAGTAATACCTTAAAAGCATATTTTGACATTTTTCAACATGCTCAAACAGTTTTAAAAAACAATATAATGTTCTTTTGACCCGTTAGAGATGATGCATAATCCAAGTTAACCCATTCAACCAATTAATAGTAAGGAGGTCGAGATTAACATACTTCTTAAGGATTATGTAAACATTAAAATTCTAACTCCACTCGATCCCTATGATGGTAGATTTCTCAAGAGGATCAACATCCTACAAGAAGCAATGTGACCACAATAGTTAGGCACACACGCCGAAGTCAAATACATAGAACCTCCATGACAAAAATTTGTTACGACCAAATGTTATCTAAGCAAACATGAACCGCCGGTGAGATTCCAAAGCAAACCACAATAGTAAGTTCATCCAACTATCTCAACCAATACAATTAGGAGCCTGTAAATTTAAAAAAATATTGGCCGTATTAAACATTATATTGAACACTTGGTGGACAGAACCTAAATATTATATTAAACAATGGGTGGACAACTATTTCAAGTAAACATTATAGCGCTTTCAACTAAATATTATATCAACTATTTCAACTGAACATTGTATCTACAATACTAAGTTCATACAACTATTTCAACTAAACATTATATCGTACACTTGGTGGACAGAGCCTAAAAATTGGCCATATTAGAAAAATGAATCAAAAGCATATCAATTAGAACCTAATCTTTTACAAAAGGGGGCTTTAATCAAGATTTACGGTTTATTACCCAAAATCACGCTTTATCGAAGTGATGAACACAAACAATTTAATAGAAGATATTGAGTAAACATATCTAATAGGAATTAAGATGAATAAAACTTAAAATTTTAGAAGAAACAGACTCAAAATTCGATTGAGTACACTTAGATTTACACATGCATATGGATTTTAATAAACATAGGCATCAAAAAAAAAAAAAAAAAAAACTTTAGATCGAAATATAACTTATTTAAACATATGACTTAAACCCTTAAATTTTTGTCAAAATTGTTCAAACTAAACATATGAATTAAAGTATTAAACCCTTAATTTTGTATTAATCCGATTGACACAGAACATTTAGTCATAAATTTCGAATTAAACATACCTTAGGAAATTGAGATGAATGGACTTTGAATATTGAGAAAAAAGAGAGTATTTGAGAAGCTTGAATTTTGAGATGAAAGATCATTTATATCATGGTAAGCTGCAGAATATATGGTTGTTATTGAATGAGAAGGTAGAAAGTCAACAATGTATGAGTAAAAAACTGGTAGCACAGAATTGTGATAGAAGATGTGGCTTAAATGACATGGCTTTAATTGCCAGCGTGGCTTTTATGAGGTAAGAAATTCAAATAAACCTTCTTTATTATATATATATATGTGTGTGTGTGTATATATATATATATATATATATATATATATATATATATATATATATACTGTTCATAACTCCCAATGGGCGGGTTAGCTTCATAATATTGTTTGACAAAAATATATGGACGTAAAATAAATAATGAATAACGGCAAATATGTTAAATAAAAAAAATTAGAAACAAAAATATAGTGCACATGTATTATACGTAAAAAGAAGAATCATAAGTATGACAACAAATCAATTACATGATAGTTATTCATATCTGAAATAAAACTTCTTTGTACACAACGTTTGTTGTGTAGTTAGTGTATTCACCATCTTTGTCACAACAAAGAACCTTCAAACCGTTCTTCGTCTTTACCTTGAAACAGACACATATAGTTGTCTGTGTGAGAATACCGGATTTTGTGAAAACAGGCCTATTTGCGACAATGTTTAACTTTAACTTTTATTAATTGTTATAGCAAAAACAACTGGAACAAAGAATTGTCACCGATTCAATTTGACTTAGAAAATATTTTTGCCATCAAAGTTACAGGTTGATAATGGGTTAAAAGCTATAAGCACTTACTTACATCGGAGATGATATTGCGCAAAAAGAATAATGAAAAGTGTGAATAAATAAAATACTTTTTTTTCCTTGTGCAATTTAAGAAGTCGCTAATTATTTTTTCACAAAATGATTAGTTCGACGGATAACTGTAATGCCTAAAACTATAACGGATGATTTCAATCATGTGTACAATATTCTTTCCATTATAAACCATGAAATAAAAATCCGGCGTTTGGTTGGGGTAATTTGAAGTATATTGGGGGCATTTGCTTTTCAATTCTCTTCAAATATCATGTTTAGTAACTCAAATTGGGGCATTTGAAATAATTTACAATTCAACGAATTGCCAAAATGAAGAGAATTAGAATGCCTCTAAAAAGAACGAAATTTTAATTTACTTGAAAAAAAAATTTATAAACTTTTTTCTTATTGTTTTTTTATAAACTTTTAAATAAAATATTTATGAATTTTTTTTTATAAACTTCTTTTATAAATTTTTTATAAATTATTTATAAACTTTTTTTATAAATTTTTTATAAACTTTATTTATAATTTTTTAATAAACTATTTTTATAAAAATTTTATAAACTTTTTTTTTAGAATTTTTTTATAAACTTCTTTTATAAACTTTTTATATAAACTTTTTTATAAACTTTATTTTATAAATTTTTTATAAAGTTTTTTTTATAAAGTTTTTATAAATTTTCTATAAACTTTTTTTATAAATTTTTTATAAACTTTTAAATAGAACATTTATGAAATTTAATTTAAAAATAAAAAATATGTTTATAAATTTCTGTCAACCAAACATGCTAAAGTATTTTAAATTCCGGAATTTTAAATTCTCAAGAATTGAAATTTTCTAGAATTTAAAATTCCGAAATTTCAAATTACCCGAACCAAACGCTACCTAAAAGTGTCGGAGATTTATCTGACATTAAAGGGGTGTTTTTTTAAGCTCACTTGAGGTCCACTTTACACCATCAACGCCTCATATCTGTTGTAATTTCCCAAAAGTTGCACTAAAAAATTGCATCACTAAAGTATGTTATCAAATTTTGTATCAATTTTCACTCAAACCTAATATCTTCCCTATCATCATCATCAACACCAATTAGCAACAAATCCAACATGAACATGTATGTTTTCTAAAGAGTTCAGAGTAAAATATTGAAAAGGCAATACAACTCTATATAAATAAATTTAAAGACAACATAAGTGAAAATGTGACTAAACTTATAAGAAAATGTCAAGGGTGTGATCTATTTTCAATAGCCATCAGCTGGGAATAAACCAGCCCAGTTATCACCTTGCCCTTATTAAATATGCTTGCGAAAATCTTGCCTAAACTTGAGACACATTATATTCTCAAATAATAATCATGTAAACACGCATCAGAATAGTTATCATTGTGGCAATTGTGCGTCTAAAAATTTCGAGTTCTATTGTACATGCACACATAAACCAAATACTGGAGAAACATAACATACATACAGTTTTGGAAAAATAAGTGGGTCAGGTCAACCCAACTCATTTTTACCTTCAACGATGCAAATAAAAGGTCACATTTTTTTAACCAATGTAAGTGAAATACAAACTCAGTTATTCCCTTATAATGAACTTCAATTAGGCTAGATTATATTATCTTTTGTTTATGTGTCGAGTTTTAAGAGCCAAACTTTCCTTGACGGTATCATAACCAAACAACTACGCAAGATTGTATGTAACCTGAGTTTATGCATTGCACAATGAGGTATACCGCACATCATAGTTTATGCATTGCTCAATGAGAATTAGATTCATAACGATTACGTAAATATAATATTTTCCAAATTAGTGAGCTACTTAACAAACCCTTATCATTAATTTGATTCTTTTTAAACCCATAACCAGTGAGTTGATTAGAGTATAATAATGATCATCCACACCAATCACAACAATTGTAACACAAATTTACGTAAGAAAAACACCAAAACTACTGTTCTAATGAAGTACCTTTTTGTTGTTCTCGCCTTTCCTTAATTTTAAGAGACGGACCTTCATGTGACCTCAATTTCATTAGGAACCTTATAGTAGACACACCCAATCATCTTTGATACACATATTTATCTCCTAATACATTAACCTACACCAAAAATGATACAAAACTGTTGTGACTTTAGGTCAAAATAATTAATTGAAACTGATCCACAAATGTGAAAAAAGTGTACCTAAATTGACAAGAGGTGAGGTTTTGCAGCGTTGGACTGTGGAGAATCATCAAGTCGGAATGGATAACGTCGGCAACTTGCAAGTCATTCATTCTGAGACATCAAAATGGTAATGAAATTAACTACTTTATGTGACAAGTTACTATAATACCAATATTAACTACATTTATATGTTATTTCAATCTTATGTTACTGAAGTTCCTGCATTCCTATAACATGGAAATAACATAAAAAAAACAAATCCACTACCGAAGTGAAGTATGTACATCACCAAGAAGGTTATATGTCGCATACGATAAGATTTCCAAGCCCACTCTCATTACACCAAGAGACGTCAAAAGTTCTACTCTTTCTTTTGTTGGGAGTTCGGTTAGCTCTGACTCAACCTACAATTGTATAATTACTTAGTTCATCTAGAAAACACTTTTCAAGACTGGAATTGGATCTATCAAATGAATTCAAATTCTACGCTATAAATGAAAAAAGGGGCGGCATCTCGAAAACTTCATTACTCTTTTTTTTTAGCGCTACTTCAAATACCTATGCAAAGACAGGTTACAATGCCGGACTATAATGAGAAGCGAGTTCCATGACCTTTTGACATGAGGATTACTTTCGAGTAGCTAAATCAGATTCCGCAACATTTGCCACCTAAATCAAAGGCTTCATTTGTAAGTAGACTGAGATGCTATATATAGACTCCTTTACAAAATATGTTTAGAGCCGATCTTGCACGCAACTCACACTCAAATGCTTGTTTGACACCCTCGAATTGATCCAGTTTGTAGCGACATAAACCTAAGCCAAGTCGATGAGTTCTGCGGGACATCGAGGACACACTTGCAGGAGCCTCTGTAAAGAGATAAAAAAAATTAGATTAATTGGACACAACAAAAATGCTTCAAACTAAAAAATTTGTACTTTGGGTAATACTTTAACACACCCGTATTCGATGGCTATGATAATTCTATTTAAAGTTAAATGAGATACAAAGTATCTAATCAAATGGTAATAATTTAACACACCCAATATACTTATTGGGTAATACAAAGTTAATGGTTACATATAATGTTTTATTTACTCTTCACATTAACTCTCGTGTACAGAACTTGAAAAAACTATTTTGGTAATAAATAGACACATGAAATGCTTCTAAAGGTTGAGCCATGGCAATGTTATGTAAGCTTTCCGCCTATGTAACGGGCTAAGATATGGGATTCACCCATATCCTTTGTACTTAAACGTTTTTTGGAGTAATATATTTACCGGGTTTTTGACCTTTTACCCAAAAAAAATGCTTCTAAAGGTTTGAAAACAGTAAAATACATCTAATAATGTGATAAAAACAACTTACGAATTTGTTCGTAGGCTAGCAAGAAAGATTACCCATCCCATGAATTCATTAGGTTGCAAGCACCTGCAACATCATTCCAATAATCAATAAACTAAAAGTACCAAGCATAATTGACTAACAGATTGAGAAAGAATTAACACTTAAATGTTTGGACCCATTACTTAAAATGCATGGCATAACGAAGAAACCAGAATCGATATTACACTAATAATTCTGAGAAAAAAAAGCATGTTTAAATACTTTGTGCAAATTTTAGGTTCACCTGTGAGTGTAATATTGGATGATGGTTGTATTTGCATTTCCATCCGGTGCAGGCTGCAAGATACGTGTAACTGTAACATGACCCCTGCATGTTAGACCAAACTAGAGTAGATGGGTCGGTCCAAGATATAAGGTTTGAACCAAGATATATAGCAAATCCCCCCGTGGACCGTCGATCATCTGAATCCCCATCCCAGTCGGCATGGGAGAAAGCTTCAAGAGAAAGTATCGGACTACCTTTCCATAGCATCGGTAAAAGCTTGAAGAGTAGAACCGGAAGAACGGCGGATGAGCATACCATATTCAACTGTACCATGAAGATAACGTAAAATCCGTTGCTGCAGACCGATGATTCTCCGTGAGCATGCATATATTGACATACCTTGTTGATTTGCAAATATATGGGCCGAGATAAGGTAACATATTGTAAAGCACCCACAACTTGTCGATATTTTACGGATTAAAGCGGTCGATATCTAAACTTAGTGAGCTCGAGTAACCATGGGAGACAAGGGGATTGGTTAGAAAGAACAACCTTTTGTAATAGCTCCAAAATATACTTCTTTTGAGCCAGGAGAACCCGGACACATGAGGAACAATTTCAATACCCAAGAAGTAGTTAAGTGGCCCAAGATCTTTCAATGCAAAAGCTGATCCAAGTTGACAAATTATAGTGTCGATAGTGCCTTGTCATTACGTAGCGATGATGTCATCCACATATACAGGATGTGTACAAAAGCTTGGGTCCACGCCGAATAAATAAACAAAGATGGATCCGTTTGGAGCCTTTGAAACCGATCATAGAGAGCCTTGGAAGTAGCTCAGCAACCGCGCGGGGCTGCTTTAATCCATAAAGAGACTTGTGAAGCAAACATACATGATTTGGTCGTTGTGGATCAATGAAGCCCGGAGGTTGTTTCATATAAACACAGTCTTTAAGATGCCCATGAAGAAATGCATTCGAACATCTAATTGGCGTGAGTGAGTTGTTAAATGTAAGCAAGTGATAAAACAACTCGAATAGTTGTCGACTTGACAACCGGGCTAAATGTTTCATGAAAATCAATACACGGTTGTTAAGAACCTTTGGCAACAAATCTCGCTTTGTAACAGTGATGGCACCATGCTTGTCCTTTTAACACAGTATACCCTTCAAGTAACAACATTCTTGTTAGAAGCCACGGTACTAAAGACCACGTTCCATTTTTTACTAGAGCATCATACTCTTCTTTCATAGCTTGACGCCACTCTGGAGAATTGTTTGAGAAGTTGGACTCAACTGGGAAACTGATGATGGAGATGAGATCGGTGAGCGCGGTGAAGATGGACTTGGATGGTCGAGTGAGTATGAAGTACATATGGTGATTCGAGGAGTAATAGGAGATGTTGTCGAAGGGGTGGGGAAGCCTGTGTTGTGGATATCAAAGGGTGTGCTTCATTAAGCGAACATGCCGAACAATATACATATTCGGTAGAGATATCAAGACAACGATATCCATGATGGGAGGGCATAGCCAAGAAGGCATGGAGTGGAGCGGAAATCCATTTTGTTGACGATTGTATGGATAAGGGGAAAACATAGGCACGCAAAGACACGAAGAAAAGAAAATCGAGACCGTTTAAATATATGTTCGAAAGGTGACTTGTTTGTCGATGTGCGAGAGGGCATCCGATTTATTAGGTAAACGACATCAAAGCATAATGCCAAAACGTTGAGGAACACATGATTGAGCAAGAAGGGTAAGACCTGTCTCCACAACGTGGCGATTGCGTCGTTCAACAAAGCCATTTTGCTCACTTGTATGAGGACAAGATGGTGGAGTGAATGATGCCTAGCGAAGAGAAAAATGAAGCTAAATTGCAACTCACCGCCTAATCTGTTTGAACATTCTTTAATTTTGTGGTGAATTGACGTTCAACCATTTGCACAAATGATTTAAAAGTGGAATACACATCAGATTTTTGAGCTAAATGATATATCCACATGTAACGAGAATGATGATCAACACACAACATAAAATATCTATGACCTTCAAAAGATAACCCACAGGTCCCAGGATCGGAACCTGGCTCTGATACCACAATAAACCTCAAAGGTATTGAATTATTGTAATTGTAATTGTACATTAGATTGTATATGTATATATACTAATACATAACCTAACGGGTACGGCCCATATGATGCAGTTACGGAAGCATTCAAATGGCTCAAGACTAAAGATTAATCAAAAGAAAGAAAACCATCACGGTTTCTTGACAAAAGTCAATTTTCATATAAACTTAATAATGTTCATCCCGTTACAATGGAAGACGTTCTACTATTTAAAGAAAAACAAATCCTAGATAAACTAGGAAACATATAATATAAAAATCAATAAACACTAATAATAGATAAACACTAATAATAGATTAATGTTTCCCACTAATAATAGATAAACACTCATAATAGATTAATGCTTCCCCACCAAGAAAACACGTTCCCATAATATCCGATTATCCGCATCATTATATCTTGGTTCAAACCTTATATCTTGGACCGCTCGTAAACAACGTACGGTTTCACGTTCCTCTACAGAAGCTGAATACAAAGCTCTTGCGACACTTCTTTGAGCTTACATGGCTTCAAGCTCTTCTTCATGAGCTTGGTATCCGTTCATCTTCAACTCCTATACTATGGTGTGACAATCTTGGTGCAACATACTTGTCATTAACCCTATCTTTCATGCGGCGTACAAAACCGTGGAAATAGACTATCACTTTGTTCGAGAAAAGGTTGCTCAAGGAGATCTTCGAGTTCAACATATATCTACACATGATCAAATTGCAGATATCTTTACAAAGCCACTACCAGCTCTCGATTTCTCTTTCTAAGATCCAAGCTGCAGGGTTGTTGCCGTCCTTAGCTTAGCTTGCGGTGTTAGACCAAACTAGAATAGATGGGTCGGTCCAAGATATAGATGGGCCGTACCCGTTAGGTTATGTATTAGTATATATACATATACAATCTAATGTACAATTACAATTACAATAATACAATACCTTTGAGGTTTATTGCTGCATTAGACAACTATATCTTATTAGAAAATGTCAGGAATTACAAGATTATACTTTGGAACATCTGAACCTACTATTGGCTCTTGGCACCTCCACTTAGCTTTCTATTACAGTTCCAAGCGTCATCAAACTCTTGTTAATGTGGTAAGCTTCTTTGAATCGAACACCTTCTGCACCATTTTTTGCAGCTCTTAAGGTCCACCAAGTTCTAAGACGATGAAAAAGAAAAGTAGATAAACAAATCAATAAAAATAAAAACTGGGCATAATGTAAGAAACTATTGTTACATGATACATTGTGTTTTCACCTAAGAACTGAGCATGTACGCGTCTAACCAATAATCACGACAAACAAAAATTGAACTTTTTAGATACAAAATCAATTATTCTAAAAGATAAACTACTTTATACAAATATAATGCATCATATTCCCAATTTGATATGTCACTTAGGGACCTTATCTTAACTTCATTAAAGCCAAGGATTGTGTTTGGCTAATGTGATTAATCTATCAATACTTAGTGTGCCTAGAGTTAAACATTCACAAGTGAAAACTAATATTATTTAGCATTTACACGGTATGTTGCTTAGACCTTGCTTTCTCCACAAGCTCATTCCATTTCTTGGATAATAAATAAAGATCCAACTACAACACACACGATAATAACCCATAAAAGTTTAAAACTTGATTATAAAATAGCATCTATAAATGAAAAGCACTAATTTATCCCACACCTCATCGGTGTCTTGGATAACGAGGGTGATCAAACCGCCATGATCCATAGCACCACAACAACATTGTACCACTACCATTATAAAATCTTTCCATCTTCTGACTACCATTTATAGCGGGGGGTTCCAAAAGAGCCATCACAGCGACCTTTGCTAACAATCACGATCATCATAACCACTTAGACTTAACCTAAATATCCAATGATTCATTTCCCAACTATCAAAACCCATAACATATACGAACATTTTCAAATGAACATAAAACCTATAAAAAAAATCTAAAAAAAGATATACAAATATTGCAATCAAACCAGAGATAAAAGATAGTGTCAATCAAATGACATAAAACCGACCATAGTCTAATTAATTTACAAGATTAAACTTAAATGAATTCATCAATCCATAAGCTTATTAATTTGTATCATTTCATCCACAAATAGTGACACAAACCAACTAACTTCAAATAAATCGACATAACCCTAATATTGCAAAACTAAAATTGGGGATCCATATCAAAATCTCTAAAATCAATGCAAACACCTAATTTCACACAATAAAATCATCAGTAATTCATAACTAAAACTGAAATATGAAAATCCCAAAAATCAAGCTGAAATCATTACCTTTAATCATAATTGAATTAAAACCATAATTATCCTCATCTTGTTGCGGTGTTTAACCAGAATTCGTCATCACGAAACATACCTTAATTGGATTAATTTGTTGAAATTGAATTGGGGGAATTGATAGTTTTAAGAATTGAAATCGGATGATTGGGAAGAAAATTGTTTTAAGATGGTAGTAACTGATTTGGAGTTATTGATTGTGAATAAATGGCTGATTTTTATGTTTTGATAGTGTGATAAGACGGAAGTTGGGAATATTGTTGAAAGAATAGCTCTTTGGAAATAAGATTTGTATCGTTAAAGAGTGGATTGCCCCACTGGTTGAGTTGCTTGCATGTGGGTGTATAAACCCGAGTTCGAATCTGTCAAGTGACACTTATTGCTTGCATGTGGGCATTTTCACCTCATCATAGAGGCGCCATGTCAACATTTAAATGTCTAGTAAGCATTATACATGTGGCATATGTAGTCTCATATATATCTATAGATAGATAGATATAGATATATAGATTGTAGTAAATCATTTAGGGCTTAGAAAGCCTAACATCTTTTTGTCAGAGTTTATTAGAAGGACTTAATTCATTAGAGGGAGTCTTCTTACTCTCGGGTTTATCTGAGGTAGGAGCATGAGCGAAGCCAGAAAGTTTTTGTCGAGAGGGCAAAATATGATAATTTTTAGAAATTACACAAAATTGGTTCGTTAAGGGGGCAAATTATAAAAATAACCGGAAAATTTTGAAAAGTTACACTACAATTTTTTTCGCCGGAGGGTCACATTACCCCCCCCCCCCCCCCCCCCCCTTATCTACGCCTCTTGGTAGGAGTAGAACCTGTCAACATTCTAACTCCCCATACCCTGGCCCAACGAGATTGAGAATAATGTTGTTGTTTGGAGTCTAGGTTTGAATCACATACCTTTTATACCTTTATACCTAACGGCACGTATATTGTAGTTACGATTGAAAGAACGCTATGCCTCACTCTTCTTAGCCGTAGGTTTAGGATTTGCTACAACCGAAATTGCTTTCATAGAAACAATAACATATCTGACAAGGAGTGTGCAAGTGTTCCAAAACAACAAGCTATATATCAAACTACGTTCACCCAAACAAGTTTATGACCCACTTTTCGTTAGTATAGTTTAATGGCATGCAATGTCACATGTGATAACCGAAAATAAGACCAATTTATCACCCTAATTTTTTATAAGTAGGTTTTGGTTGTGAATAGTAATAGTAAAAAGTTATTGAAATATATCTGAGTGTTAGTAATTGTTGATAGAAATTAATTGCAATTTATTTTAGAAGGAGAAATCATGAGAGAGGACAAAAACTTCACACTTGTTCACAATCTAGACATCTAAGAGCTCCAAGTGTGGTTATATCGTTAATACTAAAAAGGCTGCCACTGTTAGTAGTATTATTATTGTATGTTATGTATTTAGGCCTTTTACCATGTTTTGGGCTCAAGCCCATGACCACATAGGGTTTGATGTGTATTTATGTATCTTGTATGAGACTTGGTCTAGTCAATCAATCACAAAACAATAATATCAATCATAATATTCTTACATGGTATCACAGCCAAAGATCCACAACACCTAAAGACTTCCGCTGCCGCCTCCGGCCGCCGGCTACATCATGGGAGGATCGGAGGGCTCCCTTTAAAACCTTTTCTTTTCTCTTCTGTCGATGGTTGGTATATGTAATGGGTTGTCAAAACAACAGGTTCTTTCTTCTTCTTCTTCATCTTACGCTCCTTGTCATCAGCTGGATTCATCAACTCATCGAGATCCTCTTTAGTTTTGTTCATCATAAGACCAATCTTGTTTATCTCAAACTCATCCAAATCCTCTTACGCTAATTTCTTCTCCAGTACATAATAAACTCCTTTCTTCTTTCTCTACTTCTTCTTCTCACCCAGTCACCACTTCTCTCCACTTACACCGGACGTTATCTCTTCTTTTACCTGCTCCTCAAATCCTACGCCTCACTCATCTTCTTCATCAGGAAATTATCTCACCATTTTTCTCATCTCTAAAAACCCCTCTACAGTTTTCATTAAGGTACGTGTTTATAAAGCTGGCATCAGGTTCCTCGGGCATATATATTTTCCAATCTCAGAGAATCCATCAATAATGGACTTAAAGGTGATGTGGGGATAGTTTGCATAAGTGGGATCGGTAATGATAAAAGCAAAAGTAAGCATGTGCATGTGGTGGGGTTCCTTTCTTGTTTTGTGATAAATTATTTATATGTAATCCAGGTATCAATTCCAAAGCGACTTTTGTTGTGTTCGAATCGGGTGTTCAATTCCCAAGACGACTTTTTTGTTTTATGTCGAATCCAGTATCAATTCAGGGACGATTGTTAAAAGCGCCTCCTCACTTCTTGTCCTCTCTTCACGTCTTACTGCTACGCTACCTTCACCTACGCTCATCTTCATCATTACTTTCCTCACCTCCATTCTCTATCTTCAAAAAAAAAAAAATTGGATCTTTATGTTTTTCTATGGAAACGCTTGCATTTGTTTGGAAGGTTCTTTGGGGTTGAAGTTTTAGAACCACTTTGGGTTTCATCTTTGTTTTTAAGTTGTAGGGATACTTTGGTTTATCCGGTTTGTTTCTGCTGCTTGAAGATGCTTCGCTTGCGTCGAATCTCATCATCAACTTGCTTCCGTTTATGGTTTATTAGCTTTAATCTGGTTTGAGTTTTAGCGATTTGTACTCAAACTATGCGGGAAGATGTTAGTAATATTATTGTATGTTATGTATTTAGGCCTTTTACCATGTTTTGGGCTCAAGCCCATGACCACATAGGGTTTGCTGTGTATTTATGTATCTTGTATGAGACTTGGTCTAGGAATCAATCACAAAATAATAATATCAATCATAATATTCTTACAGCCACATCAACATCACAACAGAATCTTCACTTTTAACACCAACACATAAAAATAACTTGTCTTTTATATTATCGGCATCCATCTGTCAAGTCTTGAAACTTGCGTTTTATTGTATTTAATACAAAAGAAAGAAAACTTTTAGCAAAGACTTAAAATTTATCAAGTCTTTACAAAAAGCTTTTCATGCAATGCACTAAAACCCTTTCAAAAAGTTTTTTGAAATATTAAAAAGTCATTATCAATTTATGCATTGGAGATGCTCTGATAGATCAAAACACACAATTGGGCTTAAGCTATATCTATTATCTAATAAATATTTATGATCTTATTAAATTTATCAATAAGCTCATAAACAACACCATCACATAAGCTCATGCCTTTCTTTTTTATTATTTCGTATTAAAAACACAATTACGTTTTTTTAGCTATGCATTACACTTACAAAAAAGAAAGAAAAAAAAAAAGTTAATTGACAGCTGTGGGATTTGAACCCACGCCCTTTCGGACCAGAGCCTAAATCTGGCGCCTTAGACCACTCGGCCAAACTGTCTTATTGTTACGTTTTCACGCTAAATATTATTTAAACATATATGTTATATCTATTTCTTTAATTATTTTTTATTTTAACACAGGTACCCTTCAAGAACTTGATTTGCAGAGTCTCTTCTTTTGAAACTGCATAATTTCCTCAGGTAAAAAACCCCTAATTTATTTCCCTAAAAATTCGCATTCAATTTGTATTAATTAAGTTACGATTGTTTTTTAAGATTTAGAATTAGGGTTATATCATACTGATGTTTTTATATAGCTGAATCTAGATAATCCCTTATTTTATCCCCAATTTTGTTTAGCTTATTTATGGGCTGACTAGCTTATCTCTTTTCGGCTTATTTTGGGACTTTATATTAAGTTTGTTATGTCATGATTAACACATATAAGCCCACAAGTTTCAAAAGAATCCGGAAAATTCATAAATCAGCTTAAGGGAGTGTTTGGAGGAGCTTATTTTTCAGGCATATGGACTTATTCAAAATTGGAAAGCTCAAAAGCTCACTTTTTTCGGCTTATGGGCTTATCAACTTGAGTTAATAGCTTATTTAAATAAGCTATAAGCTGAAAAAATATAAGCTCATAAGGCGGAAAAAGTGGGCTTACGAGCTTTTCCAGCCCGGAAAATAAGCACAGCAGGTGTTGATGTTTTGTCTATTACAAGTTTTAATCTGCCTTTTGTGTTTTTTTCTACCTCGTGTTGAAAAGCTTTAAATATTTTTTATTGGGGGTGCTTGAGGATCGATTTTTATTAATTATGTTAAAAAATTAACAGATACTTATGTAAGAAACTATTAGTCTGTAGTAAAACTCATAATGCGCGTGTTCTAGAAATGTAAAGTGCGAATGTTTCTTAAAGTAATGATGAATGATCATGTGTGTGTTTATAATTTGATATATTTGTCCGTTGCCCGTGATCTAAGAATCTGTTGTGAATTTTTTTTTCTGAAAGTGGTATGCGTCTATTGTAACTTCCATTCTAAGGATCCGTTTTGAATTGTTGCATTGTGTTTTTTTGCGGGTAGTAATTTAGGGATAGTTGTGTATACAAGTATATAACGATCGCAGGCGTATAATACTAAAAACGGACACTTTAAAAATGCTTTTCCACATGTAGAAAAATATCTCTTACACCTATAGGATTATGATAGTTTACATAGGATCACATAGGCTTGTTCAATATACTCATAACCTATGTGTTGTGGGAAAATGGGTGAGCTAGGTCCACCCGAGACACCTTGTCCATTTTTTATTTTTGTAAATACTTGGCATGTCAAATTTAGTTACATGATATATATCATTATATTTTTTCAGTAAGAATCAATTGTGAGAATCTTTCTGATACTGGTATACGTCTATCGTAAATTTTATTCCAAGGATCCGTTGTGAATTCTTATAGGGATACTTGTGCATACAATTATCTAACAATCACAGTTATATTATACTAAAGCATACACTTTAGACATGCTTTACCCCATATAGAAACTTATCTCCTTACACCTCCGTGAAAAATCGGATTTTAATAGGTTACATAGGATCACTTAGGCTTGTTCGATATACCTATAAGGCCATAATCTATGTGTGGTGGGAAAATGGATGAGCTAGGTCGAATCCAAACACTTCTGTTTATTTTATTTTTTCCTTTTTTGTTTTAGCAAATAGTTGGCGTGGGCCAATATAATTACTAAATTTACATTGTTTCGGTAAGAATCTAATTCGTATAATATGATATCAAAGGCTTTCTGCAACAAAAGTGCACTTTAGGCGACTATTGACCCATTTCCTTCTATGCTAAATTTTCATGGTACCCATTTGATCCGCTAAGGCATTAAGGTACCCATTAAAGATCGTAACCTGAATCGACCTTTTCATAATTAAAACGATCAAAAGTGTCACATTATAACCATGAACCCACAAATATATTGCAGTTATTTACTATCCTTGGCTTGGGTTATCTTTTACAATTATTACGCAAAACAAGTAAAATAACTATCATTTTGCTTGCAGTAGGCTATAACACTATAAAATCCACAGTTGGGGAAAATGGCGGCCACTCCTATGATGCCACCAAACGTAGGACCAGGGAATCCTAATGACGGAAATGCTCCAGCTGCTCCACCACCACCACCAGGGACAGACATGACTGGAATATGCTTCAGGGATCAACTGTGGCTAAACACATACCCACTTGACCGGAACCTTGTCTTTGATTACTTTGCACTCTCTCCCTTCTATGATTACACATGCAACAATGAACAACTCAGGATGCGCTCGATTCATCCTTTAGATATCTCTCATCTTTCGTAAGTTTTTCATTCAATTTAGTTTTCTGTACCGTTTTAGGGAAATTTGGCAAGAAAGGGAACATAAAATAACAAAATTGACAATGTAGGGCATCCCGTACTTTCTCGCCCATCAAAAGTTGTCCATTGTTATTAGCGTAAAATACCTTGAGATAGATGAGAAAGTCATGGATATCCAACATTGCCAAATTTGGTTTTTTACTTTTCTTGAAAACTCTCCCTTCTCTCGATAATGGTCATTAGTTTGTTACTATTTTACGCCAAAAAAAAACCCACTTTTATATATTAAAGCAGTTATATTAGGACGCATAAGAACATAACTGTTTGTGAGGTCTTACTCACGTCTTTCTAAGCAAAAATAATACGAAAACAACACGTATAACACGGTCTTGTTTGCTGCTTTACAAGATCTAATTTAAAATGAGATTATTGACTATTTATGCATAGTAAAATGACAGGAATCGAGTTTATGGTGAGTGAAGTTATGGAGCCACATCTCTTTGTCATGCGTAAGCAGAAGAGGGATTCTCCTGAGAGAGTGACTCCAATGCTAACGTACTATGTTCTTGATGGTTCAATATATCAAGCGCCACAACTTTGCAATGTCTTTGCAGCTCGGGTTGTATGTGATTGTTACCTCTTTTGTATATCTTTTTTATATATGGTCGCTTTGAATATCTTAATTTGGGAAAAATTAAACACCCCTGCATCCTTGAGTAAACTTACTATTTAGTATCGTAATATCCTCATGTAAAGTGATGATCTGTTTGTTCTGTTTTAATTTGGTTATTAATACAACAGGGACGGGCTTTGTATCATATATCAAAGGCTTTCACTACTGCAGCTTCAAAGTTAGAGAAGGTTGGATATGGTAAGCTTTACATTCCATCTTTGAGGCATCGTTTTATCTGCTTTAACGTTTGCTCGATTCATGGGTTGCAACATTGACGGGGTTGGCGGGTTGGGACGTTGGGTAACGGGGCATAACCGATAATGTTGTTTTGGGCGGGGTTTACGTGAACCACTTTTTTGTCCTTTCTTTAATAGATGATTAGCGTCTCAAATATGATTAGAAAAACTATATATATAGTATTTTATTTCTGTGAATATAACGTTCTAGACATTTGGTTAAAAAGGTTTATTTGACATATTTGAGACAAAACTTTACACAAATCAACACATTCTTAAGTAAATGGGTCGATATTATTGCCTCTAGCTGTAACGGTTTTCTTATTAATGTGTATGATGTAGTGGACCCAGAGAACGAGAACACATCCCTAGAACCGAAGGCTGCTAAGGAAGCTATCAACTTTAAGGAAGTTAAGCGAGTAGACCACATTCTTGCCTCATTACAACGCAAGGTAAATCAGGCCTTTCATATATCTTTTATTTCCTGCATAATACGGAGTATATCCTTAGAAAGTGCTTTGGTCTTCGGATCATAACATTTGTAGTTGTCAAATATATAACTGTTATTAGTTTGTCATCAGTAAAAAGGACAAGCTATCTGCGTCATCGATATTCTATGTTATTAGCGATACTTATTAATTTATTATTAAACCCTAACTTCATATGCAGCTTCCACCTGCACCCCAACCACCACCATTTCCTGAAGGTTATACACCCCCAACCGCAGAAGGAGAGCAAGGCCCGGAAACCGAGCAAGCAGGCCCCAAACTTCCCTTGGTTGACCCCATTCTTGACCAAGGTCCTTCAAAGAGGCTTAAATATTCTTAAATCGTATATTAAAAAATGCAACCTTGTTCAAAGCTAACTGTGTTTGTTGTGTAAGATCTCTTATATCGATTCTGATCATGAACTATGAGCTTTGCATAAGTAAAGAGTTTTTTCAATATAGATTTTCAGTTAATTTCATGTTACTTAGGTCGAGTATCAATTGCAAATCCATTATTTTCAGCCAGGGTATACTTTTCAGTTTCAAACCATGAATTTGTTTGTTTTGGGTATGCACGTGCATCACAGTGGGACATGTAGTTGTTCATTGACATACCCAGCTTTGAGCCCTGATTTTGTCTAAACTGCTACACATACATACTTATATTTACAATTGGTACAACCCGCGATGAAATAGATCCTCCCGACTTGGGTTTAGTTTACTTGCTGGCTCTTTTCTCAAATAGTTTTCTAAAAAACCTGTAATGTGTTTTCATTCCCTTGATGGTATAATGTTGAAATTGACTCACCAATATGTAGATCAACGTGGTGTAAAAAGCGGCCTAAGCGCTAGTCAGTCACTTACCGTGACGATTTGAAGCAAGTCGGTTGAATTAGGCGTTTGGTCAAAAGGTGGTCAACATCCCGCCCAGGCGGGTCAAATCGTTCAAATCGGGCTAGGGGGTCAAGTCGCCATGATGTTTTGGTGTTTCGATTTTTTTTATTGTGTTTTAATTTAAGTAACAGTGGTTGTTCTCTGGTAGTGGTGTAACACTCCAAATTTCACAGATTAGTCAGAATAGTATTTTATTGACTTTATAATATCGTAGTTTATAAAGTCTTTCTGTTATCTTTTATTAGAAACAAGAACCTTTACTGTAATTAGTTAACGAAAAAGGATTGACGGTACAAAATATTTAACGACAGTGACTAACGGTGCAAAGTACATTTTGGGACATAAATTCCTAATTTGCCCTTTTGGTCTAATTACCTCAAAAAATGCAGAATGTGATCCCTAAATCACACGTGTGACTTGGGACGTGGCATTATGTTATATTTTTGGAGGGAAAATAAGCATTAGACGTTATTAGCACAAGAATACTTCCGGAAGGATTTCAAGGGTGTTAAGTGGTGTTATGGTGTGTTAAAATGATTTGGGAGGATTTCAAGAACACCCTAAATCAATGTTTTGTCAATTTAGGAGTTTTGTTAATTAAGGTTTTGATGTTATGACTAAACATGATGTTAGAAATCATGTTAAGATGATTTACGTCAAATCATGTGTTAGATTCATGGATTAGTATCTAGTAGAATCATGTTATGTGTTATGTTAAAAAATAAGTAGTTTATATATGTAGCTTCGGAAATAGCCGAACCGTGTCTTGCTCTGTAGCTTCAGAAATAGCCGATATGTGTCATGTTTATAGAGATTCGGAGATAGCGGAATATCACATGATCTATTAGACTCGAAAATAGCCGAGTAATTATAGTTTATGCCATGATTCGGATATAGCTGAGATTTAGTCAAGTTATGTTATAAATTCGGATATAGCCGAGAATTAGTCATGCTTATGTCATGAGATTAACATCCTTGGTGGATGACATATGAATGGCGTAATATACGCCTTAGTATCCTTGGTGGATAATGCGTTTTAGGCACTTAGTATCCTTGGTGGATAAGATGTTGTTGGTACCATAACATCCTCGGTGGATTACATGTAGTTAGCGTGATATACGCTATAACATCCCTTTTGGGATAGTGCATTTTAGGCACTAAGCATCCTTGGTGGATGACGTAAATACATGATATATGAAGATTAGATATCGTCTAGTTACGTGATTAGATATCATGATATAATATGTGACGATTAGATATCGTCTAGTATGTAGATAGTGATTAGATATCACGATATGATATGTGACGATTAGATATCGTCTAGCTAGTTGTGAGATGATCAGATATCATTTTATGTTAGAAATCCAATTTGAAACTCGATTTGATAGTTCTAGTAGCATAGTTTCTTGAGATGATTAGATATCATCTTCAAGTTAGAAATCCAAGAAGTGTTGCACCCCTTTGAAATGAGTGCATGTACATCACATCTCCTACGATGGAAGGTTTTCTGCGTTCTGTCAATTTACGCAGAGTGAATCGGTCCTTAAGGAACCCCCGAAAGGGCCGCCGTCAGAAATTAAATTTTATGTTATGATAGTTCATTTTAGTTAAATATGGTTATTTGCCCATTTTAACCCATTTAGACAATGGGCGGGTTGACACATTATGTGTAGTACCATGAGATGATTAGATATCATCTTTATGTTAGGAATCCAATTAGAAGTTGGATTTGAGGTTATTCGTAGCATTTTATAGCGATAGTATAAAATTTACATGTTTTGACCCATTTAGATATTTGGTGGGTTAGCATTTAGAAAATGCTCAACCTTGCTTATAGTAATCTAGTTTAGCTCCATTTACTCACTAGGTGTTTTAGACTTGCTATTTCTGTTTTCATGTTCTCTGTAGGTTTGTCAAGGAAAGATCAAGTTGCTATTTTGAGGGAATCGGATTCGCTTGCATATCTAGGTGACAAGCGACTCATTCTTGTAATGTGATACTAGCTAGTTAACACCTTACTATTTTCGGTAGCTATGTAGTGTATGTAAACACTTTCAAGTCTGAATTTTAGTGTTTAGTAAGTTTATGTATCAAGTCTAGTGCCATACTTATGTTTAATAGTTTCAACGGAGTATTTGGCACAACTCCGAAATCACATTTTCGCTCATGTTTAAAGCTTGTAAAGTTACAAACATGTTTATTAATGTATATTCAGTAGTTCTGTAAAGGTTCATGTCATTTCATTGAATATAAGTGTGTTTTTCAGAAATTTGTTTGATCAGAAAGTTAGCAGGTCTGATTTGTAGTGGATACGGCTTATTGGAGGATACGACGTATCCCCGCGACCCAGAGTTTTAATAAAAATAAATCAGTTAAATTTGAGCATTTCAAGTGGAACAGTTGAAAAAAAGAGAAGAAATGGAGGGTGAAATGGAGGCGGTGTCGTTAATCTTATGTAAACCTAATAATATATGTTTTCTTGGCGAGTAAAAAGCTTATATAATGGACCCAACAAATAACTCGATGCGCTTTAATAAAAGTAGACGAAAACTTAATCAAAACCAATCATAATGTAAATTTTGCAACATATGCAAAAGATTTATAATTAAAATAATAAAAACATTAATAAAACGATCAAAAATATATAAATTATGTAGATTTTAGGGTCAATTGCATATATACCCACTAAAACTTGCATATTTGCATATATACCCAAAAATGCTTAAAATGCATTATACATCATGCAATAAGTTGAGATTACAGCATAGCATTCAATGATATGAGATTTCACATGTTCCATTTTTTCACTTTTCACTTTTCCAATTGTTGACTATTTGACCATTTTCTTATTTTATGTAGTATAGATATATATATATATATATATATATATGTATGTATATATATATATATATATATATATATATATATATATATATATATATATATATATATATATATATATATATATACTTAGCATGGCGGCAGCGGTTCCTAGTAGTAGACAATTAATGATATACGATATTGTGGCACGTGTTTCGTTTAACATTCAACATAGAACGTGAAAAGATGAAAATGTAATCGCAATAATAAAGTAATACTGATAACCAAAAGTTAATGATTTAAAATTACAGTAATAAACAAAAAAATAATAGTAATACTTATGAGCGCATTTGTCAGTAATATGATTGATAGCAATGTTTTAAACCGGGTTGATCCGCCGGTTGAACCAGGAACCGGCTCGGACACCGGGCCAGATAGGACCGGGTTTTTGCTTGTTTGAGAATCGGATTGAATCAACGGTTTTTTGTTGACCCGGTTTGATAAACCCGACCGGGTCATATTTTTTATTAAAAATTTTAACAATATGATTTTTGGATTTTTTATTAAAAAATTTAACAATGTGATATTTTTTTCCATTAATTTTTCTAAGTTTAATTAAAAAGTTGAAGTGGTGATGGCTAATCTTTGTTAAAATTTTGTAAAATAGTAAATTATAGTTAAACTATCTTAGAATCATCAATTAATATAGTTTTACTATATACTATTATAATTTAGAATCACTTGTTGAATTTTTTGCTATATTATTATAAATATAGAATTAAAAAGCAAAACATATCGGTATAGTTTTAATCTTTTTTAATTGGTTTAATCGAATATATAAATAAATGCGAATAAATTATGAGATCATGCAATATGCCCTGCTCACAAACCCGCAAAGCAAGACACATACACTATGTTATGAAGCGTATCAACAAATTCTATTGACTGCGATTTAATCATCAAACGTTTGTGTTCAAATTGTTGGCTAATGTTAATAGATTAAAAAATGAATTTGGTAGAGATTCTTCAAAAAGTATACTCCTCTACAGATGAGAATGATATGTATACGATGAAAAGCTTTATTGGTGCATTTCAATCAACTTGCATAATTGAACCTCAAAGCAACATGTTTTCAGACATACAATGAAACGGGTTTCCTAAAAATGTTATTCTTCAAATTACCAAAGATAAGTTTCCACATTTTCCACTTTTCCACATTTTCACTTTTCCACAATTTGACTTTTTGACCATTTTTCTATTTTAGATAGTTAAGATAATTTTTTTTCCACTTTTGAAAAAAAGAGAAGTGATTTTTTTTTTTTTTTTTTTTTTTTAACTTAACTCATAAACACCAACGTATATTTTTTCTCAAGCAAGTCATAGCAATCTTTGTTCAAAAAAAAAAGTCATAACAATCTATTGTCTATTTGAAAGATAAATAAGTATATTACTATATAAACATACCCGTAGGTATATAATTTACTGGCACTTATTGTGGACGTATGGTCCGGACTGGGCCAATGTTTTGAAAGGCTCAAGGCGCACTAAGGCGCGAAGGGGACCAAAGAGCCCTGAGGCGAGGCGCATATCAAGGCGCGGGATTCATGAATACGAGGCCCACTAAATACATTAAGTTTTTTTTATAATATATGTGACCATTTATGTAGCTTAAATAACACAAAATAATATTAAATACTTAATACATGACACATATAGCCATTAAAAAAATTAAAATGGATCAGTTGTCACTTCTCAAATGGATCAACTCTTTGGCTCGATGAACTACATATATATTAAAATCCATATTAGACTAAATATGCTTGTGTCCTACACTTGCATACTTACATCTAACAAAGTTCACAATTTAACCCAAATATCAAGCAAGCAACATATTAATATTCAAGGCATAATGCAAATCATACAAATACTCACCCTATGATGTGAAGCTTGAAGATAAAATAAACTTATGACGTTATTTACAAATCAATAAAATAAACAATCAATAAAAATCAGTTCAAGATATAAACTTATGACGTGAGAGAGATTACATATTTGTAAAATGATCATAATCTATAGTTACCCACTTAATTGTGTGTTTTAGTTCTTTTCCAAATTAGGGATGTTAGATATAACTTAAAAGGCTCATGTATTTAACTTATAAGGCCCATGTATCTTATCTTAACATTTAGAAAACAGCCCCAAAACCTGTTACATCTCTAAGGCGCTAAAAAGCCTCAAGGCGCTGCGCTTTTTATGGGATTCATGCATGTCGTGAGCCTTGATCCAAAAAAATCCCTAGAGCTTGAGCCTTGAGCGAGGCGCGCCTCAAGGCGCGCTTTTTAAAACAATGGACTGGGCCAGGAATGAGTCAGGCCCGACAGATGCGGCCCACTCTACGCCTAAACCCTAATACATGCCCTATAAATACATGGCTGGATCTCCTCATTAAAAGTATGATCAAAACCCTAACTTATGTTATGCTACATCGCATACTAACTTGACCGTCGGAGGTGGACCCCAGGGCTACGGCCTCGGGTCCACTCCTAACGGGTTCTCTTTGTTGACAGGTCTACTAGGGCTCGAGAAGACGACTAACGGCCAAAGAGAGTCGTTGAATCCTGCCCGCGCCAGATTATGCATCAACCAGTTGGCGCCATCCGTGGGACACGAACCCACGACCACGTAATGTGTATAATATACGTATAACAAGTTAGTTC
Source organism: Chrysanthemum makinoi (assembly GCA_910596185.1). Classification (NCBI taxonomy): domain Eukaryota; kingdom Viridiplantae; phylum Streptophyta; class Magnoliopsida; order Asterales; family Asteraceae; genus Chrysanthemum; species Chrysanthemum makinoi. Next base: position 95,752,177 of record OU343221.1, on the reverse strand, counting down.
ATTAATTCAAGATAAATATACGTATGCATATTATGCAGGTAGTTTTGAGAACATAAGTATAACATCATTATTATATTTTTAACCGATGCTATCTTTGAATTTTAATGCTCTTTATAACTGACTTTATGAACAAACTACCTGTTAAGGATCATGATATTTTTTTACATAAGATACAAGAAAAGAAAAGTCCGCACGATCGGACCTATTTTATATTTTAGTCCGCACGATTGGACCTAAGAAAATATTCGCACGATCGGAGCTATTTATTTTTAGCCGCGAATTAATTCGCAGATATCGTTTTACGGTTGGTACGCTGTTCGCTCGAACAACGCAGTCGCGATAAATCTACCCGCGTTAGGCGTGGCGTTCAGACATCTTCGCAGAGAACGCGTGCGCGCGAACACCACGATGCTAGTCAATCGCCATGATGCGACCGGACAAAGGCCGTGGTATAAACATCTGCGATCATCCACAAACGCTCGAAGTCTATGCGGTTACGATAAATCCATCTGCCTATTGGTCGCGTCACGTTTTATTTTATACATTTAAAAAAGAAAAGAAAAACATAATTAATTATTTCGCCGGCATCGCATTCCACGCGCGGTGCGACCGCCACTTTTCTTATGTGTTATATATTATTTATGCTATGCGCATTATATTACTCATGCTATGTGCTGTCTATTGTTTCAATTAATTTGGTTTTATATGTCGCGATTCGCGCATATACTTTAATCTTTGCATTCGTGTTTTTCGTAGATTAAATAAGTTTAATGCTCCTACATGAGTAGCACCATCAAACTTGGGGCTACGGGTATATGCTACCATCTGTTTCCGTGACGCGCCACGCAGATTATTTGGAAGCTCGGTACAAAGACGGATTTAAATATTCGCACCATCTTGCCGCATGGGAGACGCCCTTCGCGGGTTGTAAAGACGGATGTAATGCGCGCGAAGCACGCCTTCTGTCGCACCTCTTTGTTGCACATAGCGCGACTTGCGCTACGTAAGCACGCCTTCGTCGCACCTCTTTGTCAGCGCCACAGCGCGCACTTCAAGCACGTCGCCTTCGTCGCACCACGCTACGCCGCTATCGGGTACGAAGGGTACGCCTTACCCAGATGCAAAGATACGAGTTCCACTTTCACCTACGCGGCCATCAGAACTTAAGTCTAGCATAACATAGCCATGCGCTATCTCATACTAGACTTGGGGGCTTGGGACGTATGGCGGAGGGCCAGAATGGGTCGGCCCGCAGATGCGGCCCACTTTACGCCTAAACCCTAATCCATGCCCTATAAATACATGGCTGGATCTCCTCATTAAAAGTATGATCAAAACCCTAACTTATGTTATGCTACATCGCATACTAACTTGACCGTCGGAGGTGGACCCCGGGGCTACGGTCTCGGGTCCACTCCTAACGGGTTCTCTTTGTTGGCAGGTCTACTAGGGCTCGAGAAGACGACTAACGGCCAAGGAGAGTCGTTGAATCCTGCCCGCGCCAGATTATGCATCAACACTTATGTAGTGAGAACGTATTGTGGTGTCATCTTTTCATTCTTTTGTTAATTATTATAGTTGATACAATAATATACTGTTGAAGTATTTAGACATCGTTTTAAAAATATATGAGTACGTAGATGATTAGAAGAAAAATAGAAGAAGATAACCTGGATGAGAGCATAGAAAAACAATGTTTACTAGCACGTTGAAAATAAAGCAAATAAAGTCATCCGAAACAAAAAGGTTCCCACCTCTCACAAATCTCATTTGTCCATTTGGCATGAAACTCAATAACATTTACTTTACTTTACAGTATATTTTTTTAGACAGTGTTTTATTCTTGACCTACGCTACATTCACGAAAAAAAAGAAAAAAATAATAATAAAAAATAAAATCAACATAAATAAGCTAGTATGTTTTGATTAGGTTATTAAAAAAAATGAAATATTATTTGAAAAGCCATCAATCAAATCATATAATCTCATTTTTGTGAATGCTTCTTTGTGGTTCTTCTATTTACTTAAGTGGTTAGTGAGTTAGTATAACTTTTATTTATAATACTTATAAAGAGTGAATATTTATTTTTAAAAATTTGAAATCTTAAATCTTGAAAACTTAAATTAATATAGTTTGCATATATTATCCTAAGGGTGTGTTTCTTTTTTCCATATGAACCACTTAGGGCACGTTTGGCAGAGAGAATTTCAGATATTAAAAATGAATTGAAGAATTAAATCCAGAGAAATGAAACTGAATAAGAAATTAATTAGATTCTACTATTTGATAGCGCCAGATAAAAGAAATAATTTATATTCACAAAACATTTTTTTTCCTTTGAAAAACATATTTCGAGCAACAATTTTTTTTCAAAATGTTTCGAGCACATGATGTTGCACATTAAATTTGTTTACAAAAATTATTAACAAAATACGTTCTTTAATAAAATTTAATTTGAAGTGATTAAAAAAACTCATTTATCTAAATTCTCTACTAAAATGATGGAAATGGAGGTTAACTAAATTACACTACCATTTCTTTCCAATTCTCCACCAATTTCTCTTCAATTCTCCATATTTTTTTATTTATTTATTTTTTTTCCTATACCAAACAATGGAATTTAATCCAATTTCATTTCTCCTATTTCTTTTCTCTCTACCAAACACACCCTTAATGTGAGCTCAATCCTTTAATCTCACTTAATGGAAAAACCCACCAAAGCTTTGTCCTCCCCTTTAAGAGATTAATTAAGTGATTCATATAAAACCACTTAATTTGATAAACACCCCCTAAATATTCTTTAATACACTTTAAGTTTGATCAATTCGAAACATGCCAAGTTTTTAAAAACACATACTATATTAATTTAAAAAAACACGTGTTTCATATTTAAAAAAAAAAAACACACGGGTCATATTAAAAAAACACACGTTTTGCATCAAATGTCAAACTAAAATCACAATTTCTCAAGTATAATTATTTGACGGTATACACCGTCGCTTTGCGCGATTGTACGTCTAGTATAATCAAATAGCTAAAACTACTACCTATTAATCTAAAGAGGCTTGTGATATTGATCGCAAAGAGGCTTGTGACAGAGCCCAAAAAGCTAAGGTTAAGTGGGCTATAGAGGGTGACGAAAATACCTCTTTTTTCCATGGCACTTTAAAGAAAAGGCGGAGACAATGTGCTATCAAGGGTATTCTTCATAATTGTGTTTGGATTAAAGATCCGGGGGGAGTGAAATCTGAATTCTACACGCATTTTCGCAATAGGTTTTCCTCTACAGGAGACATACGTCCTTCTATAGGTAATATGTCTTTTAATCAGATTTCTGTTGAACAAAGTGAGCACTTGGAGCGTGATGTGTCTATTGAAGAAATTAAGAGGGCCATTTGGGATTGTGGTGGAGATCGTGCGCCGGGTCCGGATGGTTTTACCTTTAAGTTTTTCAAAACTTTTTGGGAGGTCATTCAAAATGATGTGGTGAGGTCTGTTCGTGAGTTCTTTCATTCGGCTTATTTCCCAAAAGGTTGTAATTCCTCATTCATTACTTTGATCCCCAAAACTAGAGACGCGAAATTTGTTTCGGATTTTAGGCCTATTAGTTTGATCGGCTGTCAATATAAAATTATTGGCAAGATTCTAGCTAATAGGCTTAGTTTAGTCATTGGAAGCTGTGTTAGTTCCGTTCAATCAGCTTTCTTAAACGGAAGAAATATCCTTGACGGGCCTTTAGTGTTGAACGAGTGTATGGCCTGGTATCGTAAGAAGAAGAAAGCTCTCATGGTTTTTAAAGTTGATTTCGAAAAGGCTTTTGACTCGTTACGTTGGGATTACCTTGATGTGATTATGGAGGAATTAGGTTTTGGTCTCAAATGGCGCACGTGGGTTTTAGGTTGTTTCAAGAATTCTAGGGTGTCTATTCTTGTAAATGGTTCGCCCACTCCGGAGTTTGATCTGTTAAAGGGTCTTCGTCAAGGAGATCCTATGTCTCCCTTCCTCTTTATTCTTGCCATGGAAGGGTTACATGCCATGGTTAATAAGGCGGAGAATGAGGGCATGTTCAAGGGTGTCTCTATTGGTCGCGGAAACATCAAGGTTTCTCATTTATTATATGCTGACGATGCTATTTTTGTAGGTGAATGGTCCCATCCAAATGCTTATAATTTGATATGTCTGCTTCGATGTTTCTTTATGTTGTCTGGGCTGAAATTAAACATCCACAAGAGTAAAATTCTAGGTGTCAATGTTCGAGCAGAGGACGTTTCTGATATGGCTCTTGTCCTTGGATGTGGAGTTGAAAAGCTGCCTATGACTTATCTAGGCGTTCCTGTTGGATGCAATATGGGACGTTGTGAAAATTAGAATCGCATTGCTCAGAAATTTGAATCAAGGCTTTCTAGTTGGAATGCCAAGCTTCTTTCCATTGGAGGTCGTCTATCTCTCATTAAGGCAGTTCTAGGTAATCTCCCTACCTATTACATGTCTTTGTATTGGATGCCCTTAACTGTTCAAAAGCGTTTGGAATCCATTAGAAACAAATTTTTCATTGGAGCTGACCCAGATGAAAATAAGATTACATGGGTAAAGTGGAAACCGTGTCTCACTAGTAAGGCTATGGGAGGTCTTGGTATTGGAAGTATATTCGCGTTTAATGTTTCCTTGCTTTTTAAATGGATATGGAGGTTTCGATCTAGCCCCAATAATCTTTGGGTTAATGTGATAAAAGAGATTCATGGAGCTGATGGTGGCATTGGAAGTGGCAAGTTTAGGATGTCTCATAGTCCTTGGTTATCTATTTTACATTCCGTATCCAAACTCCGTGATAAGGGCATTGATTTATTAAGTCTATGTGGTCGCCAAGTTGGTGATGGAATCACCGTTTTGGGAAGACTTTTGGTGGGGAACGCCCTTTAAAGGATAAGTTCCCGCGTGTTTATGCCTTGGAAAGAGATAAGCTGAGCACCGTTGCTCAACGTATTAATACGGACTGGTCTAACGCGCTAAGAAGACTTCCAAGAGGTGGTATTGAGTCGACTCAGTTTGATGAATTGCTTCAACTTATTCAGAATACGGCCCTTTCTGATTCAGATGATAGTTGGTCTTGGAGCTTAAATCCAGCCGGTTTTTCTGTCGCTTCCACGCGGGCTTACGTAGATGAACAGATTCTCCTTGGTAGTTTTTCTTCTACACGATGGGTTAGATGCATTCCTATTAAAGTTAATGTTTTCATTTGGAAGTTAAGGCTTGATAAACTTCCTACCATGGCTAATTTGGATCGTAAAGGCATTGATGTTCCTTCCATCTTATGCCCTATTTGTAATGCGCATGAAGAGAACGTCGATCATCTATTTTTCACGTGTGAGTTGGCTCATGTCCTATGGGGTTTATTGGCGAGATGGGTTTCTTTGGATATTCCGGGTGTTTCTAATTGCGACGAATGGTTTTCTTGGTTAGATGCGGCTCATGTGATGAAACGTGAAAAGACCATTCTTGAAGGGATTGCTTCAACCTTGATGTGGTCCATTTGGAACTTTCGTAATGCTTGGATTTTTTCGTCTCCCAAGCCTAAAAAGGCCAACATTTGGGACTCTTTTGTTCATCAATCGTTCTTGTGGATTTCATCTAGAAATCCCAAACGTAGCTTTAGATGGATAGACTGGTTAGATAACCCTATTGTTTCTCATTCTTCTATGTAAACTTTGTTTTGCTAGCGTTTGCTAGTTTCTAATATATTGCCGCCGTTCTAAAAAAAATAGCTAAAACTACTTTTCAAGAAGATTTAAGGTAACTTTTAATATAAATGGGAAAAACATCAACATATATTGACACAGATAGCAAGTTAGCAAAGGTGGTCTTTCTTTTTGTCATATATAATAAAGATGTTTACAGGTTAAATTTTGATGGAAATAATATCTTATTTTGTTAATGGTGATGTAAATAATATCTTTTATTGATTAGAATGTCTCAAACTTAATACTAGTATAACTATAGACTCATTTTGTTGGAATTCTTTACATCTAGAGTTGATAAAATATTTCTAATCAATTGAAGTTTTATATATATACAAAGATCCAATATGACTAGCTCTTGTAGTACTTGAAGTTGAAACTATACTTGATCCGATATGTTTCTCTAAAAGTACTCATCGGATTGTGATATCTGATCTTTGTACACATATATTCATTTGGTCTCAAATAAGAATAGACGATAAGAATAGACTTGAACAATTCAATAAGAATAGACGATAAGGAGAAGAAACTCTCAAATAGTTCCAAAGGGGCCATGCATAACTATCAAACTTTTTTTTTTTTTTTTTCGAAAGGCAGATGATATATTACTAGCAAAACAAACCAAGATACAAACAAAGGCAACCCGCTACATCAACAAGCCGATTAAAATAGCGAGCCCCTGGAAAAAACATATACAAAAGAGAAACTTACAAATTAAAAAAACCACCATATGAGTGGCCACACAAACACACCACATAACTATCAAACTTTAGGTCGTTGTTGTCGAAGATAAATTCATTTAAGTCATTAGGTTCCAAATATCCAATCATCTACCCATAAAGTAGGTGCATGTCTTAAAAGTTATGTGTTAGGACCATATTCGCATGAAAACAACTTAACATAATAATATGTTTTTCACATGTGAGTGAAAGATAACCATCAAATATGGAAAGCCAACCTGCTGCATGCAACTTCAACTATATGTTTCTAAATCCAAAACCAACAAATACATAAACAATCAAATGAGGTAGTAGTTTTTCTTTGTGACATGCACACCAATGGCGGACCAGAAACAAAAGCAATTCGGTAAATTTTATTAAAACTGAAGAAGACTAGTAACACATTATTTTTTCATATGATGCACTACTATAAAGTTTACGCAAGAAATATCTATGTTGTTAATTACAACCTCATAAAACCTCCCTAGGTCCACCGAAAAACATGCGCACTAAAATCGGCCAACCAAATTAAATGTTGTGGACCGTTTATGCAGTCGCTCCAAACGTTATAAAAAAAAGTGACTATATGACTTGTGTTGAAAGAAACTTTTGGTCCATATGCACATAAAAGAGATTAAGTGCAAGAATGGGACGACATTAAAGAAAACGTGGATCGCCGAGTGCCGACACTCAGTTATCACAAAATCTATAGAAAAGCAAATCACAATACACAGCCTTTTACGTTGCGTTCTCGAATTCTTTTTAAAAGTAAAGACAAAAAATATAAGAAACTAAAAAGTTTATTTTGTTCTTAAGTCTTATAAAAAAGAAAGAGAAAGAAAATGCCAAAAAAAATGTTAGCATTTTCACCAAAAAGTTTCCGCCATGAGCAAATTTAGAAAGACACAAAACTACACATAAACTATTGATTATATAATACAGTAACCAATATAACCTTCAATATTTATACGCCCTTTACTTATACTAGCAGGGTACTCGCGCGTTGCATCGGCGGGTACCTTAAAATAAAAAAATTTGATGAATAATTTATTTTAGTTTATTATGTTCTTTTTAACAATAAATTTATAGATATCAAGAATTTCGTATAGCCCGTGCCCGTTCGGGCTCGAACTTGTTGGCCGGTAATCTGCGCAAGCTCGAGCCCGTTGGTCCCCGCCGTTTAGGGCTCAAGCCCATTTGGCCCGCTGCCCGTTCGGGCTTGAATATTTGTATAATGTGCTTTATTATTTGCAGTACTGAAATTTAATGCAGGAATTGTGTTTAATTTGGTTGTACAATATGCTTGATAATTTGTATTTCTTATGTAATGAGTGTTTTAATAAGTGTATTAATTGTATTTATTGACCAGTTAAATAATTGACTACATTGAATAGCATTAATGTGGTGTTTTGTTGTACACTATGCTTCTAGTCTTGTACGTTTGAAAATTATGTGCATTGACCACTTTAATAGCATTAATGTTGTAAGTCTGAAAATAAGTCTGAAAATTACATCATGCTTATTTTGTTGTACACTATGCTTATTTTGTTGTAAATCTGAAAACTGGTTGCAGCTATTGTACATTGTGCTTAAATGGTTGTAATTTTTGGTGAAGGAGTGTTTTTAATAGCATTAATGTTGTTTGATAGAATTTTGATCTTAAAATGACATCACGCTTTATTTTGTTGTACAATATGTTTACTTTGTTGTAATTCTGAAAATTGAGTGCATTAAAGTGTTGTAAACCATGCTTAATTTTTTGTACGTCTTAAAATTAAGAGTGGGGTGCCTTCTGCATTATAAGTAGTATAGATTAAACCCTTATCATAAAATAAACATGTTTAAAAAGCATAAATGTAATTATGTCACTTTTTCTTTTCATTTTTTTATAACTCACGAAGATGAACTTTTTTTTTTTCGTTTCCTTTCATTTCAATTCTTTTTCTTTTGATTTTTTTTATACTAAAATACACCGTTGGTCCCTAAACTTATACAGAAGCATCGTAATGGGATCATCATGGGGAGTCCAAAACTTGGGTTTTTAATGCCAAACTAGTCCCTTGACCACTAATGCCAAAGTCAATGTCTGATTTTTGTCATGTAGTCGATGGTATTTTAGTTCATACACATTTATACTTTTGTCCCCATTATTAATCCTTTTGGGTTTTCTTCATCTTCAACCCAGAAATTTATACCACTCCAGTTGGTTTCTGTTACGAGTAATCCCACAATCAGTCGATAGTTACCTCATTTATGCGGTTACACTTCTCCTTATGGGCCTTACAATAAGCTGGAACGGAACCGCAGCCAATGCACCAATGTTTGCAGAAGTTGTCCCCGCCAAACACCGGACCATGATCTATGCATTTGACCGTGCTTTTGAAGGGTCATTTTCATCCTTCGCTGCACCAATGGTTGGGATCCTGGCAGAGAATATTTATGGGTATGACCTAAATCTGTGAACGCGAATGGGGGGTCCACTAGAGAGGCGCTAGCATTATCGAAAGGGCTTTTTGCTATGATGGCAGTTCCATTTGGAATGTGCTGCTTGTTCTACACCCCCGTTGTATCGAGTTTTCAGGCGTGATCGTGAAAATGTGAGAATAGCTACTCTAAAAGAAGAAGAGATGATCTGATTCACCATGTTTTGAATAACATGCGTAACAAATGGTGTAAATTTAGCATTACCGGTAACACAAACATATGGAGTATTGCATTCTTTGTATTGGTTTTAGGTCAAAAAATATAGTAAAAACGTTATTCTGTGTTTTTACATATTCAAAGGAACAGATCTATCAATTTTTCGAGTTATACTTCTATAAAACTATCCATTGTTCATTGTTTATTTTAGTTTTCATTAATTTTCCTAGCACAAATCATTAGTAAGGATTGAGATCATAAATCTTTGTTTCCATTTAGCAACATTCTCATATTCATCATATTGTAGCAATTTAATCATTTATGTTTATCAAAGGCTAAATAGATGCAAAAATCATTGTCCTTCTGTGAGTTTTTCATTGAAATAAATTTATCCGTTACATATAGACCTTGATGCTAATACCATCTCAATTGTATCAACTACATCATTCCGTCGTATTTAATTGATATTAAGCAATATGAGCGTTGGTATCACATCTAACTCAACAATCAGAGTTAATCAAATCATTTCTTCTTCTTTTTGAGTAACTATTCGCACACTATCTCGATCATGCTTAAAAACCCAATACAACGGGGTGTAGAACAAGCTACACATTCCAAATGGAACCGCCATCATTGAAAAAAGCGCTTTTGACAATGCTAAAGCTTCACCTGTGGACCCGGCGGTTGGGTTCACAGATTTTGGGTTGTACCCATAAACCTTTTTTGCTAGGATCCCAACAATAGGTGCAGAAAAAGATGAAAATGACCCTTCCATGGCCCGGTAAAATGCATAAATCATGGTCTGATGTTTGGCAGGGACCACTTCTGCAAACATTGGTGCATTGCAAGTGGTTCCATTCCAACTTATTGTAAAACCCATAAGAAAAAGTGTGACTGCTAAAGTGTGGTAGTTATCAACTGATCGAGGGATTGCTCGTAGGAGGAACCAAGTGTAAGGGATTCCCATCATCGCGCTAAATTGTGCACATATTATTCGGCCAGAATGAGGGTAAATCTGAGACATTCGATCAGCTATGATGTTACGCCCCGTGAACGACACGACTAAAAATCATGAAAATTTGAACTTTTACGCGGAAACGACCCAACTTTAATGTACCTTCTGTTACTCTTTTAACAACTGACGAGAATATATTACCATTCAGCCCTTGCAAGTATTTTTACATTAAACTAGACTCAAATACTTTTAAAACGACTGGTGACACCCTAAAGTGCACTATGACCCGTCCTGTGCACTAAGAACCCCTAAAGTGCACTATAACCCCTCTTTTGCACTTAGGAAACCCTAAAGTGCACTAGAACCCCTCTTGTGCACTAAGGATACCTAAAGTGCACTATAACCCATGTTATGCACTAAGGACACCTAAAGTGCACTATTTTCTCAAATCACCCCATAACACATTTAAACATTAAATCAACACTTTAGACTTGTATTTAAACACATGTAATACATATTAACTAAAAATATACCATATACATTGTTTCCCAAAATCCTTGACCCGTTTGACCCAAAATGGGTTAAAATAGACCTTGTCCCAAACACCCCTTTTTCTGCATAACCATTTTATATACTTTTGACCCATTTTCCGGAAACCATAGTTCCCAAACTCGTTAGACCACGAAACATTCCAGATTTCTTATACACGTCATTGACCTCATTTCCATACAAAAACATTTACTGTTCGACCTTTGGAGTAGTACTTTTAAAGTAACGGTTTTGTGCCCAAAACCCGTTTTGATCCATTTCATGTCAAACGACTCTTAGCAACTCATTACCATACCAAACTCAACCAAAATCATTAGTATAACATAATAAACTTATTCCATAATTGAATGACCCGTTTACAACCCAAAATGGGTATAAATATGCTTATGCCAAACACCCCTTTAACTTTGACTATAAACACTTAAAACACACTTTGACCCAACGGTTGGCCACCGATTCATCAAGACAATGATAACATACAAATTGATACTTGACGACACATTTACAAACCATTTTAGACTTCCGGAGGTACAATATTGCTTGAGCTTGGTATCTACCTAGCTCCTATTATCACATATTACCATCTTCAATAATCATTCCATGAACCACACCCAATCCAAGCCATATCGCTTCAAGCACATGAACCTACAATAACATTAACAACTATAACTTGTAAGCGATAACGCCAGTAAGTAATCGGCTATGACATGGCAATGCTTCTATCATCATACAATTCATGTAAGCATTGCTAGCACACAAACCATAACACAAATAGCACATAAGGCAATAACACATACCTTAACACATCTTTAGGCAATTAACTCTATAACCATCATCAATTCTCATAATAATCCATTAGCTTAACTATAACCAATCTTTGCTATAACAATCATAAACAAATCATACAATAATTTCCACATTAAGCATGTAGTAACCAGATTACTTACCTTAGCAATCTGTGCTAAGCCATACACAATTTATCATCATCTTCATCAATATTCAATAATGCCCAACATCATCCATAGCTAACATCCTTAAACATAATAACCAAGGTATACTTAAAACATCATTAATTAACTATAGCCATGGATTACACAACTATTTGGCTTACATAAACATCCTCAAATCATCACATAATCATATATTGATTATGTGATGATCCTCCCATAAATTATCCAACTTTTACCCACAATAAGACACTTCTAAGATTACTGTAACTCTTTTAAATCAAACTTTATGATCATAACATGATCATATCCAATTTACCCATTTACTTCAATTTAATGAAGGGTTTCACCCAATTACACTATAACACCTTAATTAGTGTTTAAAACCACAATTACCCAAAACCCCTAACTTGGGTACATGAACCTTAACTCACCAATTGACAATTAACACATCAATAAGAATAACTTACCTTATAGTATCCTTTTTTATGGCTTCACACTGGGGTAAACATCTTTAATTCACCATCAATTGGTCTCCAAGACCAACCTTCTCTTTTCCTCTAATTACATATTACGACATACACACCTCTCACACTTATTTCTGGAAATTAAATGAAGAATGAGGAAGTGTCTAGAGATAAGTAGGTGGCATCTTTGGCCACTTGACGCCAATGGTCCTTCAAGTCCCATTCTTTATAATTTGGCCACACTACACTTCTATAACAAGTTATAATATGGCAACTTAGGTCCCCCTATTTTCTATAACTATAATATAACATTTATAATTACTAGATTGACTATCGGGTTGACTAGTCAATCCCGTCATGTCCTTAGACCATATTCATCTAGGGTAGGGCCTATTTGTATTTCGGGATACGGGTGTAACATATGATCCCACCAATGAGTGAACAAATAGAACACCCTGCTCCGAAAAGGCTGAAAAGTATTGCGACCTTTTGGTGATCAAAACCTATAAAAGAGAAGAAAAGCTTAAGTTTGCTTATACCCGAAAATCCCAAAACTTGAACCATTGAGCAAAAATAGAAACATTTTCACTCTTTTTAAACCATTATTTCTAATCCCATTTATAAAAACTTGAAAACGCAACGTTACATTATTCACACATTCACACACTAGATTCTACTAGACCAAAGAACCGCAAGAAATCAAGACATGACTTAGTCATTGCTTTATCAACCAGCATTTAAGTAGTGAACTAATGCTATAAAAACCAAATCAAGTACTTAAATTACATATAGCTAAGATACGATACGGAATCCTGTTATATATACGATCGTATCCATATCTAACTCATATGCTATTAAAAATCAAAGATTAAAAAAAAATCACAAAGTGTAACATGCTAGCACGTGGTCCAAAAGTGGTGACATTATATATATATATACTAAAACCCATTGCTGGGCACTGTAGCTACAGTGGACACTCAATTTTCAGTTTAGCCCCTTTTAGCCCTTTAGGTTTCTGATCAATTGCAAAGTTAGTCCTTAACGTCCGTTACCTAACAGTTGAGGATTAAATTTGAAACAGAACAATAACTTCAGGGGCTATTTCTGTGCAAATATTAAGTAGAAATAGCCCCTGAGGTTACCTTTCATTTTCAGCGTTAGTCCCTAAGGACTAGCTTTGCAACAAACCGCCACTTTCAGGGACTAAAAAGGAAAATATCGTTGCTACAGTGCCAAACAGTGCTACTACAGTGGAGAATAGTGCGTGTACTGTTCATAGGAATTTACTTAAAATGGTCCCTCGGGTTAGCCGTTAAACGACCGCTAGTCCCCGTTATCAATCTTTTGCAAATTTAGTCCTAAAAAAAAAACAAAAAAAAACAACCTTTAGCAAATTCATTCCCGTAAATAAAATAATCGAGGGCAACGCACTCCCGCCGCAACGCGCGGGTTAACCCGCTAGTTATTCCTAATTGAAGTGTCAGTTGGGTTCCTAGCCTCCCGTCAAAGATACATGCAAAAGTAAGGCCGGAACATATACAAAACGACACCAATTTTTAGAGCATGAGGTGCGGTGACATATCAATTTTTACTTTTCAGCGTCATTTAAGCGTTATCTAAGGTGACGTTTGTTTTTTTTAATTTTTTATTTTTTTATTTGCAAACCATGTCTGCAAAAGAAGATGTGCATCTAAACTCTTCATCTGCAAGGAAGAATAGCGTTTGTTTTTTGCGCTATTGAAGTAATTCTTTCATTTTTTTTTTTTCTTTTTCTTTTTCACTAGTGTTTTGTGATTCCATAATTTAAATTCTTTTTCTTTCCTTTTTTTTTTCTTTTTCTTTTTCACTAGTGTTTTGTGATTTCATAATATAAATTTATTTATCAGATGTTAATAGAATGTTCAGTGCAAAACAAGCAATCACTTAAATATGAAGTATCAAAGACAATACATAATAGTTCAAAAGATACAAAAAACATAAAAATTTCAAAGCACATAAATTATCAAAATACTACAAACATATATTAAATTGGGACCCGACTCGTTCAGTCACTTTGCATTAATTGTTGCGCGATTTGATCTCTTAAATTAGTCATATATTGTCGGTCTGATGCATTCCCTTGTGGTTGAACAACTTGATCTTCTTCATCGACTCCATCATCAACTTCAACTAATATGGTGTTATTGTCAAGTTGCACATTTGATTGCTCATATCTTGAAAAGAGTTCATCATCTAAACCCTCTTTGCGTATAAAATTATGAAGTGCAAAACATGCAATCATGATATTACATTGTGTCTTAAGTGAAAAGGGTGTCATCTTCTTTAATATCGGAAAACGTGCTTTCAAGACACCATAAGCACGTTCAATCACGTTTCTAAGTTTCGCATGGGAGTGGTTGAATCTTTTTTACTATTCAACGGACGTCTTCACCGAAAATCTCCTCACCAATATCTCACATTGTGATATGGTGCCATAAACCCTCTCGTGTGTGCGTAGGCGGCATCACAAAGATAACATTTGTCTTTAAATTGTTATATAATAATTAATATTTAAGTAATAATTTAAAATAAATTCAAATATGAACTAACTATATATGCATGTATGTATGTATGTATGTACCTGGAGGGGGTAATGGAAATGGTGCATTACGCTTTCTTATTGCTTCTGATAAAATTCTTCCCATCCAGCAACAAGAAAGGTAAACATCATGTTAAAGTCACATATTGCCAAAACATTTTGATAGCAATCCCCTTTTCCTCTCCCTCTATATAAATGTTGCTTGACTTTAGGGACAGAAGCATGTATCAAAGTTCCATCTAATGCACCGACAACTCCTTACATAAACGAAGTTAGTAGTCGAAATTTAACGTGAAACAAAATATCACATCATTATTAGAGTTACTAATTACCTTAAAATTTTGTCGTAATCTCCTATTATGGCCCGGAACGTTTGGATTATGTGACAACTCGTATTTTCAGGTCATATTTCAAAACATTACTCATGCTTCATCATTTATCATATATCGTAAACTAGGTTTACGAGCATCAAATTCACGTAACCTTAGTGGTTTAGCTGTGAATTCATGAACATTTCATCAAAGACATTTCATATAGACTAAGTTGGTCTACATTTCATTGGCATCATTATCATCATATCATATTATGCATGGGTTTGCATTTTTCATTAAACGTTTATTTTCCTATTAAATAAACGCTATCGCGTAAACATTTATTTTGAACATTTGATCCGACACTTCCAAAAATATTCCTAATATATTTTTATACTCATTTTAAGACTATAAAAATTATATTATTAATTTACCCGATGTTTTCAATTTATTTCGTATATAAATTGTTATGTTTATATAATTACGACGGTTCTTGTAAATTCAACCCGATAATTATTATTTCACTCAATTCTTGCAAGAAATGTATTTTTATAATTTTTATGACCTCAATGTATTTTATCTTGACCTGTTAAAAGTTATTTTTAGTTAACGCTACCCTACAAGCTCAAATATTTACACAAGTTATCATTTATTGCTAATTAACTACACATTTACTCTACATTAATACACTTAATTATACTAAATGCAACTAGTCTTTTCTTTTTCATATATGTCGACCACTTGGGGTGAGTCACTCAACATTTGCAAAATATCTTATATTAAATGTATTATACTCATCAAAACTTAACACATACAATTTATAATATCCAAAGTGTAAACCATTTGCTTCCTCTCTTCTCTACACAAACCGGCAACCATAAGGGACCAAGAAGGAGGATCATCAAAAATTTCTAGTCAAGTTATTTACACTCTAGTTACACTCTTGATTAAGGTTGTGAAATAAAAACCTTTGGTGATTAGGAAAAACCTTTGCTCATTAACCTCATCAAGTAACTAGTAAGCATCCATATTCATCATCATATCTCATATTTATTTTTATGGTCATTTCATTTTATTTGAGAAAACATGCAAGTCTCATGAGGTTTATACCACTTTTTACATGATTTTAAGAGTTATATATATATTTGACATCCTATAATTACTCCTTGTTATAAATCACTCTTGGTGATGTCTAGGAACCCATGACACCCAAAGAAGGTGTATGGTAGGATTAGAATAGCTTCGGAGTTATTTTGAATTGGTTAGAATAGGTTTTGCACGTGAAAAACTCATTTCGACAAGTCTAATTAAGGGTCTGTCCTTATTTTGAAATTCTGGAATTTTTGACAGTAAGCAAAATATTTTGGGCTAGATATTTGAAAAATATATTTTAAAACGAAAACGTGGCCGCTTGAACGGGTTAAAACGGAGCTATAACGAAGAAGTTATGAATTTTTGAAGTTTGACGACGAAAACTATTTATTCCAGAAAATTCAGCATTTCTGTCTCTACTTTTTACGAGTCAAAAATGAGTCTTAAGCATTGTTAAATGTGTCGACTTATCAAAAATATATTAGTATATGTTATCACGATTCCGTGGATATAAAAAACGTAGAAAACGGATTTGAAACGATTAAGTTATTCACATTTTAAAAAGTTGCCGTAACTTTATTCTATTAGCAAAATTAATACATTTTCTATTAAACACATACTACGGCAACGAGGGACCATGTTGAGGGTCGTTTTTAACAATGACGGAGTACTTTTTATAAAGTGATGTCTTCTAGTAAAAGTAAGTTCGCCAAGCATATTTTTCAAAATGTCAAACCATTTGTCAAGCGGAGTTGTAATGAATAAGATACGGTCACTTAAACTTTGCCGAAAACCATACTTTAGCTATATTTTTCTCTATGATCGGAACCTCTATGACGAAAACTTAAACACTAAAACTTTGAGATAATGATACAAGCTTCTCAAAACCATTGAGTTCGTTTCTTAACACTCGACGTGCATCATTTTAAGACTAGCTTTTCAAGGCTACTTAGTCACTTTCATGAAATATTTCAACGACATTATTTTACGACGAAAAGTTATAATTTCATAATAAATCACTAAATGATTATCGTTGGATATCATTTCAATGTAATTACATATGGAGTAATTTAAAAATGGTCAAGACGTTAAAAGATTATATTCTCGACGAGAAATATTATTTTCACAAATTCACAAGTGGTATAGATATCATCCGAATTGCATGCGTAACATTACATCATGGCTTATTATATATCATATCATTCATAATAGGTCAAGTTTAGAGATTCACGCTACATTTCGGTGTATCCATTTTTGTCATCATAATCATTGCAACAGGTGAGTTTCCATAGCCCCATTTTCAATTGTTTTAATGCTTTTATTAAACTCTTTGGGGGAGATACATGCTTAACTATTTTACACAAGTACTTTAGATTTTTAAGGATAACTTCTATTATAATCACCATTGTTTCAAAACCGAATGTTGTACTATATTAATTGTTCTTGTTTGAGTGGTATAGTTCTACGTCGTATAAAGTTCTAAATCAGTTGACTACTGAAACATTGAGTCATGTACTATTGATTATGTGCTATAGTTCTACGTCATATAAAGTTCTATGTCAGTTGACTACTGATACATTAAGTCATGTGCTATTGATTATGTGTTATTGTTCTACGTTGAGTTAGGTACTATTGTGAATTCATTTGACATCATGTGCTTGAACATAAACTATACACATTTTGGCAGTGGGTTGTAAACACAAGTGTTGCAAGTTTTGTATGGCGAACTTGGAACTGAAAGTGAATTTACAATGCATTTGCTACATAAACGATTTTGAAAGGCTTTACATTTCAACTCAAACTCTATGAACTCACTCAACCTTTGTGTTGACACTTTTAGCATGTTTTATCTCGGGTATCTAAGGCATTCACTTCATGGCATGCATATGGACATATCATAGAGTCGCAGTGACGACGCGTCACACATGGGATTTATTCATTTTAAAACATCGTTTGGCTTGTAACAAATTTATTTCCGCACAAGTTAATTTCATTTGGGACCTATCTTTGTAAACTCTGATTATTTTATTAAATCAAACGATGTATTTTCCAAACGACACTTTAGGTCGTTCAATATATCTCAGAATCGTGATGCTATGACAGTCAACCTCCAGGAATTCCATTCCGCTGCAAAACAGGTAATTTGGGGGTGTGACAGATTAGGATTAAAATTTGTTGGTATTATAATCTCCTTAGAAAACTCCACCATTTTATCCAATACTTCATGTAAAAACTTGTGAATCATTTGTGTTGAGTGTTGAAATCAGTTTTTTATGACCACATATCGTTGATTGTGACCTAACATCATCAAGAACATAGCCATTTTTTCTTCAACTGATACATGCTTGCTACCTTTCAACCACTCTTTTACTCTAAAATGTGTGCAAAGACGAATAAAGGAATCACGTGACATGCGTAGCAACTCGATACACTGTCTTAAGTCGAGGGCTGCCATCAAGTACTTAAAACAAAACCAGGATCCACTAAGAACGAGTGACAAACCTATGTTGAAACCAAAACCTACACAAACTCTTCACAACTACTTAAAGCATGCGGTACCATAACTCAACAACTTGTGAGTTATGGCTTAACTTTCTAGCGTTAATGGGAGAGTTATGATAGCGAGCATGTGAGTTAAGGTGCT
The DNA here is from genome assembly GCA_910596185.1 of Chrysanthemum makinoi. NCBI lineage: Eukaryota > Viridiplantae > Streptophyta > Magnoliopsida > Asterales > Asteraceae > Chrysanthemum > Chrysanthemum makinoi. The sequence goes on along the minus strand of OU343221.1, from coordinate 95,733,539 downwards.
GCGTTATGGGTTGAGTTAACACCTTAAAGCATCGTTAAGGGTATTTCAAATAAAAAAAATTACACCTTTGGCCCCTTAACGTCTAGTAATTTTTGAATTAAAAAAAATTCAAAACACCCCTTTGGTTCTTAAACGACTAGTTTTAGGTTAAAAAACTTTCAAAAAATCCCCTTAACGACTAGTTTGAATTAGAGTTCAAAAGCCTTTATAAATACCAACGTTTACAAGTCAGTTTCACACACTTTCCATACACTACTAATAAAAAAAAATACACAAACGCCCCTTGGTTATGGCTTGTCGTCTCCCACTTTCCGTCAAAGACATGCAAGTGTTTATTCAAATACAATGCGATAAAGACGATGATGATCGACAAAAGGCTATTATCGACGTTATCAATCAGTTTCAGCTTGCAAAAGCAAAAAAAGAACGTATGAGAGAACGATACGGGAAATGCACAGACATTTCTGCGGAAAGAAAAGTTGTGATTGACCAATTTTTTAACGAGGAAGCCACGAAAGACGAGGCCATTATTGACACTTTGTGGGGTTGTGTTTCACATATACAAACCAACATCAGCAACAAAATCAGGTGGAGCTATAAGGAAAACAAAGTTGTTGGTTCTGTATCACAACAATTTACTCAACTTGGGCTAGGTGCATCACTTCATCTAATGCACCTTTATTGAGCAACAACAGTCTCCCTCATTTACTGGTTATGAAGGCGAGGTAGATGATGAGCATGGCTTAACTGCGAGACAGTGTTATCAAATGATGTGTGACGAACTGGTATTCAGAGAATTTGAAGCAGAGCAAACAAGGCTTCAACAAGAGTGGGATGAGAAACTCAAGAAAGGAAGAAGCAGAATGTAACACGTTCATTGAGGAATTTCTTAGGTATAGGTCTCCTTCGTATGATTCTGCATGCGGGGAGTACTCAGATTAAGTTAGGTTTATGTATTTCGTATCGTAGTGTATTGTAGTTCGTATGTTTTTATTTCCGTATCGTAGTTCGTAGCATATCATAGTGTATTTTACGTAAAGTTATTTCCGTATTTCAATGAATTCGTATTGTAAAATGTTTAAGTTTTAACGTTATGTTATTTATTAAATGAAGTATTATTTTTAGTTTAGGGGTTGAATTTGTAAATAGTTGAGTTATGGTTGAGTTATGATAAGGGGTGTTTTTTGTGAGTTAAGGTTGAAAAGTTAAAGCTGATGTGGCGCTGACGTGGCACTGAGTTAAGGTTTAACTCAATGTCATGATACCATACGCTCTTAACCACGAGCCACCTTACATCTCACATACAAACTGTATTCCCAACCACAAACAATGTAACAATCATCGAACAATGCATATAAATCACACAAACTTGCATAACTAGTAACCTACTTACACACAAAATTCGAACAGATGATCAACAACTGTTCATGGTGCAAAGCATATCACCAATAACCAATAACCATTTTTTAAGCATACCATCACAACAACACAACACAAACATCAAAACACCCTTACCTTTTGCGACGGCTGAAATGGAGGCTGAGGTGGTGTCCAGCGACTGAGGTGGTGTCTGGCGGTTGATATGGTAAAACATATCATTCAAACGACATATACTTGTAACAATTTATTAATAAATGACATTAAAAAGGTACAAAGATCTAATTTCTAAAATACCCACACCTTTAATGATGAAATGGGTACTCAAATATGATGATATAAAGTTCAAAAGCCTATTTTTTGACATACCAAAAACAAAAGAATGAAAGAAAACCCATACCTTTTATGGCAGCTGAGATGGTGGTGGCGGCTGAGATGGTGGCGGCGGAGGCTGGGATGATGGTGGCCGGCGGATGAGATGATGGTGGTCGACGGATGGGGTGGTGGTGGATGGTGGATGGGGTGGTGGTAGCGGCTGGGATGGGTTGGTGATGGGAGGTGTATGTGATAAAACGAGAAAGATGTAGGGTTTGTCAAATGAAGAGGTAAGAAGAGGAAGGAGATGTATGAATTTTGGAAGAGAAAAGAAGAGGAAATAAGCTCTTTTGTCTGAAAAACACAAACAAGTTCCTCTACGCGCCTGCGGAGGAAATAAGTGAAAAATGATAAAAAGTGATTATTTTGAAAAAACAAACAAGGCTTAAATATCTTCACTTTTAACACTCATACACTAAAACACCCATTCACTAGTGACATGCAATTTTACATGCCATTTGCGTCTCACCATACCTAATTTAAATACTACACTCACACACAAAACCAATTAAAAAAATGAGAGAGGGTTTTCTTTTTTGTCCTTTTCCATGCCACTTAAGTGGTTATCTATGAAATGCCTGAACCAAACAGTATGTTGACATATAAGTGGGTGCGCCAAATTGGGTGACACGTTGGAACTGGCTATGACATTTAATCACTATACTTTATACTCTTATGGAGCGTAATATGAAGAAACTGAAAAACCCACCCCTATGTGAGATAGTAAAGAAACTATTTCCAACGATATCGCATCGTAAACTTCTCTCTCTCTCTCACTCTCTCTCTCTCTCTCTCTCTCTCTCTCTCTCTCTCTCTCTCTCTCTCTCTCTCTCCCACTCACTCTAAAGGCGAAATTGACACGAAAGCCATTGCGATGGTTTCACTTCCAATCCGCCATTAACAATGTTCTTTCTTCATCATTTCACTAACCTAAACCGTACAAAGTTGTCACAATTCTCATTTTCCGATCATTTCTCATACTCCATATTCATCATTTGCATCATGTTAGTTCATTCATGACTTTGTATTTCACACTAAACGCGTAAATTTCATATTAAATAAACGTTATCGCGTGAGTTATTATTTTGAATATTTAATCCGTTACTTTCAAAAATGATCCCGACGTATTTTTAAACTTACATTTAGTTTATAAAAACTATAAATTGAGTTACCTAGTGTTTTAAAATTATTTCGTATAGAAATCGTTAAATTTATATTATTACGACGTTTTTCTTATTAATTACTCGATAATTATTTTTATCACCCAAATTTCACAAGGAATGTATTTTTACAATTTTTATTATCTCAATACATTCTATTTTTATCTATTAAAAATTTACTTGTACATAAAAACTACCTTTTACCTTACAAGTTACAATTACTTACACATTCTTATTTAACAAATCTTACACATTCATTTTGACAAGTATATACATATAAAAAAAAGTAATTGGGAAACAAAATCCCCTAGAAACCGGCTAGGGGGAAAGGTACACATTTAATGGAGTTAGTAAAATGTTTGATTGTATATGTTTATACTCCAAGACCAATTATTCATTCATATCATCTCAAAATTTTACAAGTTATCAAAAACTTTTCCTCTCTTCTTTGGCTCTCCTTCAACCGGCCATACATCAAGAAAACAAAGGGGATCAAAATTTTCAAGCACAAGTGTATAATCAATCTAGTATATACTCTATATAAGGTTTTGAAATAAAAACCAAGAGTATTTAGGTCAATCCTTGTTACTATCACCTCATCATATCACTAGTAAGCATCTCATGTTATTTTTCATTTTACATATTCATTTCATACTCATCTCATCATTTTTGAGCAATAACATGCGAGACTTGTGTTAGTTATACCATTTTTACTTTGATTTTTAGAGTTTATATATATATGGTCATCCTATAATTATCCCCTTGGTATACTTTGGTCTTGATGATGTTTAGGAACCCATGACACCCTAAGAAGGTGTATGGTAGGATTAGATTAGCTTTGGAGTTGATTTGAAGGGATTGGAATAGGTTTAGTACGAGAAAACCTATTTTCGACAAGTATATAAAGTGTTCTGTCCTTATTTTGTTTTTCTGGAAAATCCGACAGTGGGCACAAATTTTTGGCCATGATATTTAGAAAATATACTTTAAAACGAATCCGTGGCCGCTTGAACGGATTAAAACGGAGTTATAACGAAGAAGTTATGAATTTTTCAAGTTTGACGACGATATATATATTTTCTGAAAATTTCAGCATACTATTTTTTACTCTATTCGAGTCAAAAACGAGCCTTAAGCTTCATAAATTATTTCGACTTATCAAAAATATATTAGTATACTTTGATACGAAGCTAAGGACGTATTATACGTAGAAAACGGATTTGAAACGACAAAGATATGCACGTTTTCATAAACTTGCCGTAACTATTATTTTTAGAAAAACTATATTATTTTTACGAGAGATAAGTGTTACGGTAACTAAAATCACCATATTTAACCCCTAATATCTTTATGATCGAGACCTTTTGGACGAAAACTCCTGAACTGAAACTTTTAGATATCGATACAAACTTTCCAAAACAGTCGAGTTCGTTCTCTAACGATCGACGTACACCATTTTACGACTAGTTTTCTAAAGCCATTTTGTTAATTTCATGATATTTCCGACGACATTGTTTTGCGACGAAAAATGGAAATTTCACCAAAAATCATTATAAAACTCTTGTAGGATGACATTTTGACGTAAAAACTTGTAAAGTGCTTTTTGATTGGTCAAGACGTCAAAAGAGTATTTTTCGACGAAGAGTATTATTTTCAAAAACCCGCAAATGGTATAAATAACATACGAAATGCATGCATAACATTACATTGCAACTCATTACATATCATATCATTCGTAATAGGTCCCGGTTAAAGCATCACATTATACCTCGGTGTACTCACTTTTGTCGTCACATCTATTCATCAAGTGAGTATTCACAGACTCCCCTTTTTTTTTTTAAATGCTTTAAATTGTTTTGGGGCTGAATGCATGAACCATACTTGAATTAAATTGATTCTTACTTTGTGAACTCTTTTGACTAGAACTTGTGAACTCTTTTGGCTTGAACTTTTGAACTTGAATCAATCCTTGAACTTAATTACGAAATTATGACTTATTTGAACTTATTGAACCGTACGTGTTATGACCTTGTCACAAAGTCTCCCATGTTCGGAGCATCACTATAAAGTCTCGGCTTATTGGTGGAGTGGTCTCAATAAATCTCGTCTAGGTGGTCGAGTGACAAAGAAGTCTCGCCTTATTGGTGGAGCGGTCTCAATAAATCTCGTCTAGATGGTCGAGTGACAAAGAAGTCTCGCCTTATTGGTGGAGCGGTCTCAATAAATCTCGTCTAGGTGGTCGAGTGACAAAGGAGTCTCCTTGTTGAGCAAAGGCAAAGTGTCCCATGTTGGGAGCATCCCTGAATTATTATATACTTGGTACTATATTGTGAACTATTATGACCGCTTACACTTGACTACTTGACGCACTATATTTTTGTGCAATGGGTTGTGTACACACAGGTTGCAAGTTTTGTATGGGCGGAATTTGGAACTGAGTGGATACACAATGCCTTTTGCTTTGTGGACCATTTTTGTTGACCGAAATCTTTGATTATTTATTACGAGTTTTCTTATTTTGCTAAACGTGTTTACTCACCAACTATTTTCATAGTTGACCCGTTTTTCTCTCATGCATTTCGGGTGATCGTTAGTAAGCTTTTCTATCAAGTCTTTCAATAAGAAGTTTTCACTTGTCGCTACAAATCATTATGTATAAAATATAATATTTTGGAATCTAAACTTTGTAATATATTTGCCGATGACGGTTAAACTTGTATTGTAATGGTGTAATATTTCTTTTTAATATTAATGTTGGTATGTTCTATTATCTTGTGCTTATGTTCCCTTCCGTTACACCTCGTGTTTCTCCTCGGCGAGGGTGTGACAAATTGGTACCAGAGCCAAAGGTTATAGAGAATGCCGATTTTTCAAAAATAAAAATCACAAAAAAAAAAAAAAATTTTTTATTTTATTTTATTAAACATTGAACATCATCCGAGTCATCTAGTCCTATCGTTGCATTGTTACTCATAAATTATACATAGCCTGATCAACTATGTCTAATTTATGAAGAACCATGCAATGATAAGAGTGGTAGTTTTAAATCATGTTTAGTCGAGTCTTTTGAGTCCGGTCACCTGAAGTTGCATTGGTCGGGTGGGTATGCATGGCATGTTTTACGTTCACGTCTACATTACCGTACCTTGTTCATATCTTCTCTTTTCCATCTTTCGACTTGTTAGACATAGCATGACTCTGTTCCTGTCATGTTTCGATCACTATAACCCATTACCACCGTTCTGCACCTCATCTGACTTCGTTCGAATGTCGTTTACTCAACCCGATGTTTTGGTCCTCTGTAGAATCATGGCTGCAAGAAACACACGCCCAGGAGGTAACAACAACGGCAACCCAAACAACAATGACGATCCAAACAACAACGCTGCTGGAATAGCGGATCTACTCACCCAAATTATAACACATCTCGATGCTAGACGAACCAACGCCGGAGAAGGTTTAACTAGGATGGTTCCTCACATGGTTTCTACTGTGGAAATTAGAAGGGATGTCACCTCGTCGAACACAACCACTCTGCAAGCCGCTGTGAGCATGGCATATTGCTTGACAAATGATGTGATCAGTCCGGAGAACTAACAAAAGCAAACGACAATGGACGAAAGCGACAGGAGGATAACCAGGGAAGCCGAGACCAGGGTCAGCAAGACAAGAGGCAACGAATAACCAGGAACTATGGGGCGACCACCGGGAGCGCAGGAGGATATGCAGTGTCCACATCCTTTGTGCACTCAATGTAATTATCATCACTCGTGAGACTGCCGAAGGTGCAACAAATGTGGATGACGGGCCACTTCGTGCGAAATTGCTCAAACAGAACTGGAAATCAAGGACAGAGAAAAGCATGTTACGAGTGTGGAAGTCTAGATCACCTTCGCAATACTGCCCAAAGCTGAAAAGAAATCCCAATCAAGGAGGTAATCGTCCAAACTTGGCATTGGCAATAGAAGGCCTACAAGATCCGAATATTGATGTTTCCCCCGCACGTGGTCGAGCATTCTATCTGGGTACCGAGGAAGCCCGCAACGCTTAACGGGTACATTCTTTCGAACAACTACCTTATTTCTGTACGACATGATTTTGAGTGCATAACTTCCTTCCAATCTTTACCACGTTCACGACCTTGATTAATTTGAGACCTATTGATATCGACCTTAGTTGTTATATATTTTGTTGATTGGATTTGATTGTGTAAGCAAATCGAATATCGAGCGAATCTTTCAAAAGACTTCATTCAAGGATTTGGAATCCTACCTTTCTAACAACTTGTTTCCTAGCTTGATCTAGTGACAGTTCTTGTTTGATGAGTTGCGAAAATCAAGCTAAGAGACAAGTTTACTCAAGTCGGTTTAGTTTAATCTCATGACAGTTCTTGTTTGATGAGTTGTGAGATTAGATTATAATCGACAACCTAAAGGTCTTTTGAGAGCTACGTTCGATATTGGGTAAGTTTACCCTATCAAATCTAATCACGGGCACGTAATTAGTTGAATGGGGAACCTGTACGCATGGGCATTGATATGATCATTTAGACTGTTCGTACGAGCATGAACTTTTAGAACTCTTGTCGAGGTTCGGACTATAGTATCGTTAATCGAATCACGAGGACGTGATTCCGCTGACATGGGAAGAATGTCACAATTCTCATTTTCCGATCATTTCTCATACTCCATATTCATCATTTGCATCATGTTAGTTCATTCATGACTTTGTATTTCACACTAAACGCGTAAATTTCATATTAAATAAACGTTATCGCGTGAGTTATTATTTTGAATATTTAATCCGTTACTTTCAAAAATGATCCCGACGTATTTTTAAACTTACATTTAGTTTATAAAAACTATAAATTGAGTTACCTAGTGTTTTAAAATTATTTCGTATAGAAATCGTTAAATTTATATTATTACGACGTTTTTCTTATTAATTACTCGATAATTATTTTTATCACCCAAATTTCACAAGGAATGTATTTTTACAATTTTTATTATCTCAATACATTCTATTTTTATCTATTAAAAATTTACTTGTACATAAAAACTACCTTTTACCTTACAAGTTACAATTACTTACACATTCTTATTTAACAAATCTTACACATTCATTTTGACAAGTATATACATATAAAAAAAAAAAAAAAAAAAAAAAAAAAGTAATTGGGAAACAAAATCCCCTAGAAACCGGCTAGGGGGAAAGGTACACATTTAATGGAGTTAGTAAAATGTTTGATTGTATATGTTTATACTCCAAGACCAATTATTCATTCATATCATCTCAAAATTTTACAAGTTATCAAAAACTTTTCCTCTCTTCTTTGGCTCTCCTTCAACCGGCCATACATCAAGAAAACAAAGGGGATCAAAATTTTCAAGCACAAGTGTATAATCAATCTAGTATATACTCTATATAAGGTTTTGAAATAAAAACCAAGAGTATTTAGGTCAATCCTTGTTACTATCACCTCATCATATCACTAGTAAGCATCTCATGTTATTTTTCATTTTACATATTCATTTCATACTCATCTCATCATTTTTGAGCAATAACATGCGAGACTTGTGTTAGTTATACCATTTTTACTTTGATTTTTAGAGTTTATATATATATGGTCATCCTATAATTATCCCCTTGGTATACTTTGGTCTTGATGATGTTTAGGAACCCATGACACCCTAAGAAGGTGTATGGTAGGATTAGATTAGCTTTGGAGTTGATTTGAAGGGATTGGAATAGGTTTAGTACGAGAAAAACTATTTTCGACAAGTATATAAAGTGTTCTGTCCTTATTTTGTTTTTCTGGAAAATCCGACAGTGGGCACAAATTTTTGGCCATGATATTTAGAAAATATACTTTAAAACGAATCCGTGGCCGCTTGAACGGATTAAAACGGAGTTATAACGAAGAAGTTATGAATTTTTCAAGTTTGACGACGATATATATATTTTCTGAAAATTTCAGCATACTATTTTTACTCTATTCGAGTCAAAAACGAGCCTTAAGCTTCATAAATTATTTCGACTTATCAAAAATATATTAGTATACTTTGATACGAAGCTAAGGACGTATTATACGTAGAAAACGGATTTGAAACGACAAAGATATGCACGTTTTCATAAACTTGCCGTAACTATTATTTTTAGAAAAACTATATTATTTTTACGAGATAAGTGTTACGGTAACTAAAATCACCATATTTAACCCCTAATATCTTTATGATCGAGACCTTTTGGACGAAAACTCCTGAACTGAAACTTTTAGATATCGATACAAACTTTCCAAAACAGTCGAGTTCGTTCTCTAACGATCGACGTACACCATTTTACGACTAGTTTTCCAAAGCCATTTTGTTAATTTCATGATTTTTCCGACGACATTGTTTTGCGACGAAAAGTGGAAATTTCACCAAAAATCATTATAAAACTCTTGTAGGATGACATTTTGACGTAAAAACTTGTAAAGTGCTTTTTGATTGGTCAAGACGTCAAAAGAGTATTTTTCGACGAAGAGTATTATTTTCAAAACCAACAAATGGTATAAATAACATACGAAATGCATGCATAACATTACATTGCAACTCATTACATATCATATCATTCGTAATAGGTCCCGGTTAAAGCATCACATTATACCTCGGTGTACTCACTTTTGTCGTCACATCTATTCATCAAGTGAGTATTCACAGACTCCCTTTTTTTTAAATGCTTTAAATTGTTTTGGGGCTGAATGCATGAACCATACTTGAATTAAATTGATTCTTACTTTGTGAACTCTTTTGACTAGAACTTGTGAACTCTTTTGGCTTGAACTTTTGAACTTGAATCAATCCTTGAACTTAATTACGAAATTATGACTTATTTGAACTTATTGAACCGTACGTGTTATGACCTTGTCACAAAGTCTCCCATGTTCGGAGCATCACTATAAAGTCTCGGCTTATTGGTGGAGTGGTCTCAATAAATCTCGTCTAGGTGGTCGAGTGACAAAGAAGTCTCGCCTTATTGGTGGAGCGGTCTCAATAAATCTCGTCTAGATGGTCGAGTGACAAAGAAGTCTCGCCTTATTGGTGGAGCGGTCTCAATAAATCTCGTCTAGGTGGTCGAGTGACAAAGGAGTCTCCCTTGTTGGAGCAGTGCAAAGTGTCCCATGTTAGGAGCATCCCTGAATTATTATATACTTGGTACTATATTGTGAACTATTATGACCACTTACACTTGACTACTTGACGCACTATATTTTTGTGCAATGGGTTGTGTACACACAGGTTGCAAGTTTTGTATGGGCGGAATTTGGAACTGAGTGGATACACAATGCCTTTGCTTTGTGGACCATTTTCGTTGACCGAAATCTTTGATTATTTATTACGAGTTTTCTTATTTTGCTAAACGTGTTTACTCACCAACTATTTTCATAGTTGACCCGTTTTTCTCTCATGCATTTCAGGTGATCGTTAGTAAGCTTTTCTATCAAGTCTTTCAATAAGAAGTTTTCACTTGTCGCTACAAATCATTATGTATAAAATATAATATTTTGGAATCTAAACTTTGTAATATATTTGCCGATGACGGTTAAACTTGTATTGTAATGGTGTAATATTTCTTTTTAATATTAATGTTGGTATGTTCTATTATCTTGTGCTTATGTTCCCTTCCGTTACACCTCGTGTTTCCGCCTCCGGCGAGGGTGTGACAAAAGTACTCTAAATCATCTTCTGAATCTTTCTATCGGATCAATTTCGATCAATTCATTTCCAATTTGGGTAGATTTTAGTTTGCCATAATTTTGTTGTTTTCCATACAATAGTCAATTATGTCAATTTTGTCACCCGCACGACGATCATCAAAGAGATTGGTAAAACAACGATTTAGGTGAGTAAATGCATAACCCCACAATTGTTTGAATATGGTGTAACAACGATTTAGGTGCTTTGAATCGTTTTCACCACTCAACCGTTCATTTTCTTCGACAACTCCTGCGAACTTGTTACAAGCACCCTGCAACGTGATCCACTTTCCCGTCATCATATCCTTGGTACGTTTGTATTCTGCAAACCGGTTGTATTCATTTGTAACTTGTTTCCAAAGCGACTTTGAATTTCGGTCAATACCGAGTCTTGGATCTTCAGATATTTGTACGTACGTTTCAGCCAGAAGTTTTATCATTTACTCACATTCATTTACTCACATTAATTTACTCACCTTATCATCTGCATCATATCATTTACTCACCTTATCATCTACATCATATCATTTATTCACATTAATTTACTAACCTTATCATCTGCATCATATCATTTACTCACATTCATTTACTTACTTTCATTTAGTAAAATTAGACATATAATAAAATTACAAAACATAAATAAAATTACAATACACAAACAAAAACATTTTTATTAAAATTAAACATAACTTAATAAATAGACTACATATCTTCTTGTTGTTGTCGTTCTAGATGTCGTTGCCAAAGATGATCCACAAGATCATGTCGAAGGCTGGTATGCACGTCATTGTCATGTATTTCCTTTCGTTTCTTTGCATGCCAATCACATCTTTCGACTCATCCGGTACCGGCGCCTGAAATTTCTTTCGGGATATTTTGGATTATCTCCAAAATAATCATTAAGAAGACGTTGTTCGGCGGCTGCATATTCACGGGGTATGTAAGTCCGGCTGTGTGAACTACTTGATGCATCGTCGTCAAAGGCTAGAAAATCTTCGTGCATATCGTATAAACGTAATAATTCTTCGGCTTGAGTTTCAGCGTTAAAAAGATCCATTGAAGTTAAAACTTTATAGAATATGGAAGAATGGATTAAAATGTAAATGAAAGAGTATAAATATTGAGACTTGGTTGGATTGTTTAAAAATTATGTGTGTTAAAATAGATATATATAATTGAAATTGGGTGTATTTATTTTTTTTCCAGTTGGTATGCCAACTTTTCTTTTTAAAACTTTTACCTGTTGCATGCATTCAATACAACACAACAATTTATGTTATCCCTATACCCCATATGCATTCAATACAATACATATTTTTGACAAAAAGTAACATTAATTGGAAGAAAAAATAAAAGAAACATTAACTTCAAAAAACAAGTGTCGACACTTTTAAGCAAAAACTAAACATCACATCTCTCTCTCTCTCCAAAAAGTAAACACATGTCGACACTTTTATTCCCCATCAATTTTTCTGCACTCAAAAGTAAAGAAAATAACTATTCATCTTCTTCCAAAATTCTTCTCCATCGTTTTACCTGCAAAAAAAAACAAAAACGAAAAACAGAAAGAAAAGAAAACATACAAACTCAGACACAAAATCAAAAGGGAAAAATGGATACACGATTGGCGTGAGCCATTCAAATGGCTGAATCCCCTTTGGCACAAGAATGGCGTGTTGCCTGGTATCATGTTTGGCACGCCATAAGTCATTTAAATGTGCATTTGGCGAGTTAAAGACCATCATACCGTGTGCTCTAAAATGACTGCTCTAGAATTAAAGTACCATTTAGGAGAATGTGGGGAAGGTTTGGGCTTAAAGATGTTATCTTTAACTCTAATGGATATTTTTTTCAAATTTAATTATGATGAGGGGTTTAAACAAAGTGGTGGAATAAGGTCCATCGCTAGTTAATAATAAGCCTTTGATTGTTCATAAATGGGACCTTGATGCAGGAATAGAAACTATTGAGCCTACAAAGTTACCTAAACTTTGTAGTAGGATGAGGCCTATATGTGATTGATCTTTTATATTAGTGTTAGGGTAACTGCAATAGTATCTAGGATTAATCAAATATATGGCAAATGTAGTTTCTACTACTTTTGAATATGTGAGATATGAATGAAAGGTTGTATGGTGTTTGATGGCTTAGTTGATGAGGATATATGTAGAGTTGTTTGTATAGTTTTTTAAAGTGTTTGGATCATGGGCATGTCTTTAATTTTTTTATTTGAATTTTCATAAGGAGTTATATGATTTTTTGTGATTAATAGATTTCACTTTTTCAAAAGAAAAGAAGATCTTGGGGTGCATAAACATATAAAGAGTATATAAATTTGCGAATGAGATTTTATTTTCACACAACAAAAGCAAAATGAACTCAAAGTGTGAAATATATACAAGGTTAAGTTTATGCAGTGAAAATAAAAAACAGACTGAACTTAACACAAAATTGTACGATGGACTCTCAATAGCACAAACTGCAAACGTCGAAAATAAAGATATCACCTATATCAATAAACCTAAATGATGTTAAAATTTAGCTTTTATGTTAGGCCAAAATAAGACACATACATGATCCAACATGGAAGTATGGAACATCAATTGTTCATGATTTGGCCATCATCAAAACACATGTTACCTTATTCCTTACTCGATTACATTTTAAACACACAATCACTAAATAGGGCTGAGCATTCCGACCGTTCCGACCGGACCGACCGACAAAACCGACCGGACCGGATCGAACCCGACCGGACCGGACCGAACCCGACCGGACCAAAGGACCGGCGGTCCGGTCTCGGTCCCGATTTTTACCTTATTTCGGTCTCGGTCCGGTCCGGTCCGACCAAAAAACCGAAAATATTGCCTGTTTGGACCGGACCGAACCGAACCGGACTGACCGGACCGAACCGGACCGACCACATTCGGTCTCGGTCTCAGTCTCGGTCCCGGTTTTCACCTTAAATCGGTCTTCGGTTTTGTCGGTCTCGGTCGGTGTTGTCGGTCTCGGTTCGGTCCGGTCCCGGACCGATGCTCACCCTTATCACTAAACACACGTAATGTATATCTTCTTCATAAGTTCAAACAAAATATAATTCTATAAAGTATACGTGTCGAAATCTAACCTCAATCTTAATTAGTTGAAAATTTAAGGTGAAAGCTAAAGATACGCAACATAGTTTTTCAAAACAGACGATGTACGCAATGAACTTTGAAAATTACCATTGTACGCAAAATACTTTCAAATTTGGAACAATGTTCGCATATGACCGTAACTAGTAGGTTACCAGGTCACAAAGTTTGAAAAATGACATAAATGGTCCCTGTGGCTTGCGATGACTTTCACAGGTCATCCCTTGACTTTATTTTCGGTTACAAAAGTTTCAGTAATGGTCCTTATAGTCATTGACTTTCAGATTTAGTCCGTTTTTTTCCGTTTTCATCATTTTTTGTCCGTTTTTCTTACGTTTTTATCGGTTTTCATCCGTTTTTGTCCATTTTTCTTAGATTTTTGTCCGTTTATCCGTTTTTCTTTCGTTTTTGCCCGTTTTCATCCGTTTTTGTCTATTGTTCTTACGTTTTGTCCGTTTTTATCGGTTTTCATCCATTTTTGTCCATTTTTCTTAAATTATTGTCCGTTTTTATCTGTTTTTCTTACGTTTTGTCTATTTTCCTTCGTTTTTGCCCGTTTTCATCCGTTTTTCTTACAATTTTATCGGTTTTCATCCGTTTTGTCCATTTTTCTTACATTTTTCTTAGATTTCTGTCCGTTTTTCTTACGTTTTGTCTTTTTTCCTACATTTCTGCCCGTTTTCATCAGTTTTTGTCCTTCTTTTTTTTTACATTTTGTCTGTTTTTCTTACGTTTTTGTACTATTTCAACATATTAAAAAATTTTAAATAAAATTTGAAAAAGGAAAAAATTTTAAAAATTTTTGAAAAAAAAATTCCAAAAAAAAAGATGAATTTTTTTTCGCAAAATTGAAAAAAATTCCAAAAAAAAATTGAAAAAAGAATTGGAAAAAAAAATTTCCGAAAAAATAATTTGAAAAAAATTTCAAAAAGAAATTGCAAAAAAAATAGCAAATACTTTACTTTTTCAAAAAAAAAAGAAATTGGAAATTTTTTTCCAAATCGTTTTTTTTGAAATTCTTTAAATATTTATTTTTTTTAAATTAAAAAAATTTGAATAAAAAATTTCATAAAAAAAATATTCTTTTAAATTTAAAAAAAAAAATATATCTTAAAAGAAAATTTGAAATTTGTTTTCCAAATTTTTCAATGTCTAAATACTTTTTTTGTTTTCAATTTTTTTTTTCAATATGTCCAAATTTCGAAAAATATTGAATGAAAAAGTTTTTAAACAAAAAAAATATTTCGACATATTGAAAAATTTTAAAAAAAAAATCAAAAAACCTTTTTTTTATAATTGTTTTTTATTATTTTATTTTTTTGAAATTTTTTATTCAAATTTGAAAATTTTGAAAAAAAAAGTATTTGCAAAATAAAAATTTTGGAATTTTTTAATTTTTTTTCAAATTTTTTCTTCGGAAATATTTTTTTTCCAATTTTTATTTCAAAATTTTTTTGGAATTTTTTTTTCAAATTTGCGAAAAAATTCAAAATTTTTTTTGGGGAAATTTTTTTTTCTTTTTGGAAAAAATTTTCAATATGTTGAAATAGTTAAAAAACGAACAAAAGCGTAAGAAAAACGGACAAAAACGGATGAAACCGATAAAAACGTACAAAAAACGGACAAAACGTAAGAACAACGGATGAAAACTGGAAAAACAAAGGAAAATAGACAAAACGTTTGAAAAACGGATAAAAATGAACAAAAATCTAAGAAAAAGGTAAGAAAAACGGACAAAAACGGATGAAAACCGATAAAAACGTAAGAAAAACGGACAAAACGTAAGAAAAACTGACAAAAACGGATGAAAACAGAAAAAACGGACTAAATCTGAAAGTCAATGACCATAAGGACCATTACTGAAACTTTTTTAACCGAAAATAAAGTCAAGGGATGACCTGTGAAAGTCAACGCAAGCCACAGGGACCATTTCTGTCATTTTTCAAACTTTGTGACCTGGTAACCTACAGTTACGGTCATCAATACATCGTTCAAATTTAAAAGTATTTTCTACAATGGTAATTTTCAAAGATTGTGTTACATCGTCTGGGAAAAAATATGTTGCGTATCTTTAGCTTTCACCCAAAATTTAATCAATGAGGTTGGCCAATAAAGATAAGGGGAAATGATCAATCTTTGCAGCAGCAGCCTGCTGCTACAGCTTTTTTGGCCTTTTTTTTGCTATTCATCTTCGCCATAGATGATTTTATCTCCAAAAGGTGAAGAATGGTAGGATCACCCTCAATAAATGATTTTATCTCCATAAATGATCTTATACCCTCAATTCAAATGTAAATCGTATAAAAAGTTACTCTACTTTAGGTCGATTTAAATTTAAGGTACTCAACTAATTTTTTTTTCTCAATTTAAGGCATTTAACTTAATTTTACGTGTAATGTTAGGTTTTTTGACTTTTCGAAATAGGTTATCGGTAATAACTTTAGCTGAAATAACTTTTAAATACTCAATAATAATGATATATAATATTAATTAACCATTTCAGCGAAAGCAGTGACGGGAAACTTCTTTCGAAAAGTAGAAAAACCTCAAAAAACCTTACAATGCACAGAAAATTAACTTCAATACCTTAAATCAAGGGGAAAAGAAGTTGAATACCTAAAATTTAAATTAACCTAAAGTAGAGTAAATTTTTTATGCGATTTGCTCCTAATTCAAATATGAAGAACGGATATGGAAGAAAACACAGATTGATGAATAGACTGTCAAATTTGGAAGAAAAAGATCATTTGAAATAAGAATTTTTTTTAACGAGTTTACCATAATAAAATTACTTGAATTTGTAATGATCATTTGAAATGATCATTTGAAATATAAATAAGAATTTTTTTTATCATTTCCCCTAAAGATCATTTGAAATGATCATTTAAAATGAACAAATTAAAGTGACTAAAGCTATAATGTGTAAGAATAATGTACACGCATTTCATAAAGGGAATTAATTTTTATAAAAGTGCTACGTTGATAAATCTAACGAGTGGTTTATAGCAATAGCAGACATGCAATAGAAAGTCCAAAATAATCTTAGTGCGCTATGAATATTATACTTATAAATGTCAAAAAGATAACACATAAAGATAATTCCTTATAGACCAATTTGAGTAAAGAACAAGTGAATAACTCTCTTTAAACGAGTAGACATATTAGTATCAATTTCCTTTTTATACTAAAAGAGATTTTATGTATCTAAACTTTATACAACGTTTTCTTTTGTGCATTTTAATAGTAACACAAAAGGCATTGGTTCAAGGTTGTCGTAGATAGGGGTGAGCATCGGGACGAATCCCGACCCGTCCAGACTAATCCCATATTACAATGTGGGGAAAAACCCAAACCCCGACCCGATAATGGTCCCGAATCGTCCCGAATCCCGATAATGGTCCCGAATCGTCCCGAATCTTATTTTGGCTGCGTTTTCTCGGGACCGTCCCGACTCCCGACCCGTCCCGAATCCTGATTACCAGGAAAACGCAAACCGACTACCGACCCGATTACAGTCGGATCAGTATCGGGAAGAGAGTCAGGTGTCGAGATCAGGACGGGAGTCGGGTGTCGGCCGGGATTGCTCATCCCTAGTCGTAGATGATACTCTTATTAATATGTCTACTATTTGTTATCAAATCTTAAACGTGTTTTCACTTTCACTAAAAACGCTTAAAACTTAAAAAATAAGTGAAGTTGTTAGACTAAAATACATTTACTTACAAAAGGCAACACAATCTATTAAATATGTAATTACTTAATTACAATTAAAGCAATTAACTATCTTCATTCTCACTTACTATCAGGCATATATACATAAAATAAATAAATAAATAAATACACACGCAAATTAACGCTATTATACACCGTTATTGCTATGCACAAATAATCGTTTACTTACATATAAAACGGATAATATTTTCATTGTTCAGATTACTAGTTAAGCACACGGCCTTAATAAGGTATGTTGTGATCATTTTCGAAATCTTTTTCTTGATCATTTTCATGATATTTACTTAGTGGGGTTCAAACCTGATACTCCCTCCGTCTCAAAATAATTGTCCTCATTTGACTTTTTAAATTCTTAATTTCTCAACTTTGATCTTTAATATTTTTATATATGTTATATAATACTTGATGAAAATTATATCAATGAAAAACCATTTAAAAACCAATCCATTCATATATTTTGCATCAATTATTATATAGTAGAAACAAAAAATTTTAAGATTAAAGTTGAAAAAAAAGACTTCAAAAAGTAAAAAAAAGATAATTATTTTGAGACGGAGGTAGTACTTTTTATCAAGGTATTAATAAGACTAACGATTAGACCACCTTGATGGTAGTTTATTCTTCCTATTAGACATGTCACTTTACTACTTTATAAAGTGACTTTATCAGCTAAATATATTATTATTATTATTATCATATTTTTGTGGTTGTGAAAAAAGGAGTGACGCGTAAGTGTTGTTGTGAACAATGTGAAGAAAAACAAAGATGCCCATGCTGCCATAAAAGAATGTCAATGTGGTTATAAAATTCAAAAAAGTTTGCACAAAAAGTGACTTTGAGGTTTGAATAGACAAATGAAGAAAAAAATCAATTAGAAAAATGAACAAATTAGATCTCTTGATGACTTTATGAGTCACTTGGTTAACTTTTTTATCTAATAAAGCTAGTAAGTTACATAACTTATTTATAACTTCATGTTATGAGATGAAATGTGTCAATGTTATCATTTTAAACAACCTGGTTTTCATATAAAGTAAAGTACCATGGTTTAACTTTTGTTAATTTTAATCAAAGTTAAAAACAGATGTTTTTCAATTTAATTGATTAATAATAATAATGTGTATTTTTATGGCTTTGACTTGACAACAATGGTATCTATCATTCAACAAGAAAATTACATAGAATTAAAAAATAAGATTAGTGGTGAATATAATACAAAACATACTGTGTTTTTGTTAACTTTCTTTATCAAGAAACAAATGGTTTAAAGCTTATTTTATTTGACTATCCAGATTTAAGGTTGTTTTGCTCATTTTAACAAAATATAATAAATAACAAGGGAATAAACAGGCGTACCCATGATCATAATGAAATTCAGCATGTTTATAGAATAAGATTACATTATACTCTCTCTATATATATAGTTTATTTGATTGAGTTAGTTCCCCGTCTCAACTTAATAGTTTTATTTTATTTTATTTTATTTTATGTCTCATTTTAAATTTTTTAATAACAACTTACTGTATTTCAACATACATACACCATAAACTATATCATATGTCTTAAGCAGAACTTGCACTCATAATCATTTGATTAGAGAATTTCTCACATAATAAAAGGTACTACTAAGACAAAAGTTTTTTGGTAGGACGTGTCATTTTAATTGTCCATTACTAAATATAAATAAAAAAAAATTATCGAGTTTAGCATAATACACTTACTTGAATTTATTATTGCAACAAGAATATATTAGCTATTTAAGAAGAATTATGTTACATAGCAAACTCTTTTTACATACCAAGAGACAAATCTAAGTCATTTATTTTTATGCTGAAAAATGAGGGATATTAATAAATATTTAAATTAAAATTTGAAGTACATCTATTTTTTTATAATATAAATATCTCATTAATTGTTTATTTTTAGACAAAATAAATCATACCGACGAGCATTTAATCATCTTTTTATAGACGGGCATTTTGATATATTTTCGACAAACTTTTTTTGTTTGTTTTTTTTCACGTTTTATTTTTCGGTGTTGAAGTTCACATGCATATTACATGTGATTTAACACTATTATCGAAGTTCGAAAAATAAACATATGTGCTAAAATTGATATAAGTATTTGTTTACAAATAAAAAACTAACGTTCATGACTTTCCAACCATATATCAGACACTTTATTCGAATTATATATTATACCAGTTCATTTTTTAAACTTCTATAATCACATTTGATAAAAACACATGTAGTAAAAATCGCATGTGATTAAGATTACGTGTGGTTAAAATCACATGTGATTTTATGTGTTTAATCCAACTTTGATAAATTAACTGAACTAATCTACAATTCGAAATATAATGTGTTATATATGGTTGGAAAACTATAAATGTCTAGTTTCAAAAATAAAAAAAATAAAAAAATAAAAAAAGTTTTAAAATATTAGTATATAAAAAGTTATGTTTGTTTTTATTATATGTCTAAATATTTGAATATTTAAATCAGTGTCTAATCACATTTGATTTTTCATGCAAGTTTTAAGGACGAAAAAAAAGAAAAAAAATACGAAAAAGTGAAAAAGGGAAAACGAATTTGTCAAAAATATATCAAAGTGTCTATCTATAAAAATATAATTAAATGCTCGTCGCGATAGTATAATTTTTTCGCTTACTTATATTCTGAAAAAAAATTGGGTGAAAATGAATTTGTTATCTAATCTAAAAAATGAGTTGCTAAGATCGATCAGTAAATGTTTAGATGAACTTAAACCTAATTAATGAACTAATAGTATAACTGTCATTTTGCAAAAATTAGAAAGAAAAAAAATAGTAGTAGTTATGGTTTTTTTTTTTAACTTTTTTTGTTGATGAGTAATTATTTTAGTACGGATGGATTAATTATTTCCAAAAAGTAACAAAGATTAGGTCGTCACGATCTAACATTTTCTAACTTTTAGTGACACTGTAATGCATCATCGACATCCTTTTTAATATAAATAAACAATAGATCCAAACAATTCTTTTAGAATAACACTCGATAATAATTAATAAAACTGTAAGGCAATAACTTGTTGCTTTCTCATAAATAAATAACATCCGTATTAAACTTTAGTTTAGCCCATAAGTGATGTTGAAACAACGACAACGACAATAACCAATATTGTCAAACGAGTAAAGAAAAATTAAGATATACACAAATATACATTTATGTGAGAGTATAGAAAATATTTTTATAAAAAAAATTGATTATTGTGTCTACAAATATATTTAATGATTTGATTAGTTAATTAAAAAAAAATGGTGAGAATTTGGAGAGATAAAGTACACAATACAATTGTACAAGTGATTTATGCATTAGACATGTATTTTAGGCATCTGTTGTAGGTCTAAATACTATTTGTTGACCATTTTTAAGTGTTAAAATATAAACATAATACAGAATTCTTCAAAATTCAAAGTCAAACATAGATATTACTCGGTTTGTTGACCATTTTTAAGCGATCTTTAACCGATTAATCAGTTTGTTGACGAATTTTTAAACGATTTTGTCCGATTTTTAAGCGATTTTGTTGACCTATTTTTAAGCGTTTTTGTTTGATTTATCCGATTAGACCGATTTTGTTCAATTTTGTCCGATTAATCGGTATGTTGACCTATTTTTAAGCGATCTTTGACCAAACCGATTAAATAGGCCGATTATGATAAATCAAGGCGTTTAGTAAGCGATCAGTGATTATGCGGGGATTAATTGGCCGCATGGGCCGATTTTTACAACAGAGCTAAATAGCACTACTCTTTCAGAAAAACCTTCGTCAAATAATACGTGCCGATAGAAACAAATCCATATTTTTTGAGTTATAAGAGCGTCAGGTGTGTGGCATGCCGTTTTGTCAAATCAGCGTTATCTCAGCATTTCATATTTCACATTAACACCTCAAAATACACCCTTTGCAGTAGCTCAAGCCGTTTGCATGTCGTTTTCATTTTTCAAAGAAACTAAATTTTCACTCATAAAATAAAAATACAACTTATAATATGAAATTAAAGATAACATATACGAAATTAAAAAGAAAAAAGAAAAGAAAAACGTTACGAAAATTATAAAAACACATGCGCCAAAAACTAAAAACAATACGAAACTAAAAAAATACACTAACTAATTTTGTTGGTTTTGTTGTTGTCCATATTTATTCATTATTTATTCTTTTTGCATTTTGATGAGGAGGGCTCGGTTAACCGACAAATGGTCGGTTGGAGTATTGAGGAACTTTAGTTCTTCCATTTTAAGTATGTCTGATGCGCTCCAGAACAGTCAAGCTAAATCACGCAAGCCCGCCACTTGTGAATGGCGGACCGTAACCAGCTTAAAACTGCTCAGGAACGAAATCAATGAAGATCTGAGGAGTATAGGGTTTCCCCGGGTCGTTATGTCCCAGCGAGCTATGCGATGATTTATCAAACGTTTAGTGATCGAGGAATTTGAACGGAAAAAGGATCAGATTATGATATTAACTACGGAAAAAGCCATTAAAACGGCTTAAATGCAAATTAAAATTAGAAAGATAAAATCTATTAAATAAAGCTATCACTATAAATTAAAATGATGTTTTGTTTTATGTTTTATAAAACTGAATTAAAATCTATTTGTCATGAAATAATATTTCTAATAGTAATTATACAATAAAATAATATAATAAATAGTTAATAAAATATTAAAAATATAAAATACTAAAATAATTAATCTAAATACATATATTTATCTAAACCTAATAAAAATGAAAACTTATATTTTTGGACCTTTTCTGAATTTTTTATATAAAAAGCTAATTAAAAATGCTTAAAAACTACTTTAAATTAGGAAAAATAGCAAAACAACTTAGAAAAATCTAAAAATTTCAGGAAAAGTCTAAAATGATGCTAGGAATATGAGAAAATTAGCAAAACAGGCACTTATATGGAGAAATCTGAAACTGCTTAAACAAGTGCTTATTAATAAGCACTAAAATAAGCCAAATGAGACAAATAAACCACCCACTGGTTACAGAAGTTCTATACTACTAAAAGTGATCAATTGCAACTAAACAACAGCTATCCACAGAATCACAAATAGCAAAGTTTGATCTCTATGAATTCCAAGTCAAACAGATTCTAGTGGCAAGTTTAAGCTCATGCACAAGCCTCAAAATAAGCTCAAACAAAAAACTACCAATTGGAACTTGTAAAGGACCTGGGTGAGAGTACTTAAACCAAAAATTAGACCAAGGCTAGCTCTATTGAGCCCTGTGCAAGTTGCACCAATTCTGAGAAAAACTCAGTATTCACTGAAACAGTGAGCAGGGCATTTTGGGCTAAAAAGGAGAACTGATTTGGAGCTTTTAAATAAATCACAAAATTCTACAAAAATGCTTATAAGAAAGAGGACCAGCTGAGTTTTATGAAGCTGCAAATCTCATTTGATAAGACCCAAATATGAGCTCAAGAAAATTCATTGTATGTGAGCTCAAAACAGATTTTTTCAATTTGACTTTTTATATGAAAATGAAACTTTGACTTTATGAACTTTGGATCCAATTTTAAAGCTGAGATAGGGTTTATATGATGTAATAAACTTGATGCAAGCAATATTATGTGATTCTAAACACAAAATGATGGATTGCAATCCCAAAATTTCCAACAGTGATCAGTTAAGGTACTTAGAGTGGAATTTTGACTTTTGAGCTAAAGACACACAAGGTGTTGACAAATATTAGCTCAAATATGCTGCATAAACATGAACCAATAGATGTTATCTACTGAGCAAGCACAAGACAGATAAAAGTAAGAATCAAACACCCTATAAAGACTGTTTATGACTCAGACTTGTCAAACAATGATCCAACTAACAACAATGATCAAACTAAGCTAATGTAATCTAAATACAACTATTAGAACAGAATAGGAACCATTTAACTACAATCACTGAATGCATAAAAAAACTTGTACAAAATCAAAGCTACTATAGCTTGCAACCAAGAACCATGAACCACTACCCTAAGTTTCAACCCACAGGCACTAAATCCAACCCATTTCCACTGCATCAACCCATTTCTAGCTCCATTTCCAATTTTAGCCCTCCAGTTGACTTTGGTTGACCAAATTTCAAAAGTGTCTAAAACTTAAACTTGAGCTTATAGCAAGCTATAAGGAGCTTGTATAAGCTTATTTAAACTTGAAAAGAAGCTTTATGAAGCTTGGATACAAGACTTTGAGAATAAAATTTGTAACAGTGGACTGAACAAAATGAAATGATATTATAACTGAAAATTAGAACTTGAAATTGATTAATATTGATAAAGCAACTTAATAAAGTACAGTTTAACAAAAGATAACAATGTTACAACTTAAATAAAACTTTTAAACTACAAACGACATTTAACTAAATTTTATAAAACTAAAACTACTGCCCTCTCTTCATCTCTTGCTTTTCTTTTTATACCCAATCTTATTCCTCTCTCCTCTGAATCTTTCCCACCATTCATAGCCTTGGATGACTTTGATTAATCTCCACCATTCAAATGGTGTTTTGGCAAATTCTTTGTGCATTGGAGGTTGAGTGAAGGGGTTAGGGGAGCATTTAATGATGTTTGGAAGTTAGTTGGGGGTGAGGGAACAATTTTGAGTGATTGGAGAGGAGGGGGGATGGGTGGAAAGGCCAGTTGCAGGAAGCAGTTGATAATGGAGACTTTTGGCGGGCAAGTGGTTTTGACGGAATTGACAACAGTATTAATAATGGGGGGTTCACAATTCATATTGACAGGGGTCCAAAGATAAGGCAGGGTCCAAAATTAGGGTAAAGGGTTTTAAACTTTAAGGATTAAATGTGTAAATCCTGAAACTTGAGGGGCCTAAGCTGCCAATTCAGAAAAGTTATTCCAAGGGACCTAAGTGACAACCTTCAAAAGTGTAAGGACCAAAGTTGCCATTTTGCAATTTTCCAGGGACCAATTCTGCCAACTTTTAAACTTGAGGGACCATTTTGTAATTTTCTCAAACTTTTGATATTTTTCACCAAAGGACTAAATTTGACAACTTTTGATTTTAAAAGGACCTTTGGTGACTTTTCTTTTGAAATTATGGCTCAGGGACTATTTTTGACAATTTTTGAAACTTGGGGGACTAAAACTGCAATTTTGCAAATTTGATATGTTTTTCATCTGATTTTGATATTTTTGCATTTAAAACACATAAAACACTGATTTGTGATATTTTGATCATTTTGATGTGTTTCTGAGTGTTTTCAGATGAATTTAGGTTATTTTATACAAAATGATGAGTATTTTGACACTCATCAATCCCCCACACTGAGATATTGCTAGTCCCTAGCAATCTTTTGAGAAAACATAATGGATTTTAATCTCTTTACCAAAAGCCATTACTTCTGGAGTAGCCAAATGTTTCAGTTCAAGTAAGAACCATGGTACACCGATAACCATGTGATTTTGAGCAAACCACCAGCTTTCAACGGATTTGATTTGTCTTTACCAGAAGCCGTACCCTTCTGGACTAGCCAACTCTTAGATAAATTATCAATATTATCTTTGGTGAGCTGATTACCAATTATGGTTTTCCACTGCCTTTACCACAAGCCATAACCTTGCGGGCTAGCCAACTCTTCACTTTTTAGGATATGGTGAGCTGAATACCATACAATTTTGGGCAAATTGCAAGCCATATAAACGGATTTGAGATATCTTTACCAAGAGCCGTTTGCTCCTGGATTAGCCAATCCTTTTGTCTTACAGACATGGCGGACTGATAACCAAATGAGAAAGTGTAAAACACTTACTCCAAAAAAAATTTTGGCCAAAAACGGGGGAATTGGTATAATATGATAAAATTCGTGAGAATTCCCCCCCACACTTAGAAATGAATATTGCCCTCAATATTCAAAGTACCGGCGGTTATGCCGAAACAAAGAACGTAAAAGGGAAATACTACGGCCTTTATTTAGAAAGAAGATTTTTTTTTTTTTTTTTTTTTGGAACATGTGGGGCAACCCCCCCACACTAGGGTGGTAGAAAATAGAAAGAAGTCAGAAATATGGGTGAAAACCCATATGGTGTGCTACTTTTTTTGATTCCCGAGTCGCTAGCTTGACTCGACCCCGTATTCATTTGTTCATGGGGAAAGTAACGTGGAAAACCAATCTCGATCGGACTTTCGTTCACAATGTTAATAAACATATGAACATCAGAAAGTTCCACACCGACGAGATACAACCTCGGTATTGTTAATAGTAGAAACTATAAAGGATGATACCGGGGTCAAAGATGGTGTCCTCATTCCCGAAAGAGAAAAGGGAAAGAGCAACCACACCATCTGTGAAGAATGGAATAAAGACGTACATGAGAATGCATGTCCATTCCTCAGCAGAGAGAAGCAAATCACCAGTTGTGACATCTTTAAGCTTAAACTTGAAGCTTAGATGGTGATTGTCAAGAAGATGTCCGGGAGGGAGGGTGGGAAATGGTTCTTCAATCAACAGACTTTCCAGAAAAAGGATGTCTCCCTCCGGATCAAGGTAAGTGTTATCAATTCCTATTGGAATTGACTCATCACTAAGAAATGCATCGACTTCATTCCAAAAGTTGTCATCTTCCTCATAGGAGTGAGAGAAGGAATTGAAGAGTCGGGAATAAGACTAGAGGATGATGGATCATTTTTGAGCATTTCATCAATGGGAAGAATGTCTCCCATTGGATCACAAACATCATCATCCAACTCAGATGAAACTGAAGAGAGTTTGGTTTCATCCACAGACTTAACAATCTCGATGCGACAAACTGATGCCGGAGGTGGGACAAGTGGTGTGCTCTTAGAGCTAGCAGTTTCCACCACTTCCGATGAAGTCTCCGATTCTAGATCATCGTCATCATCATCAAGAACACTCTTGACTTCCCTGGTACAGCTTTCAAACCATTTGTTTGAACCAGGGGTGATTTTTAAAGCTTTGAGCTCAGCACATTTTGGCGAACACTTTTAACCGTGAAATTTGAGAGTGTTGCATTGATTCTTTCAGATTTTTGATCAATTGTGGCAACTCTTTTTGTATAGAGGTTTGGAGTTCTGGTTGATATTCAATGTGAGCTCTTCGTTGTCAACCCGTATGGTCAACTCTTCAGCAAACACATCAATCAGAGCACGACTCGTTCTTAAGAAAGCTCTCCCTAAGATAAGGGGAACTCTAGGATCTGCATCGAAGTCTACTACAACAAAGTCAGCATGAAAGTGAAACTTTCCCACTTTCATCGCGACATCCTCGGCTATCCCAAGTGGACGAGTTACGGTACGGTCCGCTAGCTCGAGTGTCATACGAGTGGATGAAAGTTCAGGAAGAGACAGTTTCTTCCATACTGAGAGTGGCATGAGGTTAATGCTAGCGCCAAGATCGGCCAAGGCGGAGCATTGAAACATCCCAAAGAAATCACACGGGATTAGAAACCGGCCAGGGTCTTCAAGCTTTTCGGGAAGCTTATTAAGAATGGCCGCTGAGCATTGTTCATTGAGAGGAGTTTTGCCATCTCGATAGCTTATCTTTGTTGGTCAGTAAGCCTTTAAGCATGGATGCAAATTTAGGCATTAGAACGAGAGCATCAACGAAGCTTATATCAAAGTGAAGCTCATTGAAGATTTGGAAAATTTTTCCATTTGCTCTTTGTTTTTGTCTTTGAGCTTCTCATCATTCATTCTTGATGGGTAAGGAAGCTGACTAGACTTTTGAGCCGGGATGGAAGTGTTTTCTGGCTCAAGATTTTTCTTCGGAACATCGGGTTCCGGACTTAAAGCTTGGACTACCGAAGGTGGGACGTGTGCGGTACTTCGTGGGCTTGAATAATGCACCTTGTCCGTTGTCTCCTTGGTAACTTGACTCAATGCCACAGGAGGAGGGGGCATAGGAGTCGTAGGTCCATTGTGCGTCTTACCACTACGAGTGGTGACGGCTTTCAACTCGGCATTGGGATTTGGAATAGTATTGCTTGGGAGTCCCCCAGAAGATGGTGAAGCTTTGTTCATATTCATGTTCATGAAACTGCTCATCATATTCTTCAACTCATTTGTCTGCCGAGACAGTGTGGTATCAATTTCCCTTTTTAGCTCACCTCTCATGTTATTGATCTGAGTTTGCATTGAACGCATGTTTGACTCAGTCATTTTCATGAAGTCATTTGGCATGGGAGCTTGAGGAGGTGGTTGATAACTTTGATGATTAGGAGCTTGAAAAGGTTGTTGATAACCTTGCTGATTTGGAGCTTGATAAGGTTGGTTGAAATTGTTCCGGTTTTGATTGAAATTTTGAGAGTTATTGAAATTTTGTCCTTGATTCGGAACAAAGCGATTTTGATTGCCATGGTTTTGCACAGGAGGAAAACCAGGTGGTGTCATACCGCTAGGTGCACGGTAGTGAGATCAGCGTGGTCGGTATTGATTGTGGTTTACCGAAGCTACGGGAGCTTGGTACAAGGAAGCATCGGTTGCTTGACAATCATAATACGCATGTGGACCACTACAAATTTCACACACCTTGTTTATGGCTTTGATTGGTTCCGGCTTATGAATTTCGCTTTTGATTTCCTTCACCTCTTTTATCATACAATGGATCATATCCGTTAGAGCGGCTAACGGAGCTGCTAACTCGGAAGAGTTACCGGATGAAGAAGCAGGAGTGTTCGGAACATTGACTTTGTTGCGAGAAAAAGGAACTTTTGATTTACTCTCGCAAATTTCAAGCACATCTTTAGGTCTACGATTCAAGATATTGCCACCCGCGGATGCGTTCAAAGAATCTTGATCGTTACAGTTCAACCCATTATAAAAGATATTGACTTGTTGAAGCTCCGTGAATTCATGATGGGGGCATTTCCTGAGGAGATCTTTGAATCTCTCCCATGCCTCTCCAAAATTTTCATCGAAATTTTGACGAAATCCAGAAATTTCATTTTTAAGATTAGTCGTCTTTGATGGAGGAAAGAAATAAGTGACAAACTTTTGAACAAGATCCTCCCAAGTTTCGATGGATCGAGGGGTTTCTTTTTCCAGCCAAATCGGGCTGTCCCTCAAGAGAATGGAAAAGCATCAACTTGATGACTTTTTGTGGCACATCCTTGAAATTGATAGTTGAGGTCAATTTGTTAAACCAACGGATGTGTGCATACGGGTCTTCTCGATCAGACCCGCGGAATTGATTTGTAGACACAAGTTGGATTAAATGTGTCTTCAATTCGAAGTGATCAGAATTGATTACCGGTAAGACGATGGCATCTCCATAACCCTCGGTGGGTGCCTGGAGCATTTCCGCCATGGTACGTTCGTCTGCCATGGTGTTGCTCGAAATAGTTCGAATCTCGGGTTCGACTATTTGGGCAGCACGTCTACGAGAACGTCTTCTTGGAATTTCTGCTAGATCACGCAAAGGACTCAATGATCTAGAAGAACGAGTGCGCATGCACTAGAGTTAACTCTAAGGGATCTCAGAGTTAAGAGAGAATGGAATTATGAAGATATTTCAGATGAGAATGAGAATTATGAAGACGTTTTATAAAATTCAGGTGAGAAGAATCTTTATGGGTTTTCTGGTTCTGAAACGTCGATATCACAACAAAATCAATTAACACAAAATCGAGGCAAAACAACAGTGAACTTAACCAATAATCCAAGATGAATGGCTTCTTTGAAAAGGGTACACCAATCACAAGGACACAAAGGCAAGTTTTAAATCTTTAGTTCGTGAACTTATTATGGTCGCACCCCCAGTTAGGTAGTGCACTGCCTTGGTTTGCGGTGGTAATCTTTTAAGTTGTTAATTATTAAAGAAAACGACGATTCTTTTTGTATTTTTATTTTTGATACATATATAGAAACAAAAGGAAAAATATTTTTGTGTTTTATAAGTTTTTGGCTGTTTTTGGGTTTTTGGATTTTTTAGAAGAAAATATGGATATATATATATACAGAGATGGATGATATAAACAAAGAGTGAGGATTCAAACAACTAATCTGCTACACGGAAAATAGATCAGCACAGCTCCCCGGCAGCGGCGCCAAAAATTTGATGCGCTCCAGAACAGTCAAGCTAAATCACGCAAGCCCGCCACTTGTGAATGGCGGACCGTAACCAGCTTAAAACTGCTCAGGAACGAAATCAATGAAGATCTGAGGAGTATAGGGTCTCCCCGGGTCGTTATGTCCCAGCGAGCTATGCGATGATTTATCAAACGTTTAGTGATCGAGGAATTTGAACGGAAAAAGGATCAGATTATGATATTAACTACGGAAAAAGCCAACAAATTAAAACGGCTTAAATGCAAATTAAAGGAAATTAGAAAGATAAAACCTATTAAATAAACGCTATCACTAAAATTAAAATGATGTTTTTGTTTTTATGTTTTTATAAAACTGAATTAAAAATCTATGCGACGTACAAATTAAAAAGTGAAACTAAAGCAATATTAATCCTAAAAATATGAAAATGATATTTTTACAAACCTAATGATAAAAGAAACTTTTTAGAAAAATAAAACTATTTTTACAACTAATTAATTAATTATTATTAATTAAAAACTATTTTTAACTATTAAATAATTACCTAAAATACAAGAAAATGTGAAATAAAGCTAGAAAAATAAAATTAAGACTTAGAAAAATCTAAAATATCAAAATAGAATTTTCAAAACTATTTTTGTATTTTTCTGATTATTTTTCTATTTTCTAGGAATTTTAAACTATTAAAAACTAATTAAATTACTAAAAATTACAAAATGAACTATGAAAAATCTGGAAAATTACTTTTTCTACTTTTTATATTTATCTAAACCTAAGAAAAATGAAAACTTATATTTTTGGACCTTTTCTGAATTTTTTATATAAAAAGCTAATTAAAAATGCTTAAAAACTACTTTAAATTAGGAAAAATAGCAAAACAACTTAGAAAAATCTAAAAATTTCAGGAAAAGTCTAAAATGATGCTAGGAATATGAGAAAATTAGCAAAACAAGCACTTATATGGAGAAATCTGAACTGCTTAACAAGTGCTTATATAAGCACTAAAATAAGCCAAATGAGACAAATAAACCACCCACTGGTTACAGAAGTTCTATACTACTAAAAGTGATCAATTGCAACTAAATGCAACAAGCTACAATCACAGAATCACAAGATGCAAGATTTGATCTCTATGAATTCCAAGTCAAAACAGATTCTGAGTGGCAAGTTTAAGCTCATGCACAAGCCTCAAAATAAGCTCAAACAAAAAAACTACCAATTGGAACTTGTAAAGGACCTGGGTGAGAGTACTTAAACCAAAAATTAGACCAAGGCTAGCTCTATTGAGCCCTGTGCAAGTTGCACCAATTCTGAGAAAAACTCAGTATTCAGAGCAGTGAGCAGGGCATTTTGGGCTAAAAAGGAGAACTGATTTGGAGCTTTTAAATAAATCACAAAATTCTACAAAAATGCTTATAAGAAAGAGGACCAGCTGAGTTTTATGAAGCTGCAAATCTCATTTGATAAGACCCAAATATGAGCTCAAGAAAATTCATTGTATGTGAGCTCAAAACGATTTTGCTAATTTGACTTTTTATATGAAAATGAAACTTTGACTTTATCCAACTTTGGATCCAATTTTAAAGCTGAGATAGGGTTTATATGATGTAATAAACTTGATGCAAGCAATATTATGTGATTCTAAACACAAAATGATGGATTGCAATCCCAAAAAATTTCCAGTGATGATTAAGGTACTTAGAGTGGAATTTTGACTTTTGAGCTTAAAAGACACAAGGTGTTGACAAATATTAGCTCAAATATGCTGCATAAACATGAACCAATAGATGTTATCTACTGAGCAAGCTTACAAGACAGATAAAGTAACAGATCCAAACACCCCTATAAAGACTGTTTATGACTCAGACTTGATCCAAACAATGATCCAACTAACAACAATGATCAAACTAAGCTAATGTAATCTAAATACAACTATTAGAACAGATAGGAACCAGTTTTAACTACAATCACTGAATATGCATAAAAAACTTGAAAAACACTTACAAAAATCCAAAGCTACTATAGCTTGCAACCAAGAACCATGAACCACTACCCTAAGTTTCAACCCAGGGCACTAAATCAACCCATTTCCCTGCATCAACCCATTTCTAGCTCCATTTCCAATTTTAGCCCTCCAGTTGACTTTGGTTGACCAAATTTCAAAAGTGTCTAAAACTTAAACTTGAGCTTATAGCAAGCTATAAGGAGCTTGTATAAGCTTATTTAAACTTGAAAAGAAGCTTTATGAAGCTTGGATACAAGACTTTGAGAATAAAATTTGTAACTGGGTGAACAAATGAAATGATATTATAACTGAAAATTAGAACTTGAAATTGATTAATATTGATAAAGCAACTTAATAAAGTACAGTTTAACAAAAGATAACAATGTTACAACTTAAATAAAACTTTTAAACTACAAATGACATTTAACTAAATTTTATAAAACTAAAAACTACTCCCCTCTCTTCATCTCTTGCTTTTCTTTTATACAATCTTATGCCTCTCTCCTCTGAATCTTTCCCACCATTCCTAGCCCTTGGATGACCTTGAATTAATCTCCACCATTCAAATGGTTTTTTGCGCAAATTCTTTGTCTGCCCATTGGAGGTTGAGTGAAGGGGTTAGGGGAGCATTTAATGATGTTTGGAAGTTAGTTGGGGGTGAGGGAACAATTTTGAGTGATTGGAGAGGAGGGGGGATGGGTGGAAAGGCCAGTTGCAGGAAGCAGTTGATAATGGAGACTTTTGGCGGGCAAGTGGTTTTTTGACCAGAATTGACCAACAGTATTAATAATGGGGGGTTCACAATTCATATTGACAGGGGTCCAAAGATAAGGCAGGGTCCAAAATTAGGGTAAAGGGTTTTAAACTTTAAGGATTAAATGTGTAAATCCTGAAACTTGAGGGGCCTAAGCTGCCAATTCAGAAAAGTTATTCCAAGGGACCACAAGTGACAACCTTCAAAAGTGTAAGGACCAAAGTTGCCATTTTGCAATTTTCCAGGGACCAATTCTGCCAACTTTTAAACTTGAGGGACCATTTTTGTAAATTTCTCAAACTTTGTATATTTTTCACCAAAGGACTTATTTTGACAACTTTTGATTTAAAAAGGACCTTTGGTGACTTTTGCTTTTGAAATTATGGCTCAGGGACTATTTTTGACAATTTATGAAACTTGGGGGACTAAAACTGCAATTTTTGCAAATTTGAAATGTTTTTCATCTGATTTTGATATTTTTGAATTTAAAACACATAAAACACTGATTTGTGATATTTTGATCATTTTGATGTGTTTCTGAGTGTTTTCAGATGAATTTGCAGTTTATTTTATACAAAAATGATGAGTATTTACACACTCATCAATGTCCTCGTCTTTCTCTCTCGCTGCCTCGTACGTTGCTTTAGCGGCTTCTCATTTGAGTTGAAACTCATTTTGCATAACACCCGCAAATTTCGGCGGGTTGCTTCACGCAGTGCTCGACGAGATTTTCGATTTAGTTTTTTTCGAGGCACGTGGCGCCCGGGGGACGCGGTCTTGGATCATCACCGGATAGCTCGGCATGTCCAGTGAGATCAACCGGTTCAACGGGGTAGGACGAATTCCACTTGGCGTGTTGTTTCAATATTTCACACGCCCCCGTCTTGAGTAAACGCTTTACTTCCTGATTTGGACTCATCACAATATGCTTGCCTAACATGGGTTCATAAGATCATTGTCGTCTTCCCCACTTCGACTCGAACATTTTAACCGTTTGTAGATAGCGTCGAACCTTTGGCAATTAGGGTTCAAAGTTGCTCACTTTTCCGTAAACATATCCTTGGTATGTTTGTGATGAGAAGATTTGTTGAACTCGAAATGAACCTTGTTGTAAAATGAATCGTCCTTTTGGTCATTTTCAACTCGGTTATCTTCGGAAATGCTAAAATAAAACGAGGCTAATAAAGTTTTCTCTGCCGCCGTCCAACGAGAATGAGCTCGTGTGGGTTCATCAGTATCGTCGAGTACCTCAAATGTGTTATATTTTGCGGCTCGTTTTTGTTTTCTTCGAAACTTTTGTCCGTCGTGAGAGGTGGGCTCGGTTGGTGGTGGCATCGATTGTGTTTATTTTGTTTTCTTGTGGTGAATTTTGTTAAAGATTTTGAAATTGTTGGTAAAGTATTTATTGTTGGAATTGTTGATATAGTTGTTCGGGGGTTAATGTAGGCATAGATAATTGGGGTACCAAACGGAGAATATTGAGAAGATGTCGAGTATCCGGACGAATGTGTCTAGGAGTAAGATGAGGATGAATGTACGACATATTAAGAAGATTTTGGAAAAATTTGTTAATACAAATAAGCAGTAAAGACGTTTATTTATATTTTACGATCTTCAAATGTTTTGTCAATAACAAACGTAAAATCATTTTTGTGACAACTGGCAATGTAGGGAGTTTATTTTAGGTAACCGCATTACGTTAAACTAAACCGAGTTTTGCCTTTAACACTATTTTTATCAACCATGACTTGATTTTATATCGTCTATTGGTTTTTATGGCTTATTTCATTATTAAACGAGTTATCGTGTGAGTTTTAACTCTTTTTGGTAGGCATTATTCGATTCGGCACTAGAAAAGCCTAAAACGAGAAATATTGTAACTTTTAGACCGTAACTCGAAAATTGGCAAATAAATAGTCAAAACTCGTGGAAAAACATAAATAACGATATTATAAAGTCGAATGAATGTCGTGGGACACTCGGGGGACAATATGTGAGCTCGGGAATGGGTAAACGGGATAGTTACGAAAAATTACGACTCCGACCCCCGACTTTTCCCCATGGCCGGCGCCCCCCTCCCTCCCTTTTATTTTTTTTTGGGTCCTTTTGTCCAAGTATGTAAGGCCTCCCTCACCCTCATTTTGCTAGTTGTTTCTCTCACTAAAAACACACACAACCACATTTTCTCTCTCTACACTCTCTCTCTCCCCAAATCACATAAACCCTAACCCTAATTCCACCACCACCGCCGCCCGTCTCCGGCCACATTCCGGGCATTTTCCGGTGAATGGTACTACACCTCCACCACCATCTTGTAGCTCTTCTCATCCTCTTTCTATCCATATATATTACTCTCACTAAAACCTTCATTAACACCTTCAAATCTTAAGACTAAGATTCGTACTTTTAGGGTTTTTCATCAAATATTGTAGATCGGGCTTGAATAAGGTAAATGGAACATGGGTAACACTTGTTTGAGCTTTAATAAGCCGCGTATGGCATTATTATGGCTCGACCATATCACGAATTTTAGGGCTTTTGGTTTAAACGTGGGATTAAATCTAATTAACACATAAATAAACATGTAGCTAGTGTTTGGTAAACATGTGGTGTATCATATTGATGGGTTTTTGCATTTTAGGTCTAGTTTCAAGTTTTTGGTTAGGAATAGATGATGGGTTTGATGTTTGGTTGATTATTGGAGGTTGATTGATTGTATTTGGATGTTGTGGTATTGATTTGGTAGTGTTTGGTTGGGATAGAAGTGGTGTACGAGCCACCTAGAGACGCATCTGAGCCTTGGGTTGCGTACGTGACCCACTTCATATAGGTCGGGTCGGTCGTGTTGTTGGTAGCTTGTTGGTTGGTATTGTTGGTGTTTGGATGAGACGCGTGGAGCCGAAAAGCTTCTAGAGCTTGTTTGGTTCACGTGGTCTTAACCGTGACCGTGTTATGACCATTAGGGTCATAACATTGGTTTCGGGTATATTTGGTTGATTGATTGGTTGGCGAGATTGTTTTGAGTTGATTTGGGATTGAATTGCGCTATTATGACTTTTAATTTGGACTTGATATATAAATTGTCAACTTTGTGCAACATCGGTGTTACTTTGACTTTTTAGTCAATAGTTGACCCTCACAACGCCGTAACATGGACTTTAGTATAGTTTGGACTATTGATTGATTAACAGCCGAGAAGTCATGACTCGTGCTTGTGGACTCGAAACGAATAACGATATGAAACTAATATTGGAATTTGACGAAATATATATTTATATGAAAATGCTAATAGATTATGAAATGTAAATAAAAAAAAGGGACTTTTATACTAAAAATATCGATAACAAGTCTTATCTTGTTATTTACTATTTTTAAATGGAAACTAACGACTAAAAATGAAAATGTTTTATAATAAATAAGTAATTAATATTTCGAGTACACGTTTATCGATACATGCCAATTATGGGCATTTAATACCATTTTCAAGTATTTATTTACTTACGTTGTGTGCATGGGTTACGGATAACCTAACGTTAATAGTGTGGATCCACGTGGGTAGCGGACTTATTAGGTTGACGAATCTAATAAGAGCCCGCTAGGTACGTTGGGTAACCTTATTAATGGGTGAATTATCCTTATGGCTCTTTAGAATGCGACTGATTTATGGGATAATAAGCGACAGGAATACATAAATGAGTTTATCGAGTTGACGAATTCGATAAGGTCTACTATTTATTCCGAAACTTATTGGACTATGGAGCTTATCGCTTAGATGTCTCATCGTGTTGCATTCAGTCACATATTAGTTGTTTGAGTGCATTCATAGCATCATATTGAGTCGATACACCCACATGAGGATACCAAACACTAGGATTAAATGGTGAAACGAGACATTTTTGGAAATAACGAAATGGAATACATTGGGGTAGATAACGTTGATTATGGGAATTATATATTAAAATTGGTTTACATTAATAGGTTGTGCCGAGTCGATAGTTGTTGTGCCGTGATTATCTGTTATCTTCTGCTAGTGTTTATTCGTACGTTGCTTGCTTGAGGTGAGTTTCATAGCCCCACTTTTATCTACGTTTTTAACTAAATTGGGGTGAGAATCATGCTAATGTTTTTGGACCTTTAAAACTATTTGGATTTGCTTATATGCTTGACTGTATAGATAGACGTGCGGTAGTTGTTGCCTTAGTCTAGGTTAAACCGTTGCCTAGCTAAGAACAGACTTCTACCTCGACCTAGTCCGGGGTTGGCAATTGTTTTAGATTTTGCCACGACATTGCTGGACTAGAGTCGCTGGGCCCGAGTGATCCGTGGATGCGGGATATGGATTGTGATCCGGTTAGGATCCGTTGTGAACGGTATTTATCTATCTTAGGTCTTGCATAGCAAATCAACTCCTACATGTCCACTATGTTTTTATTGAACTTAAACCTATGAACTTACCAGCGTAAGCTGACCTTTTAGCATGTTTTCTCAGGTATTTAAATGATGTTTGGAATACGTGATCGGTGGAAGCTTGGCAAGAAGGCGGGGTTCAAAGATCATATTTGACTCTGATAAACTTTGGGGACCTATTTTATTAAACCATGTTTTGGGCCTAATATTTATACTTTTGGATTAAATGTTTTGAATACTTAAATTTGGGATTGGTTTTGAATGTTAAATGACTATTTTTTTGCTATACTTGTGTGAGATACCAATCCAATAGTAACGCCCCTAAAACTTGATTAAGTCTTTCGTTGTACCGAGATTTGAGGGTGTTACAGATTGGTATCAGAGCTCAAGGTTATAGAGAACTAGGTATTTTATAAACCCTAAACTATAACCACGTTTTAAGAAAATTGATCCTCGACCGACGCACGCCCGCTTGCCA
Source organism: Chrysanthemum makinoi (assembly GCA_910596185.1). NCBI lineage: Eukaryota > Viridiplantae > Streptophyta > Magnoliopsida > Asterales > Asteraceae > Chrysanthemum > Chrysanthemum makinoi. The sequence goes on along the minus strand of OU343221.1, from coordinate 95,696,302 downwards.
AGCCGAAGCTTCTTATTTGTTTATGGTATGAACTACAATTTGACTTATGAGATGATATGTTTTGGGATATGATTATTGATTTTGGGTAAATGTGATACGATTATCGAGATATTACAGATTTGATTTGAGTTATCGATATGTTATGATTTTGGGATTTTGAGCTCGATTGATTTGATATGGGATTTTGTGATAGAACTGAACTTACGTGTTTTATTTAAAGGCATATTTTGAGTAATGCGGTACCTCTACTTTTAAAAGCTTTCACTTTGTGATACATGTTTTGGTTAAGTTAATGCGCTTGTTAAAACTAGTTGTTTCGAACACTTATACCTACCCTATGCCATTGTCACAGACTATGCCTTCACTAGCTTTTGATGTGTCTGAGGAGGTCCTTGCTGTTGCTAGTTCCCATTGACTCTCATACGATTCTTGCGAGGTGATCCTTATGAGATTGCCCGTCACTCTAGTTCATCATCATCATCAGATCGCCCTAGCTCATCTAGGAAGCTCACTTTACATCAGGTCTTAGCACGAGCCCAGACTCCTAGGCTTGCTCATAGTACTGCCCGCATGTCCGTGAGACCACCATCATTCACCTATCCGTTTAGCAGCCCACTCTCTTCTGTCATCACCACCAGCATCACCATGTCTTAGAAGACCTAGATCCCCTACTGTACCACCTCAGGATTTACCCGCACAGAGACTCTGACTCATGGACTCTCCCTCTGAGGATGAGGGCAAGGAGGAGCATGAGGTCGAGGAGGAGCATGAGATTGAGGAGCAGTATGTAGATGAGGATGAGGATCCTTAGGAGGAGGATGATGAGGATATCCCAGAAGGGGGTACTCCTCCATTGCAGAGTTATGCACATTCTCCAGGACCAGGTTCTCCTTTGCCTGAGCCTGATTCCCCTGGACAGCCTTTTGGTTTTGATTCACCTCCACATTCACCTGAGATAGGTAGCCCGTTAGGATCTGAGATACCATCGGAGATTGCTTCAGAGCCGAGGAGTATGGTGAGACGGGTCTGATGTGGGAGAGGATTACATCATAGGGTACTAGGCTTAGTAGGTTGACAGATCGGTTGGTTGGAGTATCGAGGGCTAGTATAGAGGATTTGAGGGCTGATATGGGTACTGTAGTCAGGAGGACCATGATTCTGTGTCAGGGTATGTCGGAGCTCTAGGAGCAGGTTGGGGACCTGCTGAGAGGGTTCGCGACAGCTCGAGATGCAGATAGAGCGATTTGGCGTAGGATTGGTGAGTTGGAGAGAGAGGTCGTAGATCTTAAGAGAGATCGCGACGCTCGACGTGTTGAGTTGGCATCTTTGTGGAGAGAGGTTGACGATGTTAGGAGATCAGTTAGTGGTATTCGTAGACGTGGCTAGATAGTGTTAGATTCATGCCTTTGTACCATCTTGAAGCTAAGTAGTACTTGGTTCGAGATGTAGGATTATCCTAGTTATCTTATAAATATCGTTGTTAGGATCGTTTTTGATTTCCCTGTATCCTTTCATGTATTCCACCTTGAAACCTATGAGTTATGGTTATTGGAACGTGCATCCTTTAGTTATGATTCGGTCCTTAGTTGTTTTGTTCTGGTAGAGCGTTATCCTTGTTGACCTTGATTATGTATTCGAGCATTATTTGGCGATCCTTAGAACCCAACTCTATCTTTTAGAGCGTGAATTGTGAACTTATGAAACTGTTATTCTTGCCTTCAGAATGATGGCAACAAGACGAAACCCGCTTAGGAACAACCGAGCAACTCCTGCTGCTGTTGTTGCCCCTGTCCGTCGAGGTCGTCGTCCGACCCCGACCACTCCACCCGTTGAGAACCTGAACACTAATAACCCAGCCGTAGGAAACCCGAATGTGAACGACCGTGCTGAGAATGGTCCTGTTCCACAAAACCCTCCACCTGTGAACCCATCCCACATTGACCAGTTAGTGACGCAGCGTGTCGCTGAACTGCTAGCTGAGACGAATCTCTCTAACACCTCTGGTGGAACCCCAATGCTGAATCGAACTCGAGGTTGTACCAACAAAGAGTTCTGATTCTGTGGTCCCATCGAGTTCGGAGGAACTGAGGGAGTAGTTTATCTAACTAGGTGGTTAGAGAAAATTGAATATGTGTTTGGCGTTAGTAACTGTGATGAGGATTGTAAGGTTAAGTATGCAACATTTACCTTGAAGGACGAGGCGTTGACCTGGTGGAACAACTATCACAGATCAGTAGGAATTGATGTAGCTTATAGCATGACTTGGACTCAGTTTAAGACTCTCCTGATCAAGACTTACTGTCCTAGGAATGAAGTTAAGAAGTTAGAGATTGAGTTCTGGAACCATAAGGTTAAGGGTACTGACATGACGACTTACAATCGTCGTTTCCAAGAGTTATCGTTGCTTTGCCCTGATATGGTTCGCACTGAAGACCTTAAGATTGAGAGGTATACTGATGGATTGCCTTTAGCTACTCGTAATGATGTCATCACTCTTGAAGCCAATTAACTTGCATGAGGCAATTACTATGGCTCAACGTTTGATGGAATCTTATGTATTAGAAGTAGGAGACAAGGGTAAGAATGATATGAGTGATAAGAGGAAGAGGAATGAAGTTGTTAAAGGGAATGGCAACAAACGGCATGAGAAAGCCAGGGTGTTCGCCATAGGAAATGGATAAAGGAGAGGTTACGAAGGTAGTAGACCCGTGTGTGGTCGTTGCAACTT
>OU343221.1:95585654-95693474 GCA_910596185.1 Chrysanthemum makinoi | reverse complement strand
GAGCGTGCAAAAGGATCAGTTGGGGCTGCATTTGCCATCAAAGAATGCAGTGAGGGGGCATTTCAAAGGCCAAAATAAGCTAACCACTATCTCTAAATACAAAGCTACCAAAAAACCAAATTCTAGTTTCTAATCTAACCACAAAGTACCGCAATTACGCTCTAAAGGTGACAGAAAAGATGGACAAACATAACTCTTTTCAATGATTACAAGTTACTAAGATTTAAAATGAACCAGAAAAACTTACTCTAACTCACTATAAAAACTTAATCTAAACTGATCCATACAATACCCTTGACCCAAAATTCTTCTTTTCCTTCAAAAATTATCAATGCCAAACACCCGTTTTGGTGCAGAAAAGATTTCTACTAACTGATGACACTTGGAAAATTAAAGTACCAATTTTTAAACTCTACACAGATCTCAAATAACTCATAAAGGGTATCAAGACTTTTTCAAACAAAATGACAAGAAAACAAATTCTAACCGTAATGACAAGACTTATAAATAATTAAAACTGGATACTGAAAATTGAAAACTGAATTACTTAACAGAAATTTAAAATTACAATAAGTAAATGACATTAAAAATAAAATGGACTAGAACTTAAGTTCTCAGACAAACTAAAAACTACCTAAAACAACTCCTTGCTTTAGCCTTCTCTTCTCTTTATTGCCACAAAAAGCTTCCTCCTTGTCTTCTGATTATGTCCCACCAATACTCTCACCTTTTATGATTGGAGTGGATTTAGCCATTGATGTCTTTTTGGCGGGACATTGATATTTGCCAGGGGAGGTATTGATGTGTTAATACAAATATCGTCATTAAACGTTATTTATATTTTTGATCTTTACCTAAGTTTTGTTAACGACAAAAGTAAATTTAATTTGTATAAAAGCTTAAAGCTTGTCAAGTTTAATAGATATTAAAACAAGCTTTTCAAACAATATATTCATCATTCAAGCATTTACATTTATGATTAGTAACATCTTGATATGACTCTAATCATTATGTATGATAGTAGTGTTTAGAATGTGTTAGGTTCTTAAAACCAAACACTACTTATGTACTTGCATATTTCTAAAAGTAGAAATACAACTTATGACATCATGTATCATCAGAAATCATTGAAGATTCCATTAGATATTTTGTGTGGATTTGTACTCTTCATATCTTGCACAATCTCACTTAGATAGAGTTGACTTTAGCAAAGATTTGATATCTTGACTGTCAGACCGGCGGTACCAAAATGGTACACGGGCGGAACCCTTTGAAGGGTTCCGCGGTCCGTGACGCTCCTTCCACTTTGGCTATAAATAGCAATGCCAAGTCAAGTAGTTTCTCATCCCTTTCTAACATACTCTCATACATATCTTCTCTCTAACCTTTCTAACTCAGTTTCATATCATATTAGTGATCTCTTTTGTAGCAAAGAAGATCAAGTCATATTCAAGCTTCAACGAGAAGTTGGAAGTCTTGTTTGTTTAGTGTTGTATGATCTAATGTTGATTCATACTTCATTGTTGTATCAAACCATCATAATCTTGTGAGTGTGAGTGGTTAGTATTTTAGTCCTCAAAATACATTGTGTGTGGGAGTGGTTGTACCCTTGGAAAGAACTCGACATCTAGCTTAGTGTCGGAAATAGTGTAAGCGAAGTGTAAAGTTTTTCTCCGCCGGTGAAAGGAGCTTGTTGACTAGTGAAGTTAAACTCTCGTGTGTGAGACTCGAGGAGTGGAGTAGGGCAAGGAAAAAGAGTCCTTGTAGACCGAACCACTATAAACAACTTGTTGTGGTTTGATCATTTCTTTCCTTATTTACTTCTTACATATTGCTTGCATATTTCATTAACATATCTAAGATCAATATCAATTGATCTTTACAATAAGTTTCAAAACAAAGTTTTTAATTGGTAAACTATTCAACCCCTTCTAGTTTTCTACAATTGGTACCAGAGCCTCGTTGCTCAAGAATTTCTAAAATAACTTGTATTTTATAAACTTGAAACGATCCATGGATTCTGAAAACTTTAAAGAAGGGCAATCTATGCAAAGACCACCACTCTTTGAAACCAATGGATTTATCTATTGGAAAACCGTTTTGAAACATATGTAAAATCAAAAGATATAGATCTTTGGTTTATTATTGTTAAAGGGATTTTAGTTCTACAACAAAGGATATTTCCGTTGATGAAAAAAAGAAACTAGTTGCTAAAAATAATGAAGCTAAAATGATGCTTTATAATGCTTTACCTAGAAAAGAATATGAAAGAATTTTTATGTGTGAAACCGCCAAAGATAATTGGGAATCTTTAATTGTTACACATCAAGGTAATTCACAAGTCAAGGATAACAAAATTGATCTTCTTGTTCAACAATATGAACAATTTGTTATTCCTGAAGATGAAACCATTGATTGTGGCTTTGCTCGCTTTAACACTATTATTACATCACTTAAAGCACTTGATGAATCTTTTCGTAGTAAGAACTTTGTCAGGAAATTTCTTAGAGCACTCCATCCCAAATGGAGAGCTAAAGTGACCGCCATTGAGGAATCAAAAGATCTCTCAATAATGTCACTAGACGAGTTGATCGGTAACCTCAAAGTACACGAAATGGTGATGGAGAAAGATTCGGAGATCATCAAAGGAAAAAGGGAGAAGATCAAATCCGTTGCTCTAAAAGCAAAAGCGGAATCAAGTGATGATGACGAATCTTGCTCCCGTAGTGAAGATGAGGAATATGCCATGGCCGTTAGAGATTTTAAGAAGTTCTTTAGAAGAAGAGGAAAGTTCGTAAGACAACCTCGAGAAGAAAAGAAGCCATTTCGAAAAGATCGGGATGACAAGAAGGGTAAAGGTGAAAGAAAATGTTTTAGATGTGGTGATGCAAGTCACCTCATAGGAGAATGTCCCAAGCCACCTAAAAGCAAAACTCAACGAGCTTTTGTAAGTGGTGCTTGGAGTGATAGTGAAGACGATGAAGAATCAAGCAAGGAAGAGATCGCTCTAATGGCACATGAGTCAAATGAGGTACTTTCCGACTCTTCTTATTCTTCTATTGATGATGACACTTTGCAAAAACAATATAATCAATTGTGTGAGCTAAGTCTAAAAATCATAACTAAAAATAAATTTTTAAAAACAAAAAGGAATTTTTGGAAAATGAAGTTTATGAGTTAAAAGAAAAAGCAAAACGACTAGAAAAAGGAAAAGCAAATGACGATGATTGTAAATCATGTCAAGAGCTTAAACTTGAAATAGAAAAACTAAAGCTCACACAAGATGTTTTAATCGAAAACAATTCTAAATTTAAAAGGTTTAACAAGAACATCGCTCTTGCCGATGAAATAGTTAAAATTCATAAAACACCCGGAGACATGAATGGGCTAGGTTTTAATGAAGTATTAATTCCAAAGAGTCAAAATAAAACGGCCGAAAAGGACAAATATTCTGTCAAAATTGCCTGCGATACAGCGGCCGACCAGACGGAACCAAAATAAGGGTTCCGTCCGTTGTGCAAAATGGTACCGCGGGTACTTCAACAGAGCAGTAATGTTCGCAATAACGGACCGCATCTTGAATTTGTTAAAATAACAAAGAAAACCAATAATAGTATTAAACTAAAACCAGCCGTTACTTCCGGAGTAGGACTTGTCAAAAATGAATTTAGATCAAAAACTACTCAACAACGATATAAAACTCCTTTTGCCAAACGCCCTTTCCTAAGAGCAACCACAACATACAACCCAACTACCAACACAATGGTTGGAATCAAAACTTTCTTAGACCATATCAAACTCCAGATTACATGCCATGGAACTCTTACCCATCGTTTCCATACATGAATCAAATAAATGGTATGTTTAACCCAAATGGACCCATGAGATATTGGGGACCAAATGCTTGAGTTATTTGCTTCTTAGGTATGCTTGAAAGTTGGATTGGAACCTGATGAATGGATAAAAGATAGTGGTTGCTCACGACACATGACGGGCAACAAAGTCTCTTCTCATCATACCAAGAGTATGACGGAGGTAATGTCACCTTTGGTAGCAATCTCAAAAGCAAAATTATTGGCAAAGGTACGATTGCTCATAACTTCCTAACTATTGAAAATGTTGCTCATGTGGATAGGTTAGGATTTAATCTACTTAGTATTAGCCAACTATGTGATAAAAAGTATAAAGTGCTATTTGATGAAAATGGTAGTAAAATACTAAAAGATGGTATCACCATAGCTAAAGGAGTTAGGAAAAATAACATATATGTCATGAAAATAGATAAAACATATAATGACAAACTTTGCCTAACAACATTAGATGATAGCTCATCTCTTTGGCATAGGCGTTTAGGTCACGCTAATATGAGACTTATACAAAACCTATCTTCAAAAGAATTGGTTAGGAATTTACCAAAACTTAAATATGACCAACACTTTTGCGACGCTTGCAAAATTGGTAAACAAACACATAGTAGTCACAAATCTAAAAATATGGTGTCCACATCTAAGTGTCTAGAATTATTACATATGGACTTGTTTGGACCATCCGCTATAAGAAGCTATGGAGGCAACTTATACACTTTGGTCATAGTAGATGATTATTCAAGGTTTACTTGGACGTTGTTTTTGAAAACCAAAAATGAAGCTTTTGATAAATTTGAAATACTTAGCAAGAAAATACAAAATCTTCTAGGTTATCAAATTGTGTCGATCCGTACGGATCATGGTCTGGAATTTGACAACGAAACTCAATTTGGAAACTTTTGTGATACAAATGGTATAACACATAACTTTTCCGCTCCACGAACACCTCAATCAAATGGAGTAGTAGAACGTAAAAATAGAACAATTCAAGAAATGAGTAGAACAATGCTTAATGAACAAAACATTCCTCAAAAGTTTTGGTGTAACGCCGTTGACACTTCTACATATATTTTGAATAGAGTCTTAATACGCCCTTTCTTAAACAAAACACCATATGAACTCTATAAAGGTAAAAAGCCAACGTTAGGATATTTTAGAGTCTTTGGTTGTAAATGCTTTATTCTTAATACTAAGGATTATCTCACCAAGTTTGACCCAAAGTCTTATGAAGGTGTATTTCTTGGTTACTCTCAAACTAGTAAAGCTTACATTGTCCTAAACAAAGAAACAATGATAGTCGAGGAATCATTGAACATAACATTCGACGAAAGTCCACCTCCCTCTAAGACATCACCTTTGGTAGATGATGACTTAGTTGAAAGTCAAATGATAGAAGGTAAAGAAATAATTAATAATAACAAGGAAGATGAACCATTAAATAAAGAAATTGTCAACATCAAATAAATCTAAAAGTCATCCTTTAGAAAAGGTCATAGGACTACTCAATCAAAGAACCTTAAGGTCACAAGCCCAAAATCAAAGTAATTATTTTTGCTTTGTATCCACCATTGAACCAAAAACCATAAATGAAGCAATAAAAGATGAATCATGGGTTATTGCCATGCAAGAAGAATTAAACCAATTCATTAGAAATGATGTTTGGAAATTAGTTCCAAAACCTAAAGATCAAACTATAATTGGAACAAAATGGGTTTTTCGAAGTAAGATGGATGAAAATGGTGTAGTATCTAGAAACAAAGCTAGCCTTGTTGCACAAGGTTATAATCAACAAGAAGGGATTGACTATGATGAAACTTATGCACCGGTAGCTAGGCTTGAGTCTATTAGAATATTGCTTGCTTATGCATGTGCCTATGATTTTAAATTATTTCAAATGGATGTTAAAAGTGCTTTCCTTAATGGGTTTATTAACGAAGAAGTGTATGTTGCTCAACCTCCCGGTTTCACCGACTTTGAGAAACCACATCATGTCTTCAAACTCAAGAAAGCATTGTATGGTCTTAAGCAAGCACCAAAAGCTTGGTACGACCGACTTAAGACTTTTCTTATTGATAACAAATATACTATGGGATTAGTAGATAATACTCTCTTTACCAAGAAAAAGGAATCACAAATTATCATTGTTCAAATATACGTTGATGACATTATATTTGGATCAACTTGTCAAGAATTATGTGATGATTTCTCTAAAATCATGCACGACGAGTTTGAAATGAGTATGATGGGTGAGTTAAATTTCTTTCTAGGACTTCAAATTAAACAACTAGAAGATGGCATATTTTTAACCAATCTAAATATATAAAAGACATGCTTAGGAAATTTGGTCTTGAAGATTCCAAACCAACTAAAACTCCCATGTCCTCGGACACTAAACTAACCAAGGATGAGGAAGGTGAATCCGTAGATAACACTAAATATAGAGGAATGATTGGTAGCCTACTCTATCTTACGGCTAGTAGACCCGACATTATGTTTAGTGTTTGTCTATGTGCTCGCTTTCAAGAAAACCCAAAGGCATCACACTTAGAAGCCTTAAAAGGATTTTTAGATACATTAAGGGAACAACGTGTTTAGGATTATGGTATCCCAAAGGAACGGGTGTAGAAACCATAGTGTATGCCGATTCGGATCATGCCGGTGACTATGTCGATAGAAAAAGTACAAGTGGTATTTGCACTTTTGTTGGACATTGTCTCACCTCATGGTTTGCAAAGAAGCAAACGGCCTTGGCCATTTCAACTACTGAAGCCGAGTACGTCTCAGCCAGAAAAGCATGTCAACAAGCTCTTTGGATGAAGCAAGCTCTCGTAGATTACGGAATTCATCTCAACGACATTGTGATACTTTGCGACAACAAAGGAGCCATCGATCTCAGCAAGAATCCCGTTCAACACGCTCGTACGAAGACAACATTGCCGACATCTTAACTAAGCCTCTTAAACGAGAACCTTTTAATCTTCTTAGACTTGGTTTAGGGTTAATGGAACCAAACATGTAGGATAAACATAGTCAAAACAAAACAAATTTGTCTTGTACCTGCTCTGTAGCCACGACACCAACGATAACAAAGACGGAACCAAAATTTTGGTGCCGCTGTCCGTGGTGTCTACAGAAGCAAAACCGCTATATACAAATCATCCTCTTCCTCAAAACCCACTTTACCAAAACGTGTATAACTTAAACCAAGCTCATTATTGTCATCTTCCAACTCACTAATCACTGAAGATAACATCATTGTAAGTATCCTAACTACATTTCATCTCTTAATTCTGAGTCTAGGATTCTTATTTATGCACAAAACTATCACAAATCATTACATGGGGTTCTATGTATGCTTTTATACCAAATATGAATTCAATTGGCAAATTGCATAACTAGTCATTAAAATTAGGTACTACATTATCATATTGCATAAACAAATCATGCTTCCCACTAATTGATAGATAATGAATATAAGGCCCTATTCAAACAACCAAACACCCCATGTCAAAAATTTTGAAAAGCTTCTCACTTGTAGGAAAACAATTTTTTTGCTAATACAAATAGAAACGTTAAATTTTCATCACTTGCATGCTCTTGAATACTAAAGGTATTGCATAACTAATATGCATTCCCGGGTATATTCAAATGAAGCCACATTGAATTAGGAGCATTTGGGTTATCTCATGGTATTTGCCAAACACCCCACTAAAACCATCTTTGTGCATAAAATGAGTCGAGATAACCGCAACTCCAAATTGTTTTCATATAGGCACACACTAGAACCAAAAACGTTAAAACTTATTCTCATTATTTAACATATTAACTCTTGTCCTTAGGAATAACCATGGTAGCCGCAAGATTCTATGATCACAAAGACACCCTTAACTACATTCCCAAACACCACAAAACCAAAGGACTTACCAAAGAACAAGTAGAAATATTTAGGGGTCTAGAATCAAGGTATTTCCATGAGGGTAGAACCATTCACTCATCCTTCCTTGAAAACACCAATCTTCGTGAAGAACTAGCCGCCATTCAATTCGATTGTCTTCTTGACATCGATGAACCAATTTGTCCTAGGTTTGTGTTAGAATTCTATGCTAGTGTGACCGGCTTTAGTGATGAAGACGATGATGAATTTTGTCTTAGGTTTAGAATTAATCAAAACGACTACACCATCACCTTAGCCAACTTTGCTCAAGTGCTAGGAATTCCCAACCGAGGAACTTGTCTCTACTCGGATAAATGGTCACTCACCGCTCTTGATGCTATCAATGACCGCTCTCTACCCTACCAAACCCGTTTGGCCGACAAGGATGTCATCCGTGAACACCTTTTAACCCAAAAGAAACAACCCGAGTTACCCGAAAAGGAAAAGAAGTAAACCGAGATCCATATGGAATGGAGCTAAATGAACTTAAGCCCGAATTTAAGAAATGGGAGGAGCTACTTAGAGCCAACGTCATTAGCACCATAGGAAATAGGGATCACATTAACGCTTGCCTTTGTCATATGCTCTACAACTTGTCCACCCGTCAACCATTCAATTTAGCCTACTACATAGCTAGGAGAATGATTGATATTCCAACTCAAGGATCGGTTGCTCTTCCATACGGGATGCTCCTCACCCGTCTCTATAGAAACTTTGCACCAATTCCACCAACACCAAAAGGGATGCACCTTCACTATGAGCTCATCCCTCACATCTTTGTACCTTTGAGTGATGCACGAGTTGCTAAGACAAAAGGCAAGAGAGCAAAACCTCCAACTCCATCATCATCATCATCAAATAGCTCCGAGGATGGTCTTCCAAGCTCTCGTCTTCCGCCTCATGAGTATTATGCGTCTCTTCCCGAAATAGAGAATGAATCACTGAGTTCAAGCAAACTAAGGGAATGTTCAAGTGCCTTGGTAGGATGATGAACAAGATTTACAAGAAGTTGGACAAATAAGGGTACTTTTAAGGAGCGTTTGGAACAATACATTATCATTAATGTTTGATACAATTTAGTTGTTTTTATTATGTAGGATGATAATATAACCTAAAACAATGGTGAATGCTAACAATTTCATGCAGGGGATAGCAAGTATGCTATCAAATTTTACCCATTTTCACTATAATGTGAAAATCAATAAGCCTTGCTCAAAATACATGCTCCACTATGTTTATATATATATTATCTGCTTTTCCTAACTAGAAATGTTTAGTATAACATGTTTTGAGAAGAATTTCAGGTTTCAGAAAAGTCCCCGACACCTAAAAATGAACTCTGTCCATATTTATGCGCTCCACGGATCAGACGGCACCATAATTTTGGTACCGTCCTTTATGTGTTTTGGTACCGCCGTACTGTATAGCGGACCAGACGGCACCTTTTTAGGGTTACCGTCGTGTATAGTTTTGGTGCCGTGGATCCTCCCGGTAATTTTCTGAATTTCGACTCTTTCGTGATTCCAAATTATCTTCCATCACTTATAAATCAATCTCAACTAGTTTATACTGTTATTAGAACTAGTATAATTCACTAAGGTATATAAGAAATCCATTTCCCACCAAAATTCAAAAATTTGAAAAATCCACCCAAGGAGCCCTTTTGGCATAAAGGAAGGAACCAAATTTTGGTACCTTCAAATCCGTGGGTGATCTGAATATTAGGAAATTCCACTCAATAGAACACATTTATTGCAAATCTTTTCTTCTTCACTCCATATCTCTTGAATGGCTTGACTTGGGTGATATGACTAGCATTCAACCCACTTCCAAATCATTAGGAACCTCATCTCTTCAATGGTTTAACATCAAATCAAACACATTTCTCCATAATTTTTCACTTCTATAAATTGAGAGGTTTTACCATGATCATCCTCACACCCTCTTCACTCTTACTACTATCTAGCAAAGCAAAAACCAAGTTAAAATGACTAAATCATCTCCAAAACCTTGCAAGAAGACCGCTAGAATTAGCGTAAGGCCTTGTTGCTTTGTTCATCTTAGCTCATCATCCGAGTCTTCTCCACTCACAATCTCATCTCCCATTAGAGATGATACAAGCCTTACCTTAGCTACACCCACTACATCACACATTGTGATCACCACTCCACCACCAACAAAAACACCTACTTCACCTCCACCCGCACCCATCCAAACATCCAAAACACCCTCACCACCTTCACCAAGGTCTCCAACTCTCATTCCTATGGAGTTATTTTCAACTCCACCAACATCACCAAATCCTTTCCTAGAGGACTTGGAAGACTTGCCTTCTAGGCCAAGTCATCCACCACCATTGCCATCATTTGACTCCATTGAGCGGATGGCTCATGAGTCACCTCGGTCATCCCTTGACCCAAACGCCCCATTAGGGCCTAAAACTCTTCTCTTCCACCCCATTCACAAAGACATTCATGGTCCTTTGTATGGGGATCATTCACTTCCCACATCAATGTCACCTCATCTTGAGGACATTGAGGAGTGTATGTGGGATACCAATCCCACTAGAGAGGAGATTCAAAACGAACTCCACAACCTCCACCAATTCAAAGGCATGGTGGACTCTCACTTGAGTGAGACAATGCAAATGCAAAGTGCTTTGCTTGCTTCCATCATGACCACCCCAAACATTTCCACCAACACCAACACATCCACCATTCCACCACCACAACCTCCCCAAACATACTACCCTCCAAGGCATGGTTGCTCAACTTGTGAGCAAACGGGCCAAACCGTGGAAAGGACCCGGATTATGGTCCATGACTTCCAAGAAGAAATGAGGTTCATCCTCAACCACATCCTTGAGCGTCTCAACGCTCTTTCCCATCCACCATCACAATAGGATGGTTTTAGACTAGTCTTTTTAATTTATTTTTTCTTTCTTAGGATAATTTTTACTTCTTGTACTAAAAACACATCATTGTGTTCTCTTTTCATGATCTTTACTCATGAAAAATTTTAACTAATGAATGTTGTTTATTATATTGTTGGTGTCATTACATAGTGTTTGGAAATGCTTGTGACTGATCATTATTACTAACATTTTTTGTAGCTTTATTTTCACAATCCATGAATCTTCCCATTAAAGCACCCAATTTAGGGGAGCTTTGAACAAGGGGGAGATAATAGCTCGGGCTCATTACATTCCGCATAACCTTTTCTTTTTGTTGAGACAAAAAGGGGAGAAAATATAGAACTTTGAAATTATTTATATTTGACTTTTCTGAAAAAGTCAAACTGCATACATTTGACTTCCTAAAAGTCAAACAGAACCCTCATTGATAATACTTGACTTTTCTTAAAAGTCAACTGCATACTTTGACTTTCTGAAAAAGTCAACATCATGCATCAACTAGTGAATACTTTGACTTTCATAAATAGTCAAACATCATACACTTGCATTACCATTCTCTTTTCAAGTTCTAAGACTAATATTTTTATAACTCTTGTACAAACTTTGTATCTTTTATAAAAATAAAATTTATATTTTGTCCTCAACAAAAGGGGAGATTGTTAATACAAATATCGTCATTAAACGTTATTTATATTTTTGATCTTTACCTAAGTTTTGTTAACGACAAAAGTAAATTTAATTTGTATAAAAGCTTAAAGCTTGTCTAGTTTAATAGATATTAAAACAAGCTTTTTCAAACAATATATTCATCATTCAAGCATTTACATTTATGATTAGTAACATCTTGATATGACTCTAATCATTATGTATGATAGTAGTTTTTAGAATGTGTTAGGTTCTTAAAACCAAACACTACTTATGTACTTGCATATTTCTAAAAATAGAAATACAACTTATGACATCATGCATCATAGAAATCATTAGAAGATTTCATTAGATATTTTGTGTGGATTTGTACTCTTCATATCTTGCACAATCTCACTTAGATAGAGTTGACTTTAGCAAAGATTTTGATATCTTGACTGCCGACGACCGGCGGTACCAAAATGGTACACGGCGGCCCTTTTAAGGGTTCGCGGTCCGTGGACGCTCCTGTCCACTTTGGCTATAAATAGCAATGCCAAGCCAAGTAGTTTCTCATCCCTTTCTAACATACTCTCATACATATCTTCTCTCTAACCTTTCTAACTCAGTTTCATATCATATTAGTGATCTCTTTTGTAGCAAAGAAGATCAAGTCATATTCAAGCTTCAACGAGAAGTTGGAAGTCTTGTTTGTTTAGTGTTGTATGATCTAGTGTTGATTCATACTTCATTGTTGTATCAAACCATCATAATCTTGTGAGTGTGAGTGGTTAGTATTTTAGTCCTCAAAATACATTGTGTGTGGGAGTGGTTGTACCCTTGGAAAGAACTCGACATCTAGCTTAGTGTCGGAAATAGTGTAAGCGAAGTGTAAAGGTTTTCTCCGCCCGTGAAAGGAGCTTGTTGACTAGTGAAGTTAAACTCTCGAGTGTGAGACTCGAGGAGTGGAGTAGGGCAAGGAAAAGAGTCCTTGTAGACCGAACCACTATAAACAACTTGTTGTGGTTTGATCATTTCTTTCCTTATTTACTTCTTACATATTGCTTGCATATTTCATTAACATATCTAAGATCAATATCAATTGATCTTTACAATAAGTTTCAAAACAAAGTTTTTAATTAGTAAACTATTCAACCCCCCTTCTAGTTTTCTACAGAGTGCAAGGAAAGAAAAGGCATTTAATGCTCCTTGTTTTGTTAGGGAGGTGGAGGGGACATGGAGAGGTGTATGTGAGCTGGAGGTGAGGGTGAAGGCCTGGTTGCAGAGCAGGTGGAGGAGATGGAGTGTTGGAGGGAAAAACAAGTGGGGTTTGACTGGGGATTGACCGGGGTTTAATATTAGTAGGCAGGGGTCAAACCGGGGTCAGGATTAAAAGGGGGGTTCAAGGGTGTTTTGTTTATTAATACATAAGGACCAAACTTGCAATTTCTGAAAATTGGAGGACCAAAGCTGTAATTTTGAAAAGTTTATCATAGGGACCAATTATGACAAGTTTCAATAGTACAAGGACCATTAAAGATATTTTTAAACTTCCAAGGACTATTTTTGCCAATTTTGAAACTTGAAGGACCAAACTTGTAAATTCTCAAAACTTTTGAAATTTTTCACCAAAGGACTAATTATGACAACTTATGATTTCAAAAGGCCCTTTGGTGACTTTTCTTTTTTAAAATAAGTGCTCAGGGACTGATTTTGCCAATTTTTGAAAGTCGGGGACTGAAACTCAATTATGCAAACTTAGCTCAGTTTTCATCTGATTTTAAACATTTTGCATCTGAAACATATAAAATGCAATTTTGAGATTTTTTCAGTATTTTGATGCATTTCTGAGTGTTTTTAAATGTTTTGCAGTTCAGATTTGACCAAAAATGATGATATTTACACACTCATCAATCCCCCACACTAAACTATTGCTAGTCCCTAGCAATCTTTTGAGAAAACTTAATGGATTTCATCTCTTTACCAAAAGCCATTACTTCTGGAGTAGCCAATTGTTTCAGTTCAAGTAAGAACCTTGGTACAACGATAACCAAATGATTTTGAGCAAATCACCAGCTTCCAACGGATTTGATTTGTCTTTACCAAAAGCCGTTTGCTTCTGGACTAGCCAACTCTTAGATAATATATACTATCTTTGGTGAGTCGATTACCAATTATGGTTTTCCAACTGCCTTTACCACAAGCCATAAACTTGCGGGCTAGCCAACTCTTCACTAATTAAAGATATGGTGAGCTGAACACCATACAATTTTGGGCAAATTGCAAGCCGTCAACGGATTTGATATATCTTTACCAAGAGCCGTTTGCTCCTGGATTAGCCAATCCTTTTGTTTATTAGACATGGTGGATTGATAACCGTAAGCTAAGTAGTGAGTGCAAAACACTTACTCCAAAAAAAAAATTTTTGGCCAAAAATGGGGGAATTGGGTGGTATAATTACATGATAAAATTCGTGAGAATTCCCCCCCACACTAGAAATGAATATTGCCCTCAATATTCAAAGTACCGGCGGTTATGCCGAAACTGAGAACGTAAAAGGGAAATACTACGGCCATTATTTGAAATTTTTTATTATTTTATTTTATTATTTTATTTTTTTTTATTTTCTTTTTTTTAGAAAACTTATATACAACAGCGGGGGGCAACTCCCCCACACTAGGGTGGTACACACGGGTTAAAACCCATGTTTAACATCTGTTTTGATTACCGAAGTCGCTAGCTTGACTCGATCCCGAATTAATTGGTTCATGGGGAAGTAAGTGGAAGAGACAATCTCCATCGGACTTTCATTCAAGATGTTTGGATAAACATTGAAGTACGCGAAAGTTCCACACCGATAAGATATAGAGAGATCCGGCTTACAAATAATAAATGAAAATGCCAGGGTCAAAATAGTGTCCTCACTCCGAAGAGTGAAGAAGAGAGGAAGTCACAAGGTAGGTGAAGAAAAGAAGGAAAATCATGATGACGATCATGATAAGATCTTCTTCCTCAGGATCAAGTGCAGTTGCACTCGTTTGGATTTTATCGGTTGAGTTCTTTGGTTTGGACAAAGCATCTCGAGGGAGGGTTGGAAAATTTGTCATAGAAATACAAACTCTCATGATTGAGGACTTTTCCCCCCGATCATGATTTTTGCCATCCAAGCGATCATACTCCGGCGAAGTCATGATATGAGTGAGTTCACCGGCGAACTCCTCATAAAGAGAATCATTCACATGATGTGAATTTGTGAACTCTTGTTCCATTGTGGACTCATCACTATCCTTTTCAAAGATTGGATTCTCAGAAATTAAAGTGAATTCGAGTGAATTCAAATAGAGGATTGGTGAAAGTAGCTTTGAATGTTTCAGGAACAAAGTGATCAACATTCTCTATTGGACTGTTAGGGTGAGAAGTGAGTGAACGATCATTATAAGGGAGACTTTCAATCTCTCCCAGATCGTCTTCGAAATCAAAGAGACCATCATCACTTCCCGATGAAAGTGGATTGATGTGAGTGAGTTCATCGGTGAAATCCTCAAGAAGATGATCAGCATCAGATTGTGGAAGTGATGCCTCAACATACTCGATGTCTCCATATGATGCACAATCTTCGCTACAATTGGAGAAAGTCTCAAAATGATCTTTTGAACACTCAAGAGGGGAAGGAATATCACACATATGGTCAAAAGTTCCCTGTGACTCTCTCGGGATTGGGACAAGGTTCTCAACACTAGACTTTATGAATTCGTCCGATTCCTTTTCAAGAACAGTGTCAAGATGCTCGTCCCCCATGTTCAGAGAGTGAGTGGGAATATCGGGTGTGATAACAACAGACTGAGGAGTTGAGAAATATTATCTTTAAAAGGATAAAAACTCTCCTCGTCATCATCATATATAGCTGCCTTAAAAATTGGGACGCTTAGAGCTGCATGCTCTAGGACTAATAATTCTTCCCCTAGATTTGCGAGCCTCTCGTTCTTCGGCTAGCAATTCTCCCATGGTTTTCTCACCACTCACTTGATTCTTAAAGTTTTGAATCATATCATCAAGTGTTTTCATTGCGGTTTCAAAATCTTGGGAAATTTCTTTATGCAACGGCTCGGGTGGAGTTTGAACCGTATGGTGCTGTGGAGGTTGGAAATTGTCAAAACCGGAAGTATAGTAATTTTGATTCCACGGTTGACATTGAAAATTATCGTGAGGATCTCCACAATTCTCACAACAAAGTAAACTGTTGAGTTCGGATTGGCGAATTATATGGATATTGGTTATAACCAAAGTTCTGAGCATCACCGGAAAACTGTTCATAGACAAACGTGTTTCCGGATTGACACTCAAATCCTTGGTGAGGACCTCCACAAAATTCACAGCAGTTATGTTGATTATATGAAGATAAGTCGGGCTGTGGTGGGTAATTGGAAAAGTTTGAGGGGTCGTTAAATGAGTTCGGATTAGGATCATAATCAAATGAATTCCTCGAACCACAAAACAAACAACTCCCGTTCCGAATATCATTACCACACTGTACACACGTACACCAGCGACATGGTGAACCAAAAAGAGGCTCACCACAACCGACACAAGGAATAAACGATTCCATGAGAATAGAAGAAGTTAGAATCAAATGGATAGAGGTAAAGGGATAAAGAATCAAAAAGGGTAAGAGGGTAAAGAGGAATATTTTTGGTATTTTTGAAAACATGTTGTAAAATAAGAAAGAAAATCTTTTTGGGTTTTTTTGTGTTTGTTGAAAACTGATTTTAAAATGTTTTTGGATTTTTGGATTTTTATAAGAAAATATAAACATATATAGATGGTATGAACAAGGAGTGAATATTCAAATCACTAATATGCTAAACGTAAGATAATTAGCACAGCTCCCCGGCAGCGGCGCCAAAATTTGATCGCTCCCGAACCGTCAAGTTTTATCACACGAGCTGACCACTTGTGAATGGCCAACCGTAACAAACTTCAAACAGCTCAGGAGCAACGCAATGAAGATCTAGAGGAGTATAGTGTTTCCCCAGGTCGTTAAGTCCCAACGAGCTGTGCGACTGAATAATCAAACGTATAGTGATCGGGTGATATTGAACGGGAAAAGGTTTATGATTGATACTAGATGACAAAGGAAAAATGAAAGAAAATTAAAAAGATAAATTATATTAAATAAACGCTATCACTATTTTTAAAGTTGATATTTTTGTGATTTATAAAACAAAATAACTTAAATAAACTATTTTAGTTAAAGCGTAAACCTAAATTATCTAAAAACGTGACCTAGAATGAAAACGTGCGTTATATACAAAAATTACGCGAGTGCGCAAGAAAAAACGTAAAATTTGTAAAATAAAAGTCCTACTAATGTAAAAACAATTTTCTTACATTCTACATGACTAAAAATGATTTTAGAAAAAAAAGGGTATTTTTTCGACTTTTATTTTATTTATTAGGAATTAAAAACTAATTTAATCTATTTAATTAATTAAAAATATTAAACTAATTTGGAAAAATCTGAAAAATTTACAGAAACTACTTTGACTTATGCTTGATCTAAGAAAAATAAGAAACTAGGTGGTTGTTATGGAAATAAGCTACAGAATAAGCTAAAAAGGAAATATAAGCTAAGGACTGAAAATGCATATAAGAGATTTATTTGTGCAAACTACAACAAGAAAAGACCCAAGGGCATGTTGGTGTGGGTGTGGTGTGTTGGAGCGTGGCTGGGGAACCAGGAGGTCACATGTTCAATTCCTAGCATCTACTCTTTTACGACTTGTTTTTTTCTTTTTGGATTTTCTTTTTGCAAACTAATATTCGAACAAAGTAAGCATATTTTCATAAAAAACTTAACCTTAAAAAGATTCACAACAAGCTGTAAAACAGCTTGAGCTACAACAGATATGAACTAGGCGTAAGGGGCTGTTTGGGATAGTGGTAACTAAAGGAGATTAACAACTACAACAAGCTATCAAAAGCCACAAACAAGCTAGAAACTAAATGCCATTGTCCTAATTCAGCTAATAAGAAACTAAGGTACTTCTAATAAGCAATAGCTAAACACCTAAAAGCTAAAAAAAAATGGAAAATAGGCTGCTGTGACAGTGGCTCAAAACAGCCCAAATGGGGCATTTAAACTTAAAAAGAAGATACCAAGTGAACTCCAAAAGGCTTAAAAAGTTAAAACATATTAAATAGATGCTATAGGCTATCTAAAAAAAATCAATTTGCAACTAAAGGGGGAGCTTAAATGAGCTTATTTGAGCTGTGCAAAAAGGAGCAGTTGGGGCTGCATTTGACAGCAAAGAAGGCAGTGAGGGGGCATTTCAAAGGCCAAAATAAGCTAACCAACTATCTCTAAATATAAGCTACCTATAAAACCAAATTCTAGTTCTAAATCTAACCACAAAGTACCTAAAATTAAGCTCTAAAGGTGACAGATAAAAGATGGACAATCAACATAACTCTTTTCAATGATTAACAAGTTACTAAAGATTTAAAATGAACCAGAAAAACTTACTCTAAATCACTATAAAAACTTAATCTAAAACTGATCCATACAATACACTTGACCCAAATCTTCTTTTCCTTCAAAAATTACTCAATGCCAAACACCCTTTTTGGGGCAGAAAAGATTTCTACTAACTGATGACACTTGGAAAATTAAAGTACCAATTTTTAAACTCTACACAGATCTCAAATTAACTCATAAAGGTTTATCAAGACTTTTTCAAACAACAATGAAAAGAAAACAAATTCTAACCGTAATTGAACAAGACTTGTATAAAATAAATTAAAGACTGGATACTGAAAATTGGAAAAACTGAAATTACATTAAACAGAAATTTAAAAATTACAATTAAAGTAAATGACATTAAAAATAAAATGGGACTAGAACTTAAGATTCTAGACTAAAAACTAAAAAAACTAACTAAAAACTAACTCCTTGTCTTTAGCCTTCTCTTCTCTTTATATAGTCAACAAAAAGCTTCCCCCTTGTCTTCTGATTATTTCCCACCAATAATCTCAGCCATTGGATGATTGGAGTGGTTTTTAGCCATTGATGGCTTTTTGGCGGGAAATTGATATTTGCCAGGGGAGGGGGATTGAGTGCAAGGAAAGAAAAGGCATTTAATGCTCCTTGTTTTGTTAGGGAGGTGGAGGGGACATGGAGAGGTGTATGTGAGCTGGAGGTGAGGGTGAAGGCCTGGTTGTAGAGCAGGTGGAGGAGATGGAGTGTTGGAGGGAAAAACAAGTGGGGTTTGACTGGGGATTGACCGGGGTTTAATATTAGTAGGCAGGGGGTCAAAACTGGGGGTCAAGGATTAAAAAGGGGGTTCAAGGGTGTTTTGTTTATTAATACATAAGGACCAAACTTGCAATTTCTGAAAATTGGAGGACCAAAGCTGTAATTTTGAAAAGTTTATCATAGGGACCAATTATGACAAGTTTCAATAGTACAAGGACCATTAAAGATATTTTTAAACTTCCAAGGACTATTTTTGCCAATTTTGAAACTTGAAGGACCAAACTTGTAAATTCTCAAAACTTTTGAAATTTTTCACCAAAGGACTAATTATGACAACTTATGATTTCAAAAGGACCTTTGGTGACTTTTCTTTTTTAAAATAAGTGCTCAGGGACTGATTTTGCCAATTTTTGAAAGTCGGGGGACTGAAACTGCCAATTATGCAAACTTTGCTCGTTTTTCATCTGATTTTAAACATTTTGCATCTGAAACATATAAAATGCAATTTTGAGATATTTTCAGTATTTTGATGCATTTCTGAGTGTTTTTAAATGTTTTGCAGTTCAAATTTGACCAAAAATGATGAGTATTTACACACTCATCAGTAGGAGAGTAGGATGGTGGATTTTGGGACCTAAACCAAGATCTTGGCAAGGTGTTGGGGTCCACCCCCTTTCATGTGCAATAGCACTTTAACTAGGTTAATGAGATCATGTTGTTTCATATGCTTGTGATACAAAAGATTTGATCATGTTTGCTTACGACTTTTTGAACAGTGTGTCTAGGGTTGAGGGTTGGTGAAAACATGAGAATGGTGTTAGTGTGTCTAGTTAAAGTGCTATTACACCAATTTCCGACATCATTTCATTCTCCTTTTTACAATGATCTTCCCAAAAACTCACCAAAAATTCTCTCCTATATTATCAAACAACAAAATTGAAGTTAGCGGCGGTGACATGTGGCTTCTCCGATGGTTTACGAAGAGGAGGTACACGGTTTCTTGGTTCAGAAGATACAGGAAAGTGTACAGCCCATTTCTTGTTACGGTTTGTTATGGTTACCTGATGATGAGGGTTGAATATTTAAGGATAGAAAGGTGGTGCAAAAGGATTTAGCTTGCTCTGAGAGTTCATAACTGTGTGTGTGTTTTTTGGTGTGAAACTCTGTGTGTGTGTGTGAGAGAGAGAGGTTAGAGATGATAAGAAGAGAGATGAAAGGGTTAGTAAGGATAGTGATGGAATGGTGGCGAGAGATATGAAAGGGTTTGTGAGGGTGCCTCATTAACCCCACTTCACTCGGCACTATTCCAGCACTATCATTACAAACCCTTTCATCTCTCTTCTTATCATCTCTGCTCTCTCTTTCTCTCTCTCTCTCTCTCACACACAGAGAGTTTAACACCAAAAATTACACACTAAAAACACACACACAGTTATGAACTCTCAGAGCAAGCTAAACCCTTTTGCACCACCTTTCTACCCTTAAATATTCAACCCTCATCATCAGGTAACCATAACAAACCGTAACAAGAAATGGGCTGTACACTTTCCTATATCTACTGGACCAAGAAACCGTGTACCTTCTCGCCGTAAACCATCGGAGAAGCCACGTGTCACCGCCGCTAACTTCAATTTTGTTGGTTGATAATATGGGAGAGAATTGTTGGTGAGTTTTTGGGAATATCATTGTAAAAAGGAGAATGAAATGATGTCGGTAAATGTTGTAATAGCACTTTAACTAGACACACTAACACCATTCTCATGTTTTCACCAACCCTCAACCCTAGACACACTGTTCAAAAAGTCGTACGCAAACATGATCAAATCTTTTGTATCACAAGCAGATGAAACAACATGATCTCATTAACATAGTTAAAGTGCTATTACACATGAAAGGGGGTGGACCCCAACACCCTGCCAAGATCATGGTTTAGGTCCCAAAATCCACCAGCCTACCCTCCTATCCTAATTGTTAAAATGACCAATTCAACCCTAATGGTTTAAAAGGTCCTTTTGATACCCGATGCTTGGATAGTTCTCATTACCTAAAACCCTAAACTATTTAAAATACGCAGGTTAAGCTTTGGACAAACTCGAAGAAGCAGAAGATATCGGAAGTCAACTAACAAAACCGCCTGGTGAACGCCAGTTCGAGCCTTATGTGTTAGGATATGTTTGTAGGTTAGGATTCCAGCTAAATGGATTATACGTATAGTTTTGGACCATTTGCGTATAGGTAGCTTATGTATAGTTTTGGACCATTGGCGATTTTGGAAACACATTTTATGTTATCGATTGTGTTGTAGCGAATTTGGATCATTTGGTTATATATGATATTATGTTTAGCGAATTTGTGTTGTTGTAGCATAAAATAGGTTCTGAAAACAGGTTGTTGCATTGTAGATTTTTTCTGAAAAAATTTCGGAAAAAAATCTGGAAATTACCCATTTTGCAGCAATTTTCTGCAAAATGGGTCAAAGGTTTTCCCCGGGGACATGTCCCCTGAGAAAGTGTTATAGATAATATTAGTTTGTCGTTTTCCCCGGGGACATGTCCCCGACGAAGGTGTTAAAGATAATCTTTATTTACCCTTTTCCCCGGGGACAGTCCACGGCAAAAGAAAGTGCCACGTCGGACGTGTTTGACCAGCGTAGAATTGGTGCGAGACCCACATGTCCCCGGTAAAAGTAGGTTTTAGTCCCCGGGGAAAGTATTACTAAGAGGGTATTGCCGGGGGGCTTTCGCCGGGGACATGTCCCTGGTAATAGGTTTTTCAGGGGACATGTCCCCGGCGAAAGCCTTGATAATTCGCCTGCGAAAGTCACGATTGTTGTAGTGTAATCCATCAAAACGTTTACTACATGATGATGATAGATTAAATTGGCTCTTACAACTCACAAGTCAATGTGTTTTATGAATATTAAAGTTGTCACAATTAAAGACATTTAATTTACATTTGAATGTTGGGTTGTTAATTTCAATTTTCAATTAAAAAAATATTTTTGGTCTTAAAATTTTTAAGACTTCTTTATTTAGAAAGTCCCAAACCCTTTATAAAGTAGTATAGATTACTACATGATGATGATAGATTAAATGAGCTCTTACAACTCACAAGTCAATGTGTTTTATGAATATTAAAGTTGTCACAATTAAAGACATTTAATTTACATTTGAATGTTGTGTTGTTAATTTCAATTTCCAATTAAAGAAATGTTTTTGATCTTAAATTTTTTAAGACTTATTTATTTAGAAAGTCCCAAATACTTTATAAAGTAATATAGATTATGATCAAGTCCAAGGTCTAAAATGTTTGATATTGAGTAAGTATTTAAATTTCAAAGGCATATATTATCTAGAGGTAATTATCATTCAACATAAGTTTATACAAAACTATTGACTACTTCATGAAGAACGAGGTGAATTCCCACGCATTGTCGCGGGCTTTTGGCTCTAAATTTTGTTGGTATCATTTGATGTTTTGTTATTATACTTATTATTAAATGGCGTGAGAAATGGTATCGTTTTGAGGGTGTCAAAAGCTAATGGTCATTATCTATATACATATTTAGTAAATATAAAAAAAAGAATCACACGTATCTTGGCAAGTAGTGGTCGCATTGGTATTTGTCGACATTTATTGTTGGATCAAAACGACGTTCTTTTGATGTCACAAAAAACTTCGTCGTTTTAAAGTTTTGCCTTTGTGGGAGATTAACTTTGACAAACAGTGGTTATTTAAAACTTGAGAACAAAATGATGTCATTTTGCATCCCGCTTGTATATATATATTTTATTATACATATTATTAAAATGATTGGGAAATGTTGTCGTTTTGGTGGTGCCAAAAATTAACTGGCGTTATCTTGCGTTATCTTTATTTATTAAAAAAAATAAAAAAAAAATAAAAAAACAAAACCACGCCTCTTGAATGTTCCAACTATTATCTTCTTCTCTCTAAAAAGACACACATTTCTTTGTGTTACAAATCGATGTGAGGATATCAATGGTGTAATCAAGTCTGTAAATTTCTTTTTGGTCCAAGGATACATGCATAGTATGACAAAGCAACATCTTGTATTAGCACAAAGAATATTGTTAGTTATGTTTCGAGATATATTTATATTTAAAAAAAAAATGTATTTCAAATGAACGTAAACTTTTCTGGTGTAATTGTTGATCATTTGTAAATGTTCATATCTTCAAGTCAAATCCATCGTGAACCACCAAAACATTATACAAATTTATTTTATCATGTTAAGAAATCTTTGTATCTTAAGTTCCAAAACAATGTGAAGGTATGACCCCCAAAAACATTTGTTATTAAATGCTTATGTGCAACAACTTTATTGATCAGAATACATTAAAGATGATCAAAAACATTAACTTGTTTTTGGGTATCTTCATTTTTATATCTTCATGTCTTCAAGTAACAAAATCATCCACCACCATAAAGAAACACAAACCATCAGATCTAAAATAATTATAGCCTAAAAAAAAACAAAAAACAAAAAAACATATAGAGACAGAAAACAAAACCATGAATCACACATAATACCTACATTCTATACCATTACACCAAACTAACAATAACATATTTAAAACATTAACTTTCTAATAGACTCTTATTTTTTATTTTTGTTTTAAAAAATCTAACAAAAAAAATAAAAATAAAATAAAAATTATTATTTTGATCTTCTCCATCCTCCCATAGTTCCACACCCTCGAACTATATTATTGTCAACTCTCGAATTCCCATTTGTTACTTTCTCAACTTTTTAATATAATCTTCGATATTTTTAATACATAGAAGTGCTATGCAATGTCTAGCCAATGTTGATTCTTTTTTTGACCTCCTTACTAATTCTTTTGTAATTGGTAGAGTCATTTCACTAATCTTCAAAAGAATTCCTCTGCATAACACTCGGATATCAAACTCATGCATTTACTACATTTGTCTCTTCCTTTGTAGCTCTACGGATGGGTACTTGGCTCGTATGATGAATCTATTGTAGTGGTGAAATAACAAGTGGAACCGAACCGACTCTATATTCATATATAATCTACTCGTAAGATTATAAGTAATTTTGTTTTCCAAGTTGTAGTTTTTTTTTGGCTCACTGACATGTGTATCTTTAAAACTACGAACGACTTCCTTAACCGCCCAATGAAATGCATCATACCCAACAGTAGCTTGACCGTAACCTTCGCTTACACGGATGTGTTGATCAGTGTTCCCTTTACCAAGCAACCACGGGTGTCCCAAGGTGTCATTAACAAATTTAATCTTCATGCAATATAAATTAAACTTTCGGAATGAAGATACATTGGCGTACCATTGATAGCCATGTACCTTAATCATCTCCGTCTGCAATCATTAAAGTGTTTTCTTAGAGTAAAGATATTGGTTGGATATATGTCGACATCTTGAAAATCAAAAGGGAAAACCCAATACCCATTTACGCTTACCAAAGGCCTTTATGCTGGTAGTGGTGCAACTTGTTCTGCCATTGTGATAGTGATGCTAGCAGTGAGGAGCTTTTTTTTGTAATTATATATGGTAGTGGTGAGAAGGTAGTGGTTTAGTATATATGGTAAGACTACTCCCATCTACAGGGATCTATATTTTCACAACATGTTTATCAATCTGTGATCATACGGTGGATTGATGCTCTTTGTATTCCTATAATTAGGAGAACATCAAATAAGCATGCACAACAATTAACGATAACTACGCTAATTAAACTATTTGACTAAACAACCTCTCTAATTTGTTTTGGTTTTATTATGTTTAAGTCAGATTTATCATATATATACATGAAAATTTGTACTGATATCTTTAAGATGAAGCACGTCTAACAATACTGTTCACTCTGGTTTTTGCATCTCGGGTGCACAGATGAGCACTTAGCATCGGTAATTAATGAAGGCCTAGTGACTGTTAACAATAAAATAAAGTTTAAGAAATATATCAAGCTTTTGTTATTATACTCTGCTTACTTTTGGGGTGTTGCAAACTAAATCTGTTTGGTTATAGATTTACCAAACGGATAATAAGAGCCTAACTAAAAAGTAATACAGTAGTGTGTTTGTTTTGAAGGTTTGAAATAAAAGGATGGAAGTGAATGTTACTTATACAGAGCAAGGGGATGTTTGTTTAAGCTTATATGTGGCTTATGAACTTATTGTTTTTCGGCTTATATTTTATGATCACCAATTTTCTGGCTTATTTTGAGATTTGAAGGCTTATATAAGTTTATCATGATAAACTTATAAAAGGCCATAAGCCGAAATCAAAAAACTTGTAAGCCCACATATAAGTTTAAACAGACACCCCATAACATTAACACAAACTACAAAAATCGAACTAGAATCAAACTAAAAACATACGTAAATCGTTATGAAGATAGTCTAGTCCACATGCACTACAACAATTAGGGCTTTCGCAGGGGAAAAATCAGGGCTTTCGCCGGGGACATGTCCCCTGCGAAACCTTTCCCCTAGGACATGTCCCCGGCGAAAATCTCCCGGCAATACCCTCTCGGTAATACTTTCCCCGGGGACGTAAGTCCACTTTTACCGGGGACATGTGGGTCCCGCAGCCATTTCACGCCGGTCAAACATGTCCGACGTGGCACTCTTTTTTGCCGGGGATAAGTCCCCGGGGAAAGTATTTTCAAATTGTTAGCTAATTAGCTAATTACGTGATTAAAATAATTAATCAGGACTTTTGCCGGGGACATGTCCCCAGAGAAAGTGAGGTAATAAATTTATGGTTTATACTTTCGCCGGGGACATGTCCCCTGGGAAAACTTCTGACCCATTTTCCAGCATAATGCTGCAAAATGGATAATTTTTAGATTTTTTTCCGAAATTTTTCCCAAAAAAATCTACCTATTCTCACCCCACACTAACATGCCAAATTTACTACAACACCACAAATTAACACGCTAAAACTATAAAATCACTAATAACATAACGGAAATACAATATATCAATCTAGGAATATCCTTTACGACAATTCAATAGTGATGTTAAATCGAATACAAAACAAAAACTGCCGTAAAGGTAATGTTACAAGTGTATGTTCTACTGTAATGACTAATAAAACAAGGCTTGAGATGAAAAACCGAAAATGATCGTATGTGGCTACAAGATTCCGGTGGGGATGGTGACATAAACCAATTGCGTCCTTCTCACGTACCTGCAAGTTTGTACAAGAATCCGTATGTGTGGTCATGAATAAAACCCAAATTAACCCATTTTCATATGCATATGGCTGTATTTAATTGATAACGGATCAAAGGGTAAAATGATAACCGAATGAAAACTAAATTATGTACCTTCATCAAGTGCTCTAGTTTTCCAGATTGGTGGCTGAAGTAGTAAGTTTCTGCAAGAAATATGAAATGGGCACATAACAATTATGGAGTGCAAGAAATATGAAATGGGCACATAACAATTATGAATAAGCACTTGTACAAAGCTAAAAGCTACATAAACCTAAAACTAACTGGAAATAAGCTATTGAAACTGATTAGGAACCTAAGAGCACAAGATTTAAGCAAATAAGCACAAAAGCAGAATCTAAGTTTAATAAGCCAAACGGCCCTACAGGGGGTACTTTAAGCACTGATTAAGGTGTCTTATAAAAATCCTAAAAATAAACTAAAAATACCCTGTTAACCACAACCAACCAAAGTGCTTAAGTTCAAAATTTCAGCTCCTAACGACTAAATTTGAAGGAATTAAAAATCAAAACTGAAGGCAAGTTGGGGCACTAAAGCTGGTGCTATAGTAACATATATAAGCAGAAAAAAACTACTTGCAGACATGAATTAGCTAAAAAATAAGCTCCTAAGACTAAAACTAACCTACACTATCTAACATAAAGCTACTGTAACTAAAATGAATCAAATGAGCACAAGCTAGAAGACATTTATCTACAAAACATATCTAAGCATACTATGCCAAACATCCCTATCACCCCTACTTTAAGCCTACATTAAGCTATTCTAGAAAATTCACAAAAATAAAATAAAATTACCATGAAACTAACATCCTATCAGAGTATCTAATTCTAAAATTTCAGCTAAAAAGGACTTTGTATGAAGGAATTAGAAATCAAAAACTAAAGGTACTTAGGAACTAAACTGACCTGCTGATGATGCAGGCTTGAAACAGCCTACTGAGGCTACTTCTGACTTATTTTTGAGCTGTGAAATAAGCTTCCAAGGCCAAGACAGATAAAACACATTAAAGTTAGCATGGCCAAGTCTCTAAAGAAATTGATTTGGTCCAAGAAGGAGCCTTTTAACGACTTAAAAATAAGCTGGAAAAAGCTTGTTCAGTCATATTAAAGTTACTGATAAGAACAGATTTGTTGCAAAAAACCTTTTTTAAACTCAAAGATTTATTTGAGATCCATTTTGCACCTGATATGACCCATTCCCATCCATTCAATGACACAACAATTTATATTCATCTTTACCTTCGACAACTAACATAAATATTTAACATAAATCAACTAATTATAACTAACTAACATAAATAATACATGGGTTATAAATAAAACTAAAAAAACTAAAACATAATCTAAAATTAACTAAAACTAAAAAGAATTACAAAAATAAAAAACACCAACCTTATTGTGTTTTTGTAAAAAAGAAGAGAAAGAAAGAGAGGAAGAAGTGCCCAGTGGTGCGAGTGTACGGGGGACGTGGTGATGGTGGCGGTGATATAGTGGTGGTGTGATGGCGTGGTGGTGTGGTGGAGACGATAGTAAAGTGTGGTGATGGTGTGGTGGTGAAGTGTGATATTTGAGATGAGGATGCAGATGAAGTGTGTGTGTCTATATTTTTTTTATTTTTTTTACTGAAGAACTCATATATGAGTTAGTAACAAGATAATTGAGGGAGGACTTTTGGCGGGGACATGTCCTCGGTGAAAGTTTTTACACCCAGTCAAAAAGGTTTGGCGGGATAAAGTAAATGAGAGGAGGGAAAAATAAAAAATTCGCTAAAACTTTTCCAGGGGGCATGTCCTCGGTGAAAGTTTTTACACCCAGTCAAAAAGGTTTGGCGGGATAAAGTAAATGAGAGGAGGGAAAAATAAAAAATTCGCTAAAACTTTTCCAGGGGACATGTCCCCGCCAAAAGGTGTATTTTTTTAATTTTTTCCATTTTTTTTTCATTTTAAGTAATTAAAATTAATAATAAATCAATTTAAATTTAACCTAAAAATTTTCTAATTCATATTTGAATAATCTAAGAACTTATAAAATTATTTTAATTACTTTAAACCAATTTAAATTATTTAAAATTATTGTTAAATCATTTTAATTAATTTAAATTGCTTTTAACGAGTCTAGGTGCTATGATAATACATAACATGTTAAACGACCGAGTCTAGGTGATATGATAATACGTAACATGTTAAACGATCGAGTCTAGGTGCTATGGTTATACGTAACATGTTAAACGACCGAGTCGAGGTGCTATTGTTATACATAACATGTTAAACGACCGAGTCTAGGTGCTACAGATATACGTAACATGTTAAACGACCAAGTCGAGGTGCTATGGGTATACGTAACATGTTAAACGACCGAGTCGAGGTGCTATGGTGTACGTAACATGTTAAACGACCAAGTGGAGGTGCTATGGTATACGTAACATGTTAAACGACCAAGTCGAGGTGCTATGGTATTCGTAACATGTTAAACGTCCAAGTCGAGGTGCTATTGTTATACATAACATGTTAAACGACCGATTCTAGGTGCTATGGATATACGTAACATGTTAAACGACCGACTATAGGTGCTATGGTATACGTAACATGTTAAACGACCAAGTCTAGGTGCTATAGTATACATATCATGTTAAACGACCGAGTCGAGGTGCTATGGTTATACGTAACATGTTAAACGACCGAGTCGAGGTGCTATGGTTATACGTAACATGTTAAACGACCGAGTCGATGTGCTATGGTGTATGTAACATGTTAAACGACCAAGTGGAGGTGCTATGGTATACGTAACATGTTAAACGACCAAGTCGAGGTGCTATGGTATATGTAATATGTTAAACGACCAAGTCGAGGTGCTATGGGTATACGACGGTGCTACGGATATACGTAACATGTTAAACGACCGAGTCGATGTGCTATGGTTAAGATTGCTAAGATCACAAAGGCTAGAATCCAGGTATACTTTTTACTTACTGATTTTTGTCTATTTAAAAAAGTAAATTTCAAAAATATTTATTGTTTATTGCTTCAAGGCAAAATGGCTTTAGTAGACAACTGCAAGAATTTGGACTTTACTTGTGGGTCTGAGGAAGACATGCCTGTCTGGTTTGCACCTGCTAGAGATGGGTCGGATCAAGTTTGTTCAAAGATGTTTGTGGTGGGAAAGTTTCTTCACTAGTTCAAATCAAATCAACACCTTGGAATTTCTAGCTTATTTGTGTAATATTTGTCGTTTTAATTTTAAAATAGTTTAGGGTTTTACGTAATGAAAAGACTATCCAAGCATCGAGGTTTAGTTGTGTGATAAATATTAATAGTTGGACTAAAGTTTGATTTTTGTAAATATTACTTTTGCCGGGGACATGTCCCCGGGGAAAGTTTTGGTAAAAATGGATTACACTTTTGCCGGGGACATGTCCCCTTTGAAAGTCCCCTTTGAATTTTTACTAACCAGTCAAACTTTGGTAAAAATGCAACAGACTTTTGCCGGGGACATGTCCCCGCCGAAAGTTTTCGTTGAATTTTTACTATCCGGTCAGCGTTTTCGTTTGCCACGTCAAATTCTTTTTTGTCGTTTAGTGACTTTCGCCGGGGACACATCGTCCCCGGGAAAAGTCTCCTCGCCAGTCCATCCGATTGTTGTAGTGATGTAGCACCTATTGACATCCTCTCTTTCCCATAATCTCGTAGTTTTCGATTGTTTCCAAACATAAAAAATGACAACATGATACTTCTGTAAAAATGGCAACATATGAAAATTAGTAGCATTCAAGAAATAGAAGCAATGGAAAACTACGATAACCCACAACAAAAACTGGGTTTGTTGCACATATAACTATAGTAACACGATGAATGAAGATAGATGGAAAAAAGAAAACCAAATTTCTAAGAATGGATGCAACAAAGTAAATGATATCTTGTTGATGCTACGCTGATTGATCGTTTAAGATGAAGAAACCTTTGTGTATTTGATCTTATTACAGAGTATATTTGATGATGTACAACATAAAATTCATCATAAGAGATTTACCTAGTATCACTACAAGAAAAAAGGGCTTTAGTTACAAGTGGAAAATCGTCACTAATAGTGGAAAATTCGTCACTAAACCAACTTAGTCACGAAAATCAAGGTCATCACTTGTCGTCACTATAGCTCCGTCACTAAGTTAATAGTGACAAAATTGGAATTTGACACTAAATTTAGTGACAAGCTAAAGTCGTCACTTACTGGTGTGTGACAACCCATTTCGTCACTAAATTTTGTCACTGAAGTTGCTAAAGTCGTCACTATTTGCTAGAATTAGTGACCAAAAAAAGGCGTCATTTTTTTAGATGAACCTAAAGAGAAACTAACGGAACCTTAAAGTCCAATAGTGACGAAATACATCATCACTAATTGTTATTTCCGTCTCTAGAATATGTGCAATAAAATGTTGCCACTGATACATATTACAATTTATTACTATAACAAAATAGAATCAAGCTTTTTATCAACAGGTCTAAAATATAACTTCCAGTAGTACAATGTAAATTCGGTTTATGCAATCAACACAAGCACGATACTATTGTAATAATGTATTATCACTAGTCACTACAAACAAATTACGGCATGAAATATACAAAAAGAGAAAACCCTTCAGATGCTCGCGCCTACTGTCACTTGACATCTGATCCTGGTATCTACACCGGTCTTTTTCAACATTCTTTCCGACCCTGACCATCTGAATTGCAATAAAGACGTTTTCATGAGATTTATCATATTTTTCTGATGTAATGCACTTTATTCATTCAGTAAGTTGTAACGAAGTGGATATATTACCTTGTAAGAAAATTGTAGTACCATACCTGAAACAAAACATACTAAAGCAACAAGATTACACTTATATGAAATAGTGTAGTCTAATAATTTTATATATAGTTAGAACTTTACAAGTCATATACTAGTAATGAGGTAATGTCTTGAAAGGTTTTATGGATATTTAAATAATAGTATGTCCGGATTCGAACTCAAGACTTCGGGATTGCACACATTACGTATGAGAATTGATGTAAACAATTAATATAAATAAAACGTTATTATTATTAATTGTTAGTCACGAAATAAAACATAACGATAGTTATTATTTAACGAGGTTTTGACTAACGGTCGTTAAATGTAAACTACGAGGACTAGAGATGAAATTAGATGACAAGAAGGATCCGGAATCCCTTTGGGATTGGGTGGCCGGTCGTGGGCTTCTCAAACCAAGGAGGTGGGATTTCTTGGTCACCAAGTTTTGAGAATGTATATATACAAACCCTTGTATTCATTCTTAAACTAATCTTGGATCACCAATATACCTAATTTCTCTCCTCCTCTCTCCCTCTTTGTGTGGCCGGTCGAAACACCCAAACCCCAAGGGTTTTCGATTTTGCTTAACTCAAAGACACAAGTGTTTGGTTTTATTTGTGATTCAAGGAACTAGATTTTCCACATCAAATCGCTATTAGCACGTGTGTACAAGAACGAAGGACAAGCACGCTTGAGCTTGTAATCTTGGTGGTCGATTCTTTGTTTGGGTCGAATTACATAAACCCTATAATTAGGGTTTTGGGTTTTAGTTCTTGTTCAATTACCGTTTGATTCTTGAATTGCTAAAAGGTACGCACTTTCTTGTTCGGTTAATTATTTACATATATTATTCCTATTTACTTCCGCTGCATGCTTTGATGATGTTATTTGATTTATATAATTGTTATGAGTATTAAATCCCAACAGTGGCATCACGAGCCGTTAATATGATGTAATTAATTACCGAAACACATAAAAATTGAATCTTTATGATTATATGCATGCTTTTTATGGTTTCTAGGGTTTTGAATTCGAAACCCTAATTTTTTATATAAAGGTCGATTACCCTCTATTTATTTAATTAGGTTTTAATTTTGTAAAACTTGTAGAAACCCTAGGATTGCATGTTAATTTTATGTGGTTAATTAATGAATAATTGTTATGTGCCATGTAATATGCGTATCTTGGGTGATAATTGTTATGCGGAATCCATGGTGGAACATGCATGTTTTGCCATGGAGTATAGTTATGCTATAAATTGTTTAGTTGATATACACATGTTCTATTTATTTGATAATTATTGAATTGGGGAAGACCTCAATTATAACTAATAAAAATTCATTACGTGCTAATTGGTATATTATTAACTTTGGCTTACGCAATCGACTTGTCGATGTATGTGGCTCATCTACCTTGTAGTTGAAAGCCCTAGTTAATATATGCATTATTTACGCCTAGAATTGTTTATTAGAGTTTATTAAAATAATTATGCATGTGGCTAATTGTTTTTACATATGTTAAATTGTTTAGTTATATGTTTATATTATTTGAGTGTGTTTAATTTTTATTAAAGTGCTTTTTGTTTATAAATTGTTTGACATGTTAGTAAGCAAAAAGGGTTTTTTGGAATAGAAAATTAAATAGACTAAATAATGGTGAAACTGATTTGTTATCTAAGAATAATTCTTGAACTTTTAATCGATTGATGCGACTGTACTAAATGGTTAGAACGGCTCACCCACTAGAACAAACTATAAAGGGGTTATTTAAGAAGTGAGCACAGTCTCACTGAAAGGATGTCTAAGGTTATGCTTTGCGCTTACCTGGTCCTCTGCCCCCTGTGAGTTCGATTGGAGCTACCTAGTATAACCATTCAATGTACGAAGCATCTTAGTGCAAAGTTGTAAGTTTCTCAACGCATCGATTAAAACTTTGTAGAATTTAATCTTAGCAATTAAAATACAAGTTTTTTTTCCGAAAATTATGTGTTATAAAGTTGTATGCATGCTTCTTTATACATAAGTTTTGATTACACGTCAAAAATTGTACCCTTTAAAATTTAAGTTTATGCCATCTAATGATATGAAACACTTGAAGTTGTAATTTAGTTATGTGAGACCTTGATCTAGATTACAATAACAAGGTCAATTATTTTGTTGTGTGAGACCTCAGCTTAATGATTTGCAGTTTCTAAATTAGACAACTTAATTAAGTTAGTTAGTGAGACCTATGACTTAAGGCATAAGATGGGATGAAACATGCTTACGTTTTGCATTAATTGTTTTGGCAAAATTGTAAATCCCATAATTTTTGGAATTGAAAACTTGTTTGTCAATTATCGTTTTTCAACGATTTAATTATCGAAAATACTAAAAATTGAATTTTGTTAATTCTTTTGATTGTATTAATGCAACATTAAACCGTAAACGTGGTTTGTGCTTTGGTAAATTGATTTAGTTTTGTTTTCAAACAAATGTTTGATCAAGAACAATTCACTAAAAGACAAACATAAACTCTTTTCCATGGAAGAAGAGTGAGACTTAATCCTATTCCTTTTCATGATTGAGAAAGGTATGTTAGGAACATTAGAATTGTCTAAATTCTAATATAACTCATAGCAACTTTAATAGTTAAGAAAATTGCACACCATGTTTTCCTTAAGAGATTTCATTACCCTCTGTTGGTGATTGAATTCTTATATGACATTTTGGTCAACTAGAAAACATGTTTGACATTATATGAGTTATTACATTAGAATCTAGACTAATTACCGCAAAATTGGTAAAAGACAAACTAGTATATTTTATCTAGTTGTTTTGATTTGACCAATTAAAGGTGCTACACACCATTGTGGGGATAGTAGACCTATTAAGGAAGAAATTGCATGCTCAATTTTTCAAGTTAATAGCATGATGGATGATTCATCATCTACAAAGTAGAATACACTCTTTTATTACCTAAGTAATTGTTACGAATGATTTTACAAAGGGGTAGCAACGTAATAGCACGCTATTTTCACTGGTTAATGAAACACTTACAATGTTGTCAAATCCAGTGGGAGTATGGTGTATTACTGAATCAGACATTATTGTAACGTTGTCTAATTCAGTGGGAGTTACAAGTTATTATCTTGGTAATAACTCAGATTATTTCTAGATTTTCTTGAAATAATATATTACGTTCAAAAAAATGTAGACATTCATATTCTCAAGGATAGTCGTGAACGTTTCCTTGATAATTAGGTGCTCCTACATCTACTTGTAATGCTTATATCTCTACGACACTATCATATTGCTCACATAAACAAATGAATGTCATGGTGTTTATCTATTATATGATGTTGTTCTATGCACAAGTGGGAGAAGTATTTATTGTGTGCATAGGAACAACACATACCAATATGATTAATGGATTCTCTTGATCATAAGGTAAGAGATTAACGTTCTAATAAGATTGTCTTGCTTAAAGAACATGTGTCAAGATTATAACATAGACTAATTTTATGTCTTATGTCATTCAAATTATAGAAACACTTGAAGTTACATTTTAGGTTAAGTGTGATCTTGGCTAGATTGTAATCTCAAGGTAAATCTCCACATGTCGTGGGATCGGGCGTGGATGCTTTTACAGTTTCTTAAGTTGGACACTTCATGGAATGACATAATTAAATAAAGCAATACTATCTTAAATATTTATGTATTTTTAGAATGACATAAATAGATAGAGTAGTATATTAACTTGAAAATAAATTAATTGAAACCATAATATGGTGTTCATAATTACTTTAAATTATAAATGTTTATGTGTTTCTTTGTAAAGTCACAAACATGAAGTCTTTTCATTATTACAAGACATATAATATAAAGTAATACGTTAACTTGTTATGTCTTCTTATTAAGACATAAAGTCATTGGTAAATGACTTATAACGTATAATGAGATTATAACTGTTTATGTTTTCTAGTTGAGACATGGACATGAAGTGACTTAATCAAAAGTACTTGAGTTATAAAGCATGCAATTGGCTTGGAATTTTATTTTACCATTAAGATGATTTAATTGGTAAATAGGTAAGCCAAAAGGAATATGTTTATCTTACATATTGTTAGATTGTCTTATAATATTAATTCTAATGAAATATTGTATGTATATGGAATGTTCAGTTAGAAGAATCAAAAATTTGTTACATTGTTTGATTCAAGATAACTATATCTTCTTTTCTTCCAAAATTTATCAAGGTTAGAAAATTGAGTATTGATTGGATATACTTAATAAACTCAAACTTAGAAGATTAATAAGACACCATTTTAGTATGGAATGTGATGAATCACATTGAGTCTTATATTGAAGTTTTGAATTGTTAAAACTACTTATGGAGTAGGTTATTAACGAACAAGATTTACGAACTGTCGATGTGTTTTGTAATATCCCAAAAGAAAACAATTTGGTGTTGTTCTACTTGCTGAAGTATTTGTAGATAGTCTTTAAATTACAAAAGCAAGTGGGAGTTTTGTTTGGATCTTGAAGAGATTAAATTACAATTACAAAACACATAATCTTCTAAAATACACTAGTGAATATCATGATGAGGTCAAATATGATATACCTCAAAATGATGGAATTCTCATCCGCAAGGATATCTCAGATATTTGATATGACGAGAAATATGAATTACAGGATCATTGTAAACCTGTTAATCATAATGATACATTACCTAATATTGAATTGTGGTAAATTATTCATACTATGAATGACAAGATGCTGTTCATAAAGATAATCAACTTTGGAAACTTGTTTTATCTTAATAAAGATGAGTTTCTTAAAAGGAAGGAAAACCCTAGAGGTTTAAATTCTTTGTGTAGAAATCATATGGACAAAATTGTACATGTGTTTAATGCATGACTTGTGACAAGATTATTAATCACACTTAAGCAATTAACTGTGATTGAATATTCTTTCCTTGGCACATTAAACATATAATGATTATAATTGTCATACTTATTTTCATTGATATGGAAAATAACAATTGGATATTAAAACTCTTTCTTGTGTGATTGCTTTTGCGAGGACGATAAGTAATACAAATGAGTTTTATGAATTCACATAATCTTTGGAAATGTACAAATTGCAAGAATCCATGAATGGATATATGCATGCATCTAGGAGATGATTCTTATGTTTAACTATTAAATCCAAGTTTTGGTTTAAAATTAAAAATAAGATAATTTCTAAGTATTTCTGAAAGCTAGTGGGAGTATTATGTTTATTTTCTTTAAATCTTATATGTTGTGGATAGTAACATTCCATCTAAGATAGATGTTAAGTTTTAGTTTGGAATGGAACTTCACATGAAAGATTTAGAAAATAAGACATACAACCTTGGAATATATGTTTATTATTAATAAATATGTGTGGTATTAAATAAATGAGTCTAATAGAACATGATATATCATTTGGAAAATGGATATGTAGAACATGAATGAAATCTTAGTTTGACACAAGGATTTTTCATGTACATCATGTTACTGTTGTATCATGATTGAATGCAAAATGATTTGACAACATTGATATCTAATGAAGTTATTATATAACTAGTGTAATGAATATTCTAATGGAATATGTTTGAATTTAGAATTACATTCCTCAACCTGGATTTGCTCTCAAAATTCTATGGATGAGCAATACAACAATTGTTGTGAAATTGTCATAGCCAACAAACTTGAAAGTTTGGAAGGCATCAAACATTACACTGTAGATATTGAAGTTTACGAAATTTTTAAAGAGCATATTGTTGTTTGTATACAATGATGCTGGTATAATTGAGATGACACTCAATACTAGTCATGGGAAGGTTTCATCCTTGTAAATGGCCATGTGAACTAGTTGTGCTCAACCAAGAGCATACACTAGTACAATCGACACTTCCGCCTACGACTTTTTCAACACTTTCCCGACGACGTGGCGTAGGCATCGTTCGTTCCCGACGACAAGGCATAGCCAACGGTTAGTCGGCTGAGCCTCGTAGGGAAAGTCCTTCCCGGCGACAAAAAATAAACCTTCCCGACGACAACGTGGGACCCACATCGTTTTCTGGTCTAAGTTTTTTTGGTAGAAAACATATGTTGCCGACGACACGTCGTCGGCATAAGATTACTAATTATGTGATTAGTTAGCAAAATTAAAACTTAATTAACTTATAGCATTCATTCCCGACGACCTGTCGTTGGTAAAGTGAAAAAATATAACATATTTGCAATATTTTCCCTACGCCATGGCGTCGGGATCGTATTAAAGTTGCATTAAGCCACTTATTATCCCGACGCCATGGCGTAGGGAAAATATTGCACAATGTTATATTTTTTCACTTTACCAACGACAGGTCGTCGGGAAAATATGTAAATATATGAAATGTTTACATATTGCCGACGACTAGTCGTCGCCAAAATGTATCACATATGCCACAATATTGCAGCATTTTAGCAATTTCCCAGAATTTTTCCGGAAAAATTCTACATAACCTGCACCTGCTGTTTTCAACCAAAACCTCTAAACCAATATGCCGATATCCCAAAACAACTCATAACGACTAAATCACATATATAATCGCTAAAAAGTTACAAATTATACAAAACGGGTGATATTAACTACGCATCTAGGTTAAACATACACAAAAGTTGCTAAATCACCAATGTTCAAGTCACCAAAATGTGCAAAGTGTACAATGGCCAACATAAGGATGAGATGATCAAAAGCATAGTCTAAGCCGGTTTATACATCTACACAAAATAACCCGTAAATATACCTCCATCGATCTACTCGTCATCATCATCATGATCCGAGCCCTCCTCGTCAAGATCAACACTACCGCCTCCGCCACTACCGCCAGCGCCACTCCCCGACCCGACGTCTGATCTCGAAGCAATCTGGCTCATAAGCTCGGACCACCGATCGGGAGGATGAGTCGGTACAACCTTGAAGAACTCACTAACCTGGCGCTGAACGGCCTTCGACTCTTTCGCCTGCTCATCTGTCTTCTTTTGGAGGTCTGCGATCTTCTTGTCTTTGGCGGCCATCATCTCATCAATCTTTTCTTT
Organism: Chrysanthemum makinoi; assembly: GCA_910596185.1. Classification (NCBI taxonomy): domain Eukaryota; kingdom Viridiplantae; phylum Streptophyta; class Magnoliopsida; order Asterales; family Asteraceae; genus Chrysanthemum; species Chrysanthemum makinoi. Next base: position 95,655,716 of record OU343221.1, on the reverse strand, counting down.
GTCGTACGAAGATGAACGCGGAGACACAGGGGGTAAAATCATCTTTCCGCTCAAAACCCTACCCACACCGGCGACTTTTCCTCGCTGCTTGCCCTTGAGAACAATGGCAAGTATCTCAACCTCCGTGTAGGGTCTGCCAAGAGGGTTGTCCGCGCCTAGATCCCGTAGGCGACACATCTCCTCCTACAAAAGTTGAAAAAAAAAATATTAGTCGGGTTAATTAGTACATTATGTAAATCAATAAATCAATAAAACAGGTTAAAATGACTTAAACAAACAAGAAAGTTACTTATTAGTGCATGTTTCGGCTAAAATGGGTGAAACGTGTGTAATATAAAATATAAAGTTACTTATCAGCCCAAACGTGTGCTAATAAGCAACTTTGACGTTTATATTACACCCGTTTCACCCATTTTGACCCATTTTAGCATAACGTGTACTTGTTTGGGCAAAAATGGGTCAAAACAAGTTAAATGACTTAAACAAACAATAAAATTACTTATTAGTGCATGTTTCGGCTAAAATGGGTGAAACGTGTGTAATATAAAATACAAAGTTACTTATCAGCCCAAACGTGTGCTAATAAGTAACTTTGCCGTTTATATTACACCCGTTTCACCCATTTTGACCCATTTTAGCATAACGTGTACTTGTTTGGGCAAAAATGGGTCAAAACAAGTTAAATGAATTAAACAAACAAGAAAATTACTTATTAGTTCATATTTCGGCTAAAATGGGTCAAACGTGTGTAATATAGAAGTCAAAGTTACTTATTAGCCCAAACGTGTGCTAATAAGTAACTTTGTCGTGGGCTAATAAGTAACTTTGTCGTTTATATTACACTCGTTTCACCCATTTTGACTCATTTTAGCATAACGTGTACATGTTTGGGCTAAAATGGGTCAAATGACCTAAATAATAAATAAAAATAAAAATAAAAATAAAAAGACCCGTACTTACGGGCCACGACTGCTGCCATCTGTAAAAGTACAAGTTGAATAATCACTAAAATCCTAAAAAAAACACAAAATTCTAACAATCAAATGCCATTCAAATATTAACCAAACGCATATTACCGTTTGCTTTTGCTTTTACTAATGTAGATATATTATAACCTATGAAATACAACTAGCTACTATCTCTTTCGTGGTGTCTGTGATATTTAATCTTATTACTTGCATACTTGAGATATGTCTAAACATATGTTAAAAAAACGCAAAATCTAAATATTGGTCATAAGGGTGTCACTTTCGTCAAATTATAAATCAAAACAAGTTTTTATAGCCTAACAACGTAATTAATGTATATATACTACTGTTGTGCGAGAATGTTTTACGTGAGTTTATTCAAGTTTCGGCAAATTACTAGGTATATACTATTTAAATAGGAGAGTGTTGATGTTCAACCCGGTTACTAGAAATTTTATAGACAAAGTGTCGCACTGAAAGTAATGTCACTTGGCTAACTAGATGTTGCTATAATACCAAAATTTTGAGAAAATGTTTCTTCATTGCTACACATATCAATACGTTCTTTTAGTTCACGTGACGTCTATTTACTAGCAAATAATCGTACACAATTTGTTTCTAGCAAACACTTCAAATGCAAGCATATCCAGCTTAACATTTATATGCCTAGTAACCAAACTAATAACGTCATATTAAATCATCCACTACTTAATCAATCTAAAAACACATCTAAAAACCTAAGTTGTACATTAATCAATCCGCAAACATATCATATTCAAATTGCTAATTACTCATGAAGTTCTAAGTTCTAGCATATCCGCATAATAACCAATATAGCTAATTAACCAAATGCCGCAAAATTCTAAGTTCTAGCATATTCCATATAACAAATCCTATATTCCATATAACAAATACCAAATGCCGCAAAATTCTAAGTTCTAGCATATCCGCATAATAACCAATATAACTAATTAACCAAATGCCGCAAAATTCTAAGTTCTAGCATATCCGCATAATAACTAATATAAGTAATGAATCATAATGCCGCAAATTTCTAAGTTCTAGCATATCCGCATAATAACTAAATGCCACAAATTTCTAAGTTCTAGCATATTCCATATAACAAATCCTATATTCCATATAACTAATTAACAACATATCATACCTATGTCTCGGGATGCGGTCGGGCTGTGGTCGGGCTGTGGTGGAGGGCTGCAGTCTCGGGCTGCGGTCGGGCTCGGGATACCAAAACTCGGCTCACGCTCTCGGTCTCGGCTCTCGATCTCGGTTGTTCCAAAAAATAAATAAATAAACAGAAAACATAAAAACAAAATTAATTAATTTACCAAAATACCTAAATAACAAACTTACATAAGAATTAATTAACAAAAATTTAAAAATTAACAAAGAATTAAAAGTTACCTCCAGCGAGGATAAAAATGGTGGAAGAAAGGATATGGGAAGAAGAAGAATTAAAAACGAGAGGGGTGGAGGAGAGAATTAAACATTTGAAGAGGAGGAGGAAAGTTCACATTGGTGCTCATGTGGTGCTGCGGTGTGAGGGAGACGGTGGTTAGCTGTGGTGTGGTAGTGGAGATGTTGTGGTAGTGGTGGTAGAGATGTTGTGGTAGTGGTGGTGGAGCTGTGAGAGAGATGTTGTGGTAGTGGTGCGTGGTGGATTCAGATCTGTGAGAGATGAGTTTTTATTTTTTTTTTTATTAAGTGTAGATTCAGATATGCTTTATGAGAATTTGTTTTTAGCTTAGTTTATTCCCGACGACCAGTCGTCGGGAAATTATAGCTATTTTTTATCTTTGTATATTCCCGACGACAGGGCGTCGGGAAAATAAAAAGGTTTTTTCGTTTTGTGTTTTGGCGGGACGTCCGAAATTTTTGGGGTTAATTTGTTGAAAATAATACCGACGCCCCGTCGTCGGTATTATACAAATATAATTATTATTATTTTTTTGTAAATGCTAATACTTTTAATTAATTTAAAAATAATACTAAAATTATATAAAGTGTAAAAAAAAATTATACAAGTTCATTTAAAACTAAACACTTTTAAATAATTAAAAAAAATTATGTAATACATATATAATTAAAATTTAAAATTAAACATTTTAAAATAATTAAAAAAAATATTTAATACAATCATTAAAAAATATTTTATATAATTATTGAATGTATCTTTGAAAATAATATTTATAAAAAGTTTTCAATCATAAACTTATCAATCACACACGATTTTGGTTCACCTTTTATCAACAAACACCTTTCAGCATATTAAATGAATGAGTCTAGGTGTTATGGTTATACGTAACGTGTTAAACGTACGAGTATAAGTGCTATGGTTATACGTAACGTGTTAAACGACCAAGTATAAGTGCTATAGTTATACGTAACGTGTTAAACGAACGAGTCTAGGTGTAATGGTTATACGTAACGTGTTAAACGACCGAGCCTAGGTGTTATGGTTATACGTAACGTGTTAAACGACCGAGTCTAGGTGTTATGGTTATAGGTAACGTGTTAAAAGAACGAGTGTAGGTGCTATGGTTATACGTAACGTGTTAAACGACCGAGTCTAGGTGCTATGGTTATACGTAACGTGTTAAACGAACGAGTATAGGTGCTATGGTTATACGTAACGTGTTAAACGACCAAGTCTAAGTGCTATGGTTATACGTAACGTGTTAAACGAACGAGTCTAGGTGTTATGGTTATACGTAACGTGTTAAACGACCGAGTCTAGGTGTTATGGTTATAGGTAATGTGTTAAACGAACGAGTGTAGGTGCTATGGTTATACGTAACGTGTTAAACGCCCGAGTCTAGGTTCTATGGTTATACGTAACGTGTTAAACGAACGAGTATAGGTGCTATGGTTATACGTAACGTGTTAAACGAACGAGTATAGGTGCTATGGTTATACGTAACATGTTAAACGAACGAGTCTAGGTGTTATGGTTATACGTAACGTGTTAAACGACCGAGTCTAGGTGTTATGGTTATACGTAACGTGTTAAACGACCGAGTCTAGGTGTTATAGTTATAGGTAACGTGTTAAACGAACGAGTGTAGGTGCTATGGTTATACGTAACGTGTTAAACGAACGAGTCTAGGTGCTATGGTTATTCGTAACGTGTTAAACGAACGAGTATAGGTGCTATTGTTATACGTAACGTGTTAAACGAACGAGTATAGGTGCTATGGTTATACGTAACGTGTTAAACGAATGAGTCTAGGTGTTATGGTTATACGTAACATGTTAAATGACCGAGTCTAGGTGTTATGGTTATACGTAACGTGTTAAACGACCGAGTCTAGGTGTTATGGTTATAGGTAACGTGTTAAACGAACGAGTGTAGGTGCTATGGTTATACGTAACGTGTTAAACGCCCGAGTCTAGGTTCTATGGTTATACGTAACGTGTTAAACGAACGAGTATAGGTGCTATGGTTATACGTAACGTGTTAAACGAACGAGTATAGGTGCTATGGTTATACGTAACATGTTAAACGAACGAGTCTAGGTGTTATGGTTATACGTAACGTGTTAAACGACCGAGTCTAGGTGTTATGGTTATACGTAACGTGTTAAACGACCGAGTCTAGGTGTTATGGTTATAGGTAACGTGTTAAACGAACGAGTGTAGGTGCTATGGTTATACGTAACGTGTTAAACGACCGAGTCTAGGTGCTATGGTTATACGTAACGTGTTAAACGAACGAGTATAGGTGCTATTGTTATACGTAACGTGTTAAACAAACGAGTATAGGTGCTATGGTTATACGTAACGTGTTAAACGAATGAGTCTAGGTGTTATGGTTATACGTAACATGTTAAATGACCGAGTCTAGGTGTTATGGTTATACGTAACGTGTTAAACGACCGAGTCTAGGTGTTATGGTTATACGTAACGTGTTAAACGACCGAGTCTAGGTGTTATGGTTATAGGTAACGTGTTAAACGAACGAGTGTAGGTGCTATGGTTATACGTAACGTGTTAAACGACCAAGTCTAGGTGCTATGGTTATACGTAACGTGTTAAACGACCGAGTCTAGGTGCTATGGTTATACGTAATGTGTTAAACGAATGAGTCTAGGTGTTATGGTTATACGTAACATGTTAAACGACCGAGTCTAGGTGCTATGGTTATACGTAACGTGTTAAACGACCAAGTCTAAGTGCTATGGTTATACGTAACGTGTTAAAAGAACGAGTCTAGGTGTTATGGTTATACGTAACGTGTTAAACGAACGAGTCTAGGTGTTATGGTTATACGTAACGTGTTAAACGACCGAGTCTAGGTGTTATGGTTATAGGTAACGTGTTAAACGAACGAGTGTAGGTGCTATGGTTATACGTAACGTGTTAAACGCCCGAGTCTAGGTTCTATGGTTATACGTAACGTGTTAAACGAACGAGTATAGGTGCTATGGTTATACGTAACGTGTTAAACGAACGAGTATAGGTGTTATGGTTATACGTAACGTGTTAAACGACCGAGTCTAGGTGTTATGGTTATACGTAACGTGTTAAACGACCGAGTCTAGGTGTTATGGTTATAGGTAACGTGTTAAACGAACGAGTGTAGGTGCTATGGTTATACGTAACGTGTTAAACGACCGAGTCTAGGTGCTATGGTTATACGTAACGTGTTAAACGACCGAGTCTAAGTGCTATGGTTATACGTAATGTGTTAAACGAATGAGTCTAGGTGTTATGGTTATACGTAACATGTTAAACGACCGAGTCTAGGTGCTATGGTTATACGTAACGTGTTAAACGACCAAGTCTAAGTGCTATGGTTATACGTAACGTGTTAAAAGAACGAGTCTAGGTGTTATGGTTATACGTAACGTGTTAAATGACCGAGTCTAGGTGTTATGGTTATAGGTAACGTGTTAAACGAACGAATGTAGGTGCTATGGTTATACGTAACGTGTTAAACGACCGAGTCTATGTGATATGGTTATACGTAACGTGTTAAACGAACGAGTATAGGTGCTATGGTTATACGTAACGTGTTAAACGACCAAGTCTAAGTGCTATGGTTATACGTAACGTGTTAAACGAACGAGTCTAGGTGTTATGGTTATACGTAACGTGTTAAACAACCGAGTCTAGGTGTTATGGTTATAGGTAACGTGTTAAACGAACGAGTGTAGGTGCTATGGTTATACGTAACGTGTTAAACGCCCGAGTCTAGGTGCTATGGTTATACGTAACGTGTTAAACGAACGAGTCTAGGTGCTATGGTTATACGTAACGTGTTTAACGAACGAGTCTAGGTACTATGGTTATACGTAACGTGTTAAACGACCGAGTCTAGGTGTTTTGGTTATACGTAACATGTTAAACGACCGAGTCTATGTGCTATGGTTATAGGTAACGTGTTAAACGACCGAGTGTAGGTGCTATGGTTATACGTAACGTGTTAAACGACCGAGTCTAGGTGCTATGGTTATACGTAACATGTTAAACGAATGAGTCTAGGTGTTATGGTTATACGTAACATGTTAAACGACCGAGTCTAGGTGCTATGGTTATACGTAACGTGTTAAACGACCGAGTCTAGGTGCTATGGTTATACGTAACGTGTTAAACGAACGAGTGTAGGTGCTATGGTTATACGTAACGTGTTAAACGACCGAGTCTAGGTGCTATGGTTATACGTAACGTGTTAAACGACCGAGTCTAGGTGCTATGGTTATACGTAATGTGTTAAACGAATGAGTCTAGGTGTTATGGTTATACGTAACATGTTAAACGACCGAGTCTAGGTGCTATGGTTATACGTAACGTGTTAAACGACCGAGTCTAGGTGCTATGGTTATACGTAACGTGTTAAAAGAACGAGTCTAGGTGTTATGGTTATACGTAACGTGTTAAATGACCGAGTCTAGGTGTTATGGTTATAGGTAACGTGTTAAACGAACGAATGTAGGTGCTATGGTTATACGTAACGTGTTAAACGACCGAGTCTATGTGATATGGTTATACGTAACGTGTTAAACGAACGAGTCTAGGTGCTATGGTTATACGTAACGTGTTAAACGACCAAGTCTAGGTGCTATGGTTATACGTAACGTGTTAAACGAACGAGTCTAGGTGTTATGGTTATACGTAACGTGTTAAACAACCGAGTCTAGGTGTTATGGTTATAGGTAACGTGTTAAACGAACGAGTGTAGGTGCTATGGTTATACGTAACGTGTTAAACGCCCGAGTCTAGGTTCTATGGTTATACGTAACGTGTTAAACGAACGAGTATAGGTGCTATGGTTATGCGTAACGTGTTAAACGAACGAGTCTAGGTGTTATGGTTATACGTAACGTGTTAAACGACCGAGTCTAGGTGTTATGGTTATACGTAATGTGTTAAACGACCGAGTCTATGTGTTATGGTTATAGGTAACGTGTTAAACGACCGAGTGTAGGTGCTATGGTTATACGTAACGTGTTAAACGACCGAGTCTAGGTGCTATGGTTATACGTTACATGTTAAACGAATGAGTCTAGGTGTTATGGTTATACGTAACATGTTAAACGACCGAGTCTAGGTGCTATGGTTATACGTAACGTGTTAAACGAACGAGTCTAGGTGCTATGGTTATACGTAACGTGTTAAACGACCAAGTCTAAGTGCTATGGTTATACGTAACGTGTTAAACGAACGAGTCTAGGTGTTATGGTTATACGTAACGTGTTAAACGACCGAGTCTAGGTGTTATGGTTATAGGTAACGTGTTAAACGAATGAGTGTAGGTGCTATGGTTATACGTAACGTGTTAAACGACCGAGTCTAGGTGCTATGGTTACACATAACGTGTTAAACGACCGAGTCTAGGTGCTATGGTTACACGTAACGTATAACATGTGCAAATAAAGTAATATAAGTTTATTTAAAATTGAACACTTTTAAATAATTATACGTAACATGTGCAAATAAAATCAACATTAGTAAGATTATGTACGCAATCCACTCAGCAATTATATGGACTTGACTTTTATACTACTTTTAAATAATTTATGAACACTTTAAAATAATTTATGCAGGCAACTTTGCCAACGTCGTGTCGTCGGCATAATAACATAATAAATAACTATTCATCTATTGCCGACGACCTGGCGTCGGCATTGTTAAAACAAAATTGAATTGCATTAATCACACGCTAATCACCCAGTAATTATTTGGATTTATATTCCCGACGACTTGGCGTAGGGAATATATGAGCGCCAAAAGATCCCGCCAAAAAGTTGCCTGAAATAACAAAGTCAAATTTGGTTTTTACATTGCCGACGACATGTCGTCGGCATTATATTAACATAAATTTTCAACGCAGCTCCGCCCCTGGTCAAGGGTTTTTTTGTCGTGTAGCGTATGTTGCCGACGCCACAGTGTCGTCGGCATTGTATTCGTCTCCTGTTCTCCTGATTCTTGTAGTGATAGTTGCATTATACAATAAAGAATTAGAATACTTTATACTTTAAAATTGTTTGAAAGTTTGATTGTCATAAATTGGTGTTTGAGGATGTCACACACTTTATGAAATATTATATGGCAATATCAAGATATTTTGAATGCACACATACAAGAACTTCACTAGTTGAATTCTTAAGTATTCTCAAAATTCCGATAGATCAAAGTTAGTTGAAATTATGCCTTGTCAACAAGTATGATTGTCATTACTTGAGACATAATTCATTAACCAGTATTATCATGCATTGATCTATTTAGTATTTGGATAAGGGATATTTTGAACAAATATTATTTAAATGAAATAAAATATTGGTTATGTTTATTTTTATTTTCTTAATATTATATCCTATATTTGCATGTTTAATCCGTGAATAACTTATGTTATTCTAAATAGTTCGTTGTCGATCAATGATGTGGGAATGTCATTGAATTAAGACAAATATGAGTTTTGGTAGAATATACTTTTAAAGTATATTGATGCGTGGGACATACCAGATTCACATGATATTCAATGAATTGAATATAGGACTTATCCCAACTTTACATGATGATACTTTATGGATCTCTGTCATTAAGTATATCAAGAAGTGTTTATCCTCAGACTTGAGATACCAGATAACTGATATGAATGTAGTGCATTTGTGTAAGATAGTCTAACGCTATCCGTAACTGGTAGTTATAAGGGCTATTTTCGGAAGTGTTGCAAATTTCATGAGTTATGTTTGTAGTCAAGAGAATTTGTTCATTTGAATTTGTTTCAAAGTATAATACTATAGTTGGGCCCCTCGTAGGGTTGACAAGATGTTTGTATGGCCATACCCAAGATCTATCTGGAATACGTTCAGATGATTTGGTAATCTTGTTCAATCGAATACAACGAGAAACATAATATTAACTTATGAAATGACTTGATCCATATTCATAGTTAATGTAGTATTAGTAACAAAAGGATAAGTAAAAATGATGAATCATTAAATGGTTTTTTCCAGGAGACCATACTCGATTTGATCTGGGGGCATTGGCGTGTGAAAGCTAGACTAACTGATGTCATTACTATATTTAGTAATATCCAAGTGGGAGCTGAAAGGTTTTATGGATATTTAGATAATAGTATGTCCGGATTCGAACTCGAGACTTCGGGATTGCACACATTACGTATGAGAATTGATGTAAACAATTAATATAAATAAAACGTTATTATTATTAATTGTTAGTCACGAAATAAAACATAACGATAGTTAATATTTAACGAGGTTTTGACTAACGGTCGTTAAATGTAAACTACGAGGACTAGAGATGAAATTAGATGACAAGAAGGATCCGGAATCCCTTTGGGATTGGGTGGCCGGTCGTGGGCTTCTCAAACAAAGGAGGTGGGATTTCTTGGTCACCAAGTTTTGAGAATGTATATATACAAACCCTTGTATTCATTCTTAAACTAATCTTGGATCACCAATATACCTAATTTCTCTCCTCCTCTCTCCCTCTTTGTGTGGCCGGTCGAAACACCCAAACCCCAAGGGTTTTCGATTTTGCTTAACTCAAAGACACAAGTGTTTGGTTTTATTTGTGATTCAAGGAACTAGCTTTTCCACATCAAATCGCTATTAGTACGTGTGTACAAGAACGAAGGAGAAGCACGCTTGAGCTTGTAATCTTGGTGGTCGATTCTTTGTTTGGGTCGAATTACATAAACCCTATAATTAGGGTTTTGGGTTTTAGTTCTTGTTCAATTACCGTTTGATTCTTGAATTGCTAAAAGGTACGCACTTTCTTGTTCGGTTAATTATTTACATATATTATTCCTATTTACTTCCGCTGCATGCTTTGATGATGTTATTTGATTTATATAATTGTTATGAGTATTAAATCCCAACATGTCTACGGAGAACAAACAATCCTAAACCCAACGTTGATGTCCTGGGATATATTTAAGACCAAAATGTTAATCAAAAGACGAAAGACGACATTATTATTTATTCATGTAGATTCAACATACCAGCGAGTCTTCTCCAAGGTGAAACCATCTCCATTCCATGTCTTGATCGTACTATCAGAAGATGCAGTTGCCAAGTACCTATTTTAACAGTCAATCCATAAATAAACAATTTAATTAATCCAAAACCGACCCAACCACCAAATTCCAACTAAAGAATAAAAGGAATATGAAATATACCGTTGAGGCTCACAAAACTCACGTTAAAGAAGGCGTTTAAGGATATAACCATCATGAGCCTGTAGCTTGTGAAGTGGCTCAAAGTTGGTCATCGTCTGTAAGGTAACATGAATGTCATCAGTATGCATAAAGAGTACCTAAACTAGTTGAACCAAACTTCAACTAAACATCATCTCGAGCCTCAACATAATCTTCGGTCTAATCATAATCCTCAGTCCCCTACATAAAAATAAAAATCACATGAGATTCGTTTCCCTATGATCAAACACTAGAAACTGATTGTCTTAAAAAATGAAAATTCAACAATAAGAATCATGCTCAAAAGCAAACTTTAACCATGCTACTTTGTAGTATTTCTTTCATATCAAAGTCCTAAAGATTATGGTATTTTGTACATGCTTGTAATCTTGTTCTTTCTGAATCTGGAATACTTAAAAGTACTTAATAACAGGTGTTACGATTGCTAAAGCTGCTACAGAGCTTTATGATGAAATTGAATATGCAAGAGCAATGCTTATCCAAGAGGTATACATGCTAACCAGACCATTAATCATTACATGTCACACAACTAAAACTAGTTAAACTATATACATAATCTTCCCGAGTTCATTTATTTGGGTAATAGTGAAACAGGTTCTGATGTTCTAATAACTAACAGAGCTCATGTTAAACAATGTTCCTGTCATGCTACCAAGTCATGTTAATAATTCTTAGTAAATATAACTACTTCAGAAATAAGATATGAACTTAAGTTTCGTGGAACGAGTGATCATTCGTCACTTTACATTGCAACTGCAATAAAAGCCTTAGGCCTTCCTCCTGTGACTAAATACAATCTCTTAGAGGAGAAAGACAAGTAGAGCGAACCCATAAAAATAATAAAGAGTAATAAGTAATAATGACTCTGCATACCTTGTCCTTCTGCCGCTCTTCGAGATGCTTACACTCCTCTTCACGTTGAGACCTTGACTCCCATATCGAGTAGAGACTAACAGAGAGAATACCATGAAACGAGTGGCATACGGCTTAACAATTTTCGCATATCTACATCCATATATCATAGCTTTAGCATATTGAACCTTAATATGTATCCAAACTATTTTGGATCGTCTTTACTCTACGAAATGCCTAAAACATACCTCATTCGACAAACGAGAATGCACTGGCCTGCAAAATATTAAAGAAACATGAAATAATTATGTACATAATGTATAAAAAAAATGACCAATTGATAAAGAATATGTCGATAATCGAAAACAAAACAAGTAAAACTTGTAAGCTACCGTTATTGAAGAATAAGGTTGAGAAATGATGACTAATATGAGAAGCTGAGATCCAAGCTGAGACATTCAATCAGACGAACCTCACTGATGCATCAGATCTTAGTATGGACCCTATGTTGTTCTTATTATCATTGCTCCAATCCAAGAATACACCTAAAAGATAACAAATTCTTACTATATATACAAGCCATAGCAAAACCGACCAGAAAATAGAACAAATATTAAAGAAACCTCACTGATACATCAGATCTTAGTATGGATTGTTCCTAGTGGGTTTGGAGTCATAACAAGGCATAACAGATTATCTGCACGCACATGGTCACAGTGAAAGATTAGCTTCACGTCTGCAAAATAGAACAAATACAGATGAGTTCCCTGTTACACACATGCAACTCTGGTTTTAAGTTCCATTGTAATTATGATGGTAATTCTAAGTAACCTAGTTTTAAGTTCAATATATCATTCTGTCAAGTTCAATATATCGTTCTGTCATGAAAACACTGCATAAACAATGACGTACTTGTAATTCTAAATATCCGGAAACAAATAGGGATTAATACATGCCTTCTCGTACTTGCAAACTGTCTATGCTTTTGCCAATGAAGGGAACGCAGTATGAGCATTGAAAATCTAAGAAAATGAAGAAACAAAAACGATGTTAAAAACTAACCGTGGTGAGAAACTACGCTAATTGTAGTAACCTGAACAGGTAAAAACCACGGATGCTGTGGAAAACCTTTCCTTGTTCAGTTCCATCCAAGCTTGGTTTTGTGTGAATCTTCGTAGAAGAAGAAGAAGCAGAATGACCATGGTAATAAACTGCAACCACATAACGTGGGATACATCATTTATCCCAATATGTGAGATATATCACTTTTTGCTTGGTTCCAAAAAAATAGGCAGCCGAGTTTTTGAATGACTACTCCCTCATGTGTGTTAATAACTCATTATATATAAAGAAGATGATGTTATCGGTGAGTGACCAATTGAGAGGGAACTACTATATATAGCCAAATACAGGTTGGTGTGGGATTTAATACTTTGAGTTCAATGTGCATGCTTGCTGAGGAATTTGGAGAGATAATTTTAATAATGGTTATGTTATAACAGAAATAAATATCAGTTGTTTTGTAGTTTTGTTTTTGTAGCTTGTTTGTGATAAGTTATGAAATTAATCAAATGCAAGTTTGATGTTAAAAGAATACATAATTATTGGTATATTTATCTAAAACTAGAACTTATTTTGAGAGCTAAACTTATTGTGGAATCATCAACTCTATGCCTGTATGCCAAACACACCGATATGAAATTGATTGTTGTCCGTATTAATATTATGTACCAACTCTTTGATCAAACAATCCAAGTTTATAGTTACTTTACAGCTTGATTACTTTATTTTGCGATGTTGATGTATCAAAGCATAGTAAATTTGTGATGTTGACAAAGCATTATACTTTGCCTACTGTTTAGTAGTGTCTTCTTTTCATTGTAGTAATTGATGAGTTCAGACTCTTGAAAGCGAAGAAGACTTGCCGGGCTATCATGTAAAGACTTGCTTACATATATGTCAGCAAAGAAAAGGTGAAGTAGACTGTTGCAATACGTAATATTTAATATCATCAATATTGCTAAAATTACGAAGCATTCTTTGAAATCTATTTATGTGTCAAAGAGTTAAGCAACCATATTTTAATGGTAATTTCCAGTTTATTGTGTGCACTGGTAGGAGATGATGACTAGTTTCGGATGGTTCCGAAGTTGGGTTTTAGTGTCGGAGTTGTAGCGGAGGTGGGTCTTAATGTCGGGATAATGGTTGCAATGTGTTATGACTAATGATGGTGCAGTGGCCGGTAAAAATGAGGATGGATCATAATAATAATTATGATAATAATATTAACCGAATCAAGGCTTATATTTACCCCATGAAATTAAGGTTTAAACTTTTGCGTTATCAAATGCCATTTTATAGAGTGATTTTTTTGCAAAAATTTCTTGCAATCCAGTCTTGGAGCATATGACAAACTTAAAAAATTCTACTAGTTTGATATATATAATCATTACCGATTTGCAGTTTAGTTTTATTGTATAATACTATAATGATGCCACTAACAAGTTTATATCAGACCCACATCTGCCAAACTCCAAAGGCCTTTGATTATTTATGTTCATTTGTTTACTTCTTTTGGTGATCAGTTTAATTATATTAGGGTTTGCATGCAAATTGGTTCACATTGAATGTATGGTTTGCGTGAGAGTAATGGGCTCACAAAGCTTAAAACACCTTCCATGTGAAACAAAAAAAGTGAAATCTTTTTAGCTGAAGCATATGCAACTTGAAGGTGGAGTTTAGCCTCAAGAATTATATGGCTAAAACACGGTGATAAAAGTTCCAAAATTTTCAATTTGGTTCATCTAGAATTACAATTGTCAGGTTGAACATTAATTCACAATGGGTAGTGCAACCGAACATCATCAAAGAACATACTGTCAAGTGTCAACCACTTCTCTAACTTATTTTCAAAAGAAGACAAGAACTTTTCATGGTTTCCGTGGGATGATTTGGAGTTGTTGAAACTTCCAACAAAATTCGCTTTAACGTTAGAAGACGACCTAAGTATTGAAGATGCTTGGAGAGCCATTAAAGATTGTGAAGGTGATAAGGCGCATGGACCCGATGGCTTTATCATCGGGTTCATTAAATTTGCGTGAAAGAAAATAAAAAAGGATGTTATGAAGATGTTGAGTGAATTCTTTAATAATGCATCGCTCCCGAAAGGTTTTAACTCTAGCTTCAGTGTCTTAATCCCAAAGGCGAACAAACCAAAAGAATTAAAACATCTACGCCCGATAAGCTCGATTAATGATCCTTATAAAATAATATCAAGATTAATACTTAAATTACATCAAAGCTATAAGATGTCGCAAAAGATTTCCTACATAACCAAATTTGTGCTTACACCAAATCTTCATTACCTTATACTTAAAAGCAAGTTAGTAACATACTAATGACCTTATTTCAATTCTTGCACGTTTTGTTTCATCACCGTATAGTATACATTTTTTTCTTAACTTTATATACCACTAAATATTTATATAAAAATACTAAAACATCAACCACCTAAGCAAAGACCAACTAAAAAAAATAGATAGCTTATCTCTATATATCTTGTTCTATATACATAGCAGAAAGAGCATCATTAGAGTGGCAATGGTTCTTTAATTTGCTTTTTACAAAGAAGACCAGCACATAGATCTGGCATATGAGTGTGTGAAAGTGAGTGTGTTATGCTGTGTGAGAGAGAAAGAGAGTTAAAGTCCAGGTTTCAGAGCACATTGAAGCTTGTTAAAAATAAAAGAGTTCCCAAAGATGATAAAAGGCAGCCTCTTAATTAATAACACAGAGGGTAAAAGAAATGTCCATAAGAGGGTTTTGGGTGCATGACACACATTTCATCTCAAAATGTAAATGTGATGTCTATTGACTATTCATAAAAAGTGAAATATATGATGTTAAAATGAAAAGAAGTTTGATGTGAGTATAGTAATGAAAACCTTCAATAAGCAGACTTGAATAAAAATGCTGAACTACCCTTTAAACTAATCTCTAATTGACCATTCGGCTCGATCAGTTGGTACTTCGGTATCATGATTACTCAAACTATGTTATTTAAGAGAAATCGACCATATACCCATTGTAACAATAAAAGCTTTTACAAAAACTAAATTTGAGTGCCCAGTGCGAGGAGATATATAAGATATAAACCAAATCTAAAAGGGTAAAAAGTGATCAACATTTTTCCTCATTTTACTATTCATTTCATAAAAGCTTTGTGTATTAGACAACAATGTAGTAGACACTCTAGCTATTTCAATGTTTTGAGTTGTGATGAGATCCCTATTCGAATAATGTTGTGACTTGAAATGGATCTGAAAAACTAGAAAGGGTAAATTACACCGTTGGTCCCAAACACTAGCCGATTCTCGCATCTAATCATGTTTACTGTATGTTATTGCTTTTGGTCCCAAACTTATACGTTAAATGCGCATTTGGTCCTATTCTTCTAACACCCGTTAAAACTTCGTTAGCTGCAAGGGTTTTTTCGGCCTTTTTTGTCCAAACACCCCGGTAACACCGTTTGTCCCTGAACTTTTCAATGCACGAATTCAAAATAATACCCGAATCCAAGCACCTCTCGTCTTTAACCTCTCACCCACCACCACCCTCTCTTCAGCTATGCTAACAGGCCATCACCACCACCACCATCACCGTCACAAACATTCATTAAGTTTTTGTGACCTAAATGTCACTAGGAAAACCTTAAAGTTCTGATCAAAATAGATTTTACTAGTTTTCAACGTATCCCGTCATGTATTATAAGTTAGCTAGAGATCATGCATGTATAGACCAATGTGAGAGTAGTTTTCAGTATATCTATCAATATAACATTATACGTGTCCCAAATTAAATGTGCACAACAAACAATTTAGCTTTAGAGGAAAGTTTTCAGAGTATTAAAAAGGCACCAGGAAGAAAGAATGCAAAAAATGGAAAGAAGATTAAGGCTTGTACATCAACATATTCAATTCAATTTAGTTGCCAGTTGGCTTGCCATCTTACTCTATTTTTGGGTAAAGGGGAGTAATCCTGCACCCTGGTAAATAAATTAACCAAAAACGTTTAAGTACAATGGATATGAGTGAAATCTCATATCTCAGCCCGTTACATAGGCATAAAGCTTACATAACAAGATACTACCTATTTTCTAAACAAGAAAACAAACCACTACTCAAATGATAACAAATGACATAACGAAAGAAAATTACTTCCTAGGTCCTTGAAGCTTAGTGCCATACATGGCATTAAAGGCATCCAAATTCCCTGGAAGATCAGAAACCTGCTTCGCATAGTCATCGTAGTCATAGTCATCATACTCATCTTCAAACTCTTGGCCACCACCGAATAGATTAGCAGACTCATCAAATGGGTTAGCAACCACCTCATCTTCAGAATCAGACACCACGATCTCTCCCACTTTAGAAAAAGGGTTAACTCTCTTAGTAGAAGAGGCGGGCGGAATACAAGAATCACTAGTTTTAGGAGCCACACCCGACTCCATCTCTTTCAAATCACTCACAAGGGGTTCTTGTGAAGCAGTACCTGTCTTGGTAGACTTATCTTCATTAACTTCCATTGTACGACCAAAATCCACATCCTTGTTGGTATCATTTGAAGGAATACCAAAAGCATCCGTATATTCCATATTAAGAGCAGCAAACTGATTAGATGTAGAGATCTTTGTTCCACTCAAACTAGCCACATTAGAAGCTTTCTTCTTAGTGACTTCCACTTTCTTAGGTTCAGGAGGAGTCTTTTTGGGTTGATATTGAAACTGCTTACCCACAACAGGTTTAGTAAACCCTCCTTGACCCGGAATAGTAGAACCTCCTTGCTTTCCCTTCTTTTTATTATTGACCGTCTTGAATTCATTATTAACACTCTTAGTAGGCTGAGCAGGAGGTTCAACAACTTTAGGACATTCAATAAGAGTATGACCAAAAATCTTACATTTCTCCCAATGAGGTGGTTTCCACTCGTATTCAACCCGTATCTTCTCAATAGTCGAACCCGACCCATCAAGTAACGGTATCTCAATAGTAAGACTGTCCCTAAGCACCTCATCCGACCTCACATCAATCATGCATCTAGCAAAACTACTACGGCCCCACGAGTCCTTGCACATTTGGCTAGTAAAAGCATCTAACCTTTTGGGCGTGCCTATCAATGTGGCAAGGAGACTAAGGCCATCATCAGAAAACATAGCAAGAAGAACATCATGAAATTTAACCCACACCGGGATGTTGGTCAAATCCTCTTTAAGTAAGTTGGTATTCAATGTCCATGGTTTAAGAATAATAGGTACATTTCTAATCAACCAAGGACCGTTTTCAAGAACATCATCAACACCTTTCTATGCCACTGCATTCATGGTTATCAGATGAGCTCTGTAGAGAAGCCTCTTTTGCATACGGTACAACATATTCAAAACTCTTCTTCGTATTAATTGCTGCAATAAATTAATGTAATAACATAAACTAGTAAATGTACAAGCTAAGTCCAATTACAGGCAAGGATTTCAAGAAAATATCCGTTCGTCTAAACAGCCTCACTTCCAAGCTAAAAGGATAATCGGAAATTAAAATTCAAGTACACCCAATTTGTGTATTTGTGCAGCCTTTTGCGGCATAGTACGTACAATAGCTCACTGCATTACTTGTATGTCTCTCAGTCAATAGTACTATTGTAGTACCCCCTTAATTTTATTTTTTTGGATGATACATGATTTTGTATGAAGTAATAATACTCGAATATATAACTTTTACATTTTTTATCTTCTGAAATATTTAAGTTTTTATAATCCAAATTTAATTATTGTCTCAAATACTCATATCTTCAATCACATCCACCGTGAACCACCAAAACATTATACAAATTTATTTTATCATGTTAAGATATCTTTGTATCTTAAGTTCCAAAACAATGTGAAGGTGTGCCCCCCAAAAACATTTGTTATTTAATGCTTATGTGCAACAACTTTATTGATAAAAAATACCCTAAAGATGATCAAAACCATTAACGTGCGTTTGGGTATCTTCATTTTTATATCTTCATATGTTCAAGTGACAAAATCATCCACCACCATAAAGAACCACAAACCATCATATCTCAAATAACTATAGCCTAAACTAACTAAAGGAACCGATAGAAAATCAAGTAAAGAAAGCAGAAGAACATATAGTGTCTATCAAGAAAACTAGAATCACCCAACAATTCCTACAATCTACACCATTACACCAAACTAACAATAACAACATACTTAAATTGTTAACTTACTAATACACTCCAAATCTTTTTTCTAAATAATCTAACCAAATAATAATAATAATAATAATAATAATAATAATAATAATAATAATAATAATAATAGTTTTGATCTTCTCATCTTCATGCTTCAAATCCTCGAATTCCTATTGATCAATATCTTCAATGCATGGGACGGCTATTAAAAGTCTAGCCAATGATGTGTTTCTTTCTGCCTCCACTACTAAATCTTCTGTAACTTCGAGAGTCATTTCAATGATCGCAGAAATCATTTCCCCTTCCAAACACCGGGATATAGAACCCCATGCATTTATCAAAGCTGTCTCTCCTGTTGTAGGGTCACGGCTTTTGAACTTGGGTTGTATGAGGGTTCTATTGTAATGCTGAAATAAAACATGGAACCGCACCGGCTCTATAGTCATATGAAGAATAGTCGTGAGAGCACTATTAACTTGTGACAACCCGTACTTTTAGGTCATTTCTCGAAACAATTCATGCTTCACTATTTCAACATTTATCGTAAACTAGGTTTACGTGTTCCAAATTCGCATAACCTTTATGGTTTAGCGGCGAATTCATGATCATATCATCACGAACATTTCATATGGACTAAGTTTAGTCTACATTTCATTAGCATCATTTGCATCATGTTAGTTCATTCATGATTTTTCATTTCACATTAAACGCGTAAATTTTATATTAAATAAACGTTATCGCGTGAGTTATTATTTTGAACATTTAATCCGCTACTTCCAAAAATGATCCCGATATATTTTTATACTTACATTTAGTTTATAAAAACTATATTTTGAGTTTACCTAGTGTTTTAAATTTATTTTGTATATAAATCGTTAAATTTATATTATTACGACGTTTTTCTTAAAAACTACACGATAATTATTATATCACTCAAATTTTACAAGAAATGTATTTTTACAATTTTTATGATCTCATTATACTTTACTTTGATCCATTAAAACTTATTTTTAGTCCATACTACTCTAATTTCACAATTGTATACAAGTTACAACAATTTCACTTAACTATACATTTACTTACATCTTTTTAACAAATACTTACATTATAATAAAGAAAAAAAAAAAAGATATTTTTCCAAATCCCTCCCCCCTTGGCCGACCAAGGGGGAGGTAGCATTTATTGTTGGTAAAATTTTCTTCATGATAGTATAGATTTATACTCCAAAGTCTTACTTCACTTCACATTTCATTCAACCATTATTCAAGTCAAGTAAAAAGTGTTTTCTCTCTTTTGGTTCTTCCTCTACAACCGGTCATCAAAAGGAGTTAGCAAGGGATCACCAAAATTTTTCCAAGCTCAAGTTAAACAATCTAGATTACACTCTTATTTAAGGTTTTGAAATAAAAACCTAGGGTGTTTAGGTTAATCCTTGTTCTAATCACCTCATCATATTAGCTTGTAAGCATATTACTTTCATTTTACATCTTTCATTTTCATTTCATACTTATTTCATCATTTTCTTGGCAAGCATGCAAGACTTATTGTTGTTTATACCATTTTTACATTGATTTTAAGAGTTTAACATATAAAGTCATCCTATAATTATTCCCTTGTTATATATTGGTCTTGATGATGTTTAGGAACCCATGTCACCCTAAGAAGGTGTATGGTAGGATTAGAATAGCTTTGGAGTTGTTTTGAAGGGATTGGAATAGGTTTAGTACGAGAAAAACTATTTTCGACAAGTATATAAAGTGGTCTGATCTTGTTTTGTTTTTCTGGAAAATCCGACAGTAGACATGAGTTTTTGGCCTAGATATTTAGAAAATATACTTTAAAACGAATCCGTGGCGGCTTGAACGGATTAAAACGGAGTTATAACGAAGAAGTTATGAATTTTTCAAGTTTGACGACGAAATATATAATTTCTGAAATTTCAGCAACCTATTTTAGTTTTGTACGAGTCAAAAACGAGTCCTAAGCTTTACAAATTATTTCGACTTATCAAAAATATATTAGTATACTTTGATACGAAGCTAAGGACGTATAATACGTAGAAAACGGATTTGAAACGACTAAGATATACACGTTTTCATAAAATTGCCGTAACTATTATTTTTAGAAAAACTATATTATTTTTACGAGACAAGTGTTACGGTAACCAAAACGACCATATTGAAGGCTATTTTTAACGATGACGTAGAACTTTTTGTAACGAGATGTCTTCTAATAAAATCGAGATCATCAAGCATATTTTTCAAAATGACCAACCGTTTGTATAGCGGAGTTGTAATAAATTATTTACAGTTGCTTAAACTTTGCCGAAACTCACTTTTTACACAACATTTGGACAAAACCACCATATTTAACCTCTATTATCTTTATGTTCGAGACCTCTATGACGAAAACTCATGTACTAAAACTTCTAGATTTTGATACAAGCTTTCCAAAACCGTCGAGTTCGTTTTCTAACGTTCGACGTACACCATTTTACGACTAGTTTTTCGTAGCCATTTTTGTCACTTTCATGAAATTTCCGACGACATTATTTTACGACGAAAAGTGATAATTTCACTATAAATCATTACGAAACCATTGTAGGATGACATTTTGACGTAAATACTTGTAAAGTGATTTAAGAATGGTCAAGACGTCAAAAGAGTATTTTTCGACGATAAGTAATATTTTTCAAAACTCGCAAATGGTATAAATAACATACGAAATGCATGCATAACATTACATCATAACTCATTACATATCATATCATTCGTAATAGGTCCAGATTAAAGTATCACGCTATACCTCAGTGTACTCACTCTTGTCATCATACCAGTTTATCAAGTGAGTTTTCATAGCCCCGTCGTACATGCTTTTAATTATTTTCAAACCTACAGGGGAGAATACATTGCACAACATTTTTATTACGATACCAAGTATGTTAAATTCATTTACATTGCTTAAGTTACCGCATGCCAATTGAAAGTCCCCATTTCCTGAACATGAACCGTTAATCTTAGAAGCGAGGGTGAGTGGATAGATCTATCGAGGGTGACGCCTCCATCCGGGTTGGTGAATCCCAACTAGTAATACGGATGCATTTCATTTAATAACATTATTGAGTTGTCTGGCAAACACTCTGTTGGGGCCTACATTATGAACAGTCTAGTTTCGGTGTCATGGGCTTATAGCAATTGTAACATTTTTATGTGACATGATTGTCATACCTGTAACATTTTATGTGACATGATTGTCATACCTGTAACATTTTATGTGACATGATTGTCATACCTGATCTATACTTGCGTAGTCGTATAAAACATTTACCAAACCTATGATTTCTCACCAACATTATTGTTGACCGTTTTAGCAATGTATTTTCAGGTAACTAAGGCATACTCATCATGGCATGGTTAAGGAACCCCTTTTGAGTCGCGGCGTCGACTTACATCATTGTACATTATGGCACTTTCTTTCAAAAACATCGTTTGGACTTGTAATATATTTATATTTCCGCAAACTTTATAAACTTTTGGGACCTATGTTGTAACTCTGAACGTTTTTATTAAATATCCAACGATGTGTTTTTAAACGACACTTTAGGTCGTTCAATATAACTGTGATTGTGATGCTATGACAGTCAATCCCCAGGAATTCCATTCCGCTGCAAAACAGGTAAATTGGGGGTGTGACATAACTTTTGTTCGCCACTGATTGTCCTTTACAGGTCCCATTAATAATAACCTAACGATTTCATCAACCGCCCACCGAAATGCCCAATACCCAACTTTAGCTTTGCCGTAACCTTCGCTTACCCCGATGTGTTGATCTGTGCTCCCTAGACCAAGCAACCATGGGTTTCCCAATGTATCATCGCCAATGTTTATCTTCATGCAACATAATTTTTTTTTCTGGAAATGAAGATACAATGGCGTACCATTGGTAGCCATGAACCTCACCGGGAGATCGGCTCCTATCCGTTGATTGAACTGTTTTCTTAGTGTAAAGATATTCACCGGATAATTTTTGGTATCTTTATGATCAAAAGGTAAAACCAATGTCCCATTTACGTTTTCAAAAGATATTTCAGTCGGTAGTTGGGCAACTTGTTGTGCCATTGTGATAGTGAGGAGTATTTGGTGGTGTTGGTTAGGGAAACTGTTTTGAGTTATTTTTTTAGAGGAAAGTTGAAGGGAAGTGAGTGAAACAAAAAATATACCTTGTTCTTAAGTTTTTTGAAGGACTGCAAGTGAAGTAAAAAGGTAATAAAGCGATGAAAGATAAGCAAGAATTAAATAGAAAAAGGTTAATGACAAGAACGCCCCTGATTTCAATTTTGGTTACGTTTGTTTAAAAGGGTATGGTAGTAAATCATTACAAATCAAGTACATTAAATAATACTCCTTCCGTCTCAAAATTATGTCTACAGACAAAAAATACACAGTATAAGAAAACAGTTTTACTCTTAACCAATTAATTTATAACTCCTTTAAAGCTTGTAATAATAACATAAAGAGAGGTTAATATGGTAAACTTGATTTATATTCTCTATCTATTTTTAGAAGTGGACAACTAATTTAGGACAACTTAAAAAGGAAATATAGACAATACATATGAGACGGAGGGAGTAGCAACTTTCATCCGGTTTCTTTTCTTTTTTTAAAGCTTGAGAATACAAAAAAATATATTCACCTCCTTCTCTCTCATCCTTTCTTTACATTTGTTTTCCTCAAAAGTGGTATCAATATTAGCATCCGCAAAATCAAGTTCAGTAGGTAAGTCCAGGTTCACTCTTAAGGGAATGTGATTGTTGTTGGCTACAACAAATAAGTAACCAAAATATTTGAGGTGATTTGGTGTTGATTCAAGAAATGTATTTGTAGCATGATGTGTGTAACATATGATGTGTATAAATACGTTAATAAAAAAGAAAACTTTGATAAAATTTTAGCTCTTGCTATATCCTGTAAACAAAATAAAAAGATTTAATCGATAATAATAAATGATTAAAATCTTATAAAAAACACCATGCGTGTACAGGTACTAAAAATAGTTGATACATATACTAAAAACTACTCTCACATTGGTCTATACATGCATGATCTCTAGCTAACTTATAATACATGCCGGGATACGTTGAAAACTAGTAAAATCGATTTTGATCAGAACTTTATGGTTTTCCTATTGACATTTAGGTCACAAAAACTTAATAATGTTTGTGACGGCGACGGTGGCAGTGGTGATGACGGTTGTTAGCGCCGGTGAAGCATGATACGTAGTTTGAGTTATCATGATACCGAAGTACCAACTGAGCCGAATGGTCTTAGAGATTAGTTTAAAGGGTAGCTCAGCGTATTTATTCATGCTGCTTATTGAAGGTTTTCATTATGATACTCACATCAAACTTCTTTTCATTTTAACATCATATATTTCACCTTTTATGAATAGTCAATAGACATCACATTTACATTTTGAGTTGAAATATGTGTCATTTGTTATTAAGACACACACTCACTTTCACACACTCATACGCCAGATCTATGTGCTGGTCTTCTTTGTAAAAGCAACGAATCATTGCCACTCTAATGATGCTCTTTCTGCTATGTATATAGAACAAGATAGAGATAAGCTATCTTTATTTTTTTAGTTGGTCTTTGCTTAGGTGGTTGATGTTTTAGTAATTTTATATAAATATGAAGTGGTATATATATAAAGTTTAGAAAAAAATGTATATAGTGATGGAACAAAACGTGAAAGAATTGAAATAAGGTCATTAATTAGTATGTTGTTAACTTGCTTTTAAGTATAAGGTAATGCAGATTAGGTAATGTTTTTGAAATCTTTTGTGACATCTTGTCATTAATCTGGCTTTTTATAGTTTTGATGTAATTTAAGTATAAACCCTAATCTTGACCTAGACCAAAGACAACTTATTTGATCTAGCATGTCTTAACATGAAACCAAGAATTTGCGTTTAAAGACTTCAGTTTCGACCAAAAGCATTCTTTTCGTGAAAAATGAAAACAAACTATATAAGTATTGTTAATAAAAACCCTTATTAGGTTTACTTTGACCAATCATTTCACAATGATAAAATAATCAGGGTTGCTAAATTGCTTTTAAGTATGAGTTTATGAATATTTGGTATAAGCCCACATCTGTTTATGTTGGCAATCTTTTGAGACATAGTCACTATGAGAAACTTAAATTTTTTTAAGTATGTAAAATATTTAAAAACCTAGTGAAGCATTTTGGTTTACTTAACAACGCTTGATGACATCTATTTTCTGATAGTCGAATGATATTACTAATCATATTACTTGGTGATGTTTAACTGCGTATATGTTTATTAACATATTCATCAACCAAAAGTTAGTATTCATAAAGTCTACCAAGCAAGAATGTGCGTAAATTTAAGGACAAAGAACTATTGTTGAGAAATTACGGTTTAAATTTTTGTGTATGAAGCGGATGAATATTGTTTTAACACACTTCAACCCCTAAAATCTTTTAAACCCTAAATGGATGTACATTTACGAATTTACGTTATTACATATATTGCAGCAGGTAATACGAAGAAGAGTTTTGAATATGTTGTACCATATGCAAAATAGGCTTTTCTACATAGCTCATCTTATAACCATGAATGCAGTGACTAGCTAGCTAGCATAGAGTAAGAAAACTGGTGAATCATCCTCTATGCCACCACCACCCCCAAGGACCTCCACCCAAAGAAGATCTCCACAATGTTCTCCTGCAAAAGACAAACCTCAGGACTCTGAGTCACCACCACAAACAGAGAAAACCGGTGATCACTTTGAATACGCTGGTGGTGACGATGAAGAAATTCCTGAGCCCCAATAACAACCTACTTCTTCTACATCAACAAAGAAACCAACTTCATCATCAAAGCCAAAGAACAAGAAAAAGACTGCTGTTGTGTCATGGCTAGATGAAGATGACCCCGAAAGATATGACTGGTTCTCTAAACTTGTTGATGCAACCCCTCAGTTACCGGAAGGTCAAGAACCGGTAGATGGTCGCACAATGGAGCATGTGAAGCTTATACAAGAAAAGTTCAAAGTGAAGAAAATGACTAAAGCAGAGTTGAGGAGAATCAAGAATGACGCCTTTCAACTACTTAAGGACAGTTCAGACAGTGCCATTGAAGTCGAATATCATCTCGACAACATAGCACGAGCCATGTCTAACAACATTGATTGGCTCAATCCTGAATCAAACATTGACTTCACCAGACCAGACAAAGCTCCATACTACACAGACTGGACCAAACCACTATCTACCATTGGCACACCGGATCAACCTAAGATTCCTTACCGTTATTTCTTCAACAACGACTTGGAATTTCTTCTACACGGTAGCGATGTTACTAGGAAATATGCTACATCACTTATCTTCCCTTTCCCGGCATCAATATACTCTAACAGCATAGCCATCGAGGAAGAAGCCACAAGAATGTTTGCTGACAAAGTGGAAAAGTATGACCTCGATGCACTGTATGGGATTCATCATTGGCCAGAACGCAGAAGAATCTACTACAGAAGCTGCTAGGTGCTCAAATCGAAAAAGAAAGTGTTCAGTCATCAACGGATCGTTGCCATTATGAATGTTACTCTGTCGTCTAAATGGGACTACTCATTCCTGAAAGCAATTAAAGTCAAACGTCAAGACGAATAGGAATATGACTTTTCTGAAGCGGATTTCCCAAGATTGTCGCGAAATGACATTGAATACATGTATCTTGCCAAGGTACAAGGAATAATGCGACACTTCTCAACGAACATCCAACTTCAGCACATCAAGTTGTTGCTAATATTCATCAGAAGCATCGTGATCCAAGAACGTGTAGAAGATATTTAACTTGCCGTGGAATCATACCAGAAGCGTGTTTATCTCACAAAACCACAGTTAGACCTTCCCGACATAAACCATCTTGCTCAGTACACCATTATCAAGAAACCATTTGGGGTAGTTTACCGTAGTGAACTACACCACAATTGCTTCATGGCGTGCAAAGAGCTTCATAAGTTTGGGGATCACATACTAAAAAAGGTTCGGGACGGGTTAGCATATCGGTTAAAGGAGATCCATGACGGCATAGGGTCACCAAAGAGATGGAATTCTAGGGATAAGAGGGATGTGAAGAAGATCACCACGAAGATTATCACGAAGATTGATGAAAGGTTGTTCAGACGGGATCAGATAAGAACGTTGGAGAGTTTCGTCGGTGGGTGTCCAAGCATATCTCTCACAGGCTACCAACGTCCAGAACTCATTTCTGGAGTTATTGATGGACTTGATGGTACCCCTTGATCTGTTTCTTTACTATATATTTGGATGTATTAATCTTTTATCGGACTATGGCTTGTGCACACATAACAGTGTACAACCAGTACTTGTAATGATAGGACCCTGTGGTATGCTTCAGTGCCACAATCCTATAAAAGGAGCGAAAGCTTCTTACTTTTGAGTAAAACTAATCAAAACTTTCATTTTTCAAAGTTTTGCTCAAAAGAACAAGTACTTCCCCTTATGATTTTCAAAACCTCAAAAGTTAATATCACTTGCTGAGGGGGAGTATTTGCTTAAAAACTTTGTTCTCAAAATTGTTCTTCGTGGTAATCTTCCCGCAAAACTCGAAATGGACATATTCGATATCAAACATTTCGTCAAAAATAACATTTAATATGCCATTTTTGAGGGGGAGAAAAATTATGTGATAAGAAATATGTTGTGAATTGCTATTCAATCGTCGTGCTAAAGACTTAACCAATGAATTGACAAGATCTTAAATATTAGTAACTCGAAAAGACTTGTCTGGGATTAGTAATAATTTCAAGCTAGTTCGCTAGTGATGTAAACGTGTCTCGCAAAGGACTTGTCCTAGTAGAATGTACCTATTCGAGAAGCTCTTGATAGACATGAACTTTGACAGGTTTGACAATATTTCGAGGTTTGTCCACACCTTCAAGGTAGTTATTAGAGCTAGTTGTCACCTAAAAGCTGACAATGTAACTCTTTTACTATGCAACGTAATCGTGTCTCGCGGGGAATTGTCTATCTTGAGTTGATCAATACAAAAGCGCGCGCTCTTCTCTCACTGTGCAAATTTCTGTCAAAATACTTAAGCACGTGTGGAGAGGGAGTATTTCTGCAAAATACAAAACTCTCATAGTGGTACTAAATGCTTTTATTCATAACCACTTTGTGAGATTTTCATGAAAATGGTTTACGGCAACATATGTTAGTCATGGAGTTATAAAGTGACTAAGGTTAGGAATAACCGTCCTATGATCCGCCAGAGCCGGAGGGATCTACCCAAGGACACCACCAATAGTTAGAACTTAGAAGTCCTTAGGTATGATTATAAAAAGGAGAAAATGAGAATTGGAGAAAGAAGGAGTTGAAGAATTAAAAAGAAAAATAAAGAAAAGGGTGAAAAGAAATAGCCCTCCAGATTATTCAACTTAGGGCAGACACCGGGTTCAATTCATATGCTACTGGCTATCACTTGATGACACCGGTATTGAAGATTAAAGTCGTCATGGACCCAGTGACGCATGCACTAAACCTTCTTAGCCACTCAAGTTTCTCCCAACAGAAGCTTGTTTCATTCTCACAGGGAACCCTACGTAAACTATCGGGTTTCTCATAGAGATTGCTGGTATTGAAGAAGGAGACCATCTCCTTAGTCTCCGCTCAAGAAAATCAAAGCGCACTATTGAGTCTAGAGCCACGAGATTCATCAAAAGATCTCTTAGGTACACTTGACATTTCATCACTTGTCGTTCAACAATAATGTTAGGAATTGGAAATTCCATAAGTAAAGTGTCGGTCACCCCAAATATTATCTAGCATAAGTTAGCTCGTTGACATATCGTTTGTTATGTTATTTAGTAGTTAATTAGTTAATTAGTAGCGTAGTTTAGATTAGTGCAACACCGTGGAGGAAGGACGGGTCTTTACCACTGTATACCTGATCCACAGGCCGTCAGGAGGTCGTGTAGTCTTGTAACTATAAATACCCCGTCCATCCATGGAAGGGGTGTGGCTTGGAATCTAACCTTTCATTTTTTATTGAACCAACTCTCTACCAAGAACACCACCTCTCTACTTTCTCTCTCTAAAATGTCTAACATGTATTTCCATCATCCAAGACCACCCGAATCATCATAACACAATAATATACACGATCCTGCAATTGGTACCAGAGCCAAGGTTTTTTGTGTTTTGATGATTTATTGAGGTTTGAATGTGTTTGTGGCTGTTTTTCTTGTACTATTTTTTGGTCGGAAAACATTTTTTTCAAGTTTTGTGGTAAAACAATTTGTTAACAATACTGGTCATGTTTGATTATCTGGTCATGTTTTTTGGTCAACAACATGTGACTTTTGGTTACTAATCTGTATTGTGAATTTTGGTCATGTTAGTATTGTGGTAAAACGTTTTTGGTTAGTTTTTGTAATATCTGGTCATGTTTCATCTGGTAATGTCCTGGTCTTTACATGTGACTTTTGGTTACTAATCTGTGATATTAAGTGGTCTATTACTTGCTTTCTGTCATCTGGTCATCTTTGAAGTCAAAACGGGTAAAATGGAAGCATTTTTCTTATGCAGTTTTCTGGGTTTGTTGTTGCTGTTCATAAACTCTTGGTGGCGACTTGGCATTCTTGAATGCAATTTTTACACAAAATAGTCCAGATACAATGTATCATTAGCGACTTGACACAAAATGATCTAGCGACTTGTTCTAAAAAATCTTAGTGACTTGACTCTTAAAAAAACTGATAGCGACTTGCCATGAGTCTTTACTGATGGTAGCGACTTAGTCTAGCGACTTGTCCTAGCGACTTAGTCTAGCGACTTAACCTAGCGAGTTGGGACATGTAGTCTTGACAGAAATGATGAAGAAGAAACGATCTCAAGACCAAAGCTACTTGTTTCCAAAGACCATAACTAAATGACCTCAGGTTCTATCCCATCATCAGTCAAAGACAATTCATAAACTGAAAAGAAAAAATTATTAACGTGACTCAAAGGAACCAAACAGCCAAATCCAACACCCACATAATCAAAATCCCATTTTCAACATCATCCAACATCCAACATCATATCACAGCCTCAAACTCAAGTATCAATACCAAGTTTAAAGGAATATTATGATATCAAGATCTCAGTCTATTTTTTTTTCGTGATACTCAAGGTATGAACAAGACTTGAAGGTCTTTAATCACGAAAAACAATTTAAACCATCATCGATCTGTGTTATTAAAGCAATACCTCACGTGTACAATATCCGACTCATAAGAAGCAATTGATAAAAACCTTGTCACCATCACTTTTTTGTTCGATCAATCAAATAAAAACCTAAAGATTTAGATCTCAGTTTCTTCTAAACTCGTGGAACTCAAAAGATTTATCAAGACCAAAGGTCTATTACACGATGTTAGAAATCATCATTGACCCACATATGATACTATACGAATTCAAGAAATGATTATAACAATTATGTTTAATCATTTTCTCAGTTCGTTTGAAATTCAAACAAGATGAAGCAAATTAATACCTACCTGAAACCTTGGGTGACTCGTGAGACTCAATCTACCATCCCTGTGGTGATTCAATGATGTTTGAACCATTAACCAAAGCCATCCCTGTGTCCTGGATTTGTCTAATCCGTCTCATGATTAGAAAGGGTTTGGAGAAAATATGTTAATGGGGGCGGATCAATTTTGGAGTGTGAGATTAGGGTTTGAGATGAGATTTGAATATATTAAGAGAGAAGCTGTGATGGGGGCGTTTTTTTAGAGTATTTAGGGTTTGGTTATAATGAGGAGGATTAGGGTAAGTGAGGTGTGTTTTATACACTGAACTTAGGGTAAGTATTATTTGCTTATGGGCCTTTGATACTTCTATTGAATCCGGATGCATTTAATTGGCATGGGCCTCGATTACTTTTGTATAGGTCGTGTATTACCTAACTTGGATCAGGCATGGGTGTGACTTAAGGACAACAATCATATTGGGTTGACATGGATATAGTGCAATATTGAAAATGCTTGATATTCAAACGTTTATATAAACGTTGAAGTGAGTGTGATTTTGGTTACTATGAGATTAATT
Source organism: Chrysanthemum makinoi (assembly GCA_910596185.1). NCBI lineage: Eukaryota > Viridiplantae > Streptophyta > Magnoliopsida > Asterales > Asteraceae > Chrysanthemum > Chrysanthemum makinoi. The sequence continues at coordinate 95,624,801 of OU343221.1, read as the reverse complement.
AGGGTCTCATGTTTTCTTATAACTGTATATGATGCTGAGTATATGGATCGGGTTATCATCTCATGCGGTGTGGGCTCACGTAATCATTTTTGAATTGGATTGAATATGGAATTGGATAGTGTTAATCCTTGGTTGAAAATCATTCTTGTTTGGGCTTACGCGCGTTTATTAAGATGGTTCTGGACTAGGCCGGTTACCAATATTTCTTGATCTTGATTTATTGATTAGTTGCTGAGTGGATCATGTGACCTCACTTGGGCTTTGGTGTTTGAATGGAAAAATCACACTTTTTCATTTAGAGCTTGGATTCGGATGACGGTCAGATGGGCTTCTCAATATGAGATTTCCATATGAGATTTGATGCTTTGATGAGATGATGTGATTCGTTGTGTTATGAGGTTTGGCAATTTGGTATATACTCATTTTCGGAGATTATTATGTCACGGCTTGAAGTATTTATTGGAAAATGTTGACTACGGGGTTGTTTGGACGGTATTTCTTATTTGGATTTGAAGTGAGGTTTTCCGGGCGCGATTACTTATTTCGTCTTCTTTCTTTCTACCCTTCCGCGAAGATGACTTGTTTGGGCGTTTATTGTGGGTGATAAAGACTTGGCTATTTAGTTACGGTTGTGATTCCTTTCTCGCTTAACCCACAACGTAGCTATCACTTTGGTGTCTCACGCAGTTGAGGATATGTCAAGAGGTTTTGTACATTGGGTTCACCGTTTCTTTTTCACGAGGATTAGTACAAGTTTAAGTAGCAAATCTGTGGAATTTCACTTCATGATCAAGTTTGGCATATCGGGTTTACTTCTCCATGTTGTCACTGCAATAGCCGACAGAATGCGTGAATGATGTGTTAACCAAAGTGTTTACTGGATGGGTGATGATATTGTTGATGTTGGAGTATAAACCATTGATGAACCACTGCATGTTCTCTTAAAACAGATATTCACCGAACCAAAGTTGTCATAACACATTCAAGCTGACATTGTTTCGGTTTTGTCTTGATTTTGTAAAATCCCGCGAAAAAAACTATTTCTCGGTTTAAATCATAGACTTGTAAAATCCAGTGACAATGGAAACATCCCGGTTAAAGTAATGAGCATTTCCGGATCTATTGCGGTTTATTCTTGGTTTTGTAAAATCCCGCGAAAGAAACTATTTTTCGGTTTAAACCATAGAATTGTAAAATCCCGTACTGATGGAACCATCCTGGAGAAAGGAAAGCGTTTGTCTGAATCTTATCTGATGCTGGTGCTACGGTTTCTACTTCGAAGAAGGGATAAAAGAGTATACTTCATGAATTGGGTGTTTGTTTGGATTGTCCTCATGGCAGTTTGGTTATTACATGGTTTTACGGGGTTATGTGCTTTTAACCATGGTCGGGATGAAAACCATTATCATAGTTCACTTAAAAGGTCAAAGGAGGCTAGATTTGAGCTTTTAACCAGAAGATGTGACAACGGGGTTAATTCAGTATTATTTATTTGAGTTTGAAGTGAAATATCACGGGTGAGTGTACTTAGTATCTGAAGGTATCGGGGATGGTTGGATGAAGATTCTTCAAGATCCTTGTTCATGCTTATTATTAAAACCGAAGACTTGGAAATCTAGTTATTGTTGGGTGTCTTTAACCTTTTCTTTTACCACTTGGGGGAATTGGGCTCTTACCACCACAAAATAACTATCACTTTAAGGAGTTACGTTGTAGTGCTCAGTGTTACATTCAATTGTGGGTTTTCAAGAGGTGATGTGCGTCTTATACTTGATGGTTGGTTGGGTGAAGAGTATAGAGTACTTAGAGATTCAATGGAGGATGAAGTCTCGGCACCGCTCTTTGTTACATATGTGCAAGCTTAAGTCACGAGTTCGGGGTAGTTTACTTCAGGGTCAAATTCATCATATTGGGTTTTCTCCATCAGCTGTCACTACAAAGAGCCTACTGAATGATAATGGGGTTGATTACATGTTTTGCCAAGAGAGCTGAAAAGAGAGAGATTATGACGTCTGTTCACATCAGTTCAGACCTCGTACTTCATCATTATGACTTATAAAAACAACAGTTCATGCCTCGTACTCTAAAGAAAAGAAAAGTGTACGTGTCAGTGCGCTTTATCTTTTAAAGAAGAGAAATCTTCTAATGACGTATGAACACAACAGTTCATGCCTCGTACTCTAAAGAAAAGAAAAGTGTACGTGTCAGTGCACTTTATCTTCTAAAGAAGAGAAATCTTCTCACTAATGACCATTCTCATCAACATGCTTCATGCTTTTTCCATGCGCTTTCAAACATCAAGTGAACCGGACTACCGTTGATTGTTTTCTTATTCCACTCGCTCAATTATAATGAAGATGGCGACATCATGTGCTAATTTTGCGGGGGAGAAGTGTGAATAGAATACATTTGGATGATAATCACTTGTTTAATCAATAATGGCATCTCCGTATGCAATTCTTGAGGGGGAGAAGAAGTGTGAATTTTCTGCATGGTTGATTGATATATGAGAATAAATGGTCAAACGGCTCCAAACTCATGTAAGAACCGAGCTTCTTCTTATCGGGTCATTTCTACGTGGAGTTTCTTCTAAGAGCCGTTGGTTGACATCTTCACATGGGCTGATATGATAAATGACAAAGGCTTCTAGTTGCTGGGCTGATTTCTTTGATGAACATCTTTCTGTTCTTGTTTGATTGGGAGGGATTTTAGTTAAGGAGATTTGCTACATATAATGTAATTGGAACGCATTTGGTGAGATGAAGATGTTAACTTCCTATTCCCCAAATAGACAATCTAGAAGAAGGTCGAGTCTTCAGTCGGTTCTACATTTTCTGTTGTATGTTAGAAGACTTTAAGACGAGTTGCATTTGATTATCAAAAGACTTCTTCTTATTCTGGGCATTTATCAAACAGATTGTCGGTTTAGGGGAGAGCACTAATTTGGGGAGAGTGAAATGTAAGATTTAATCCCCAATTAGATTTGCTCATATTCTTCAGCAAGTTGATTCTCACAAAGATTAAAAGTGGTCTTCTCAAAAAGATTACAAGTATTTGGGCTGATAAGATGTTACTGATTCTGAAGTATCAAAACCAGCAAGGGGGAAGGAGACACGCATCTAAACGCGAGTAAACTTGATAAGCTTAATACTTCTAAGTGATTGAAGATATCCCGGGAAGACAAATGTCATTACCGCAGAGAAACTCAAGGTTTGACTCATGGCGTTTAGTGTTCTTATTCCAACTACGTGGGGGAAGAGATGTAAGAGACAGTTTCTGAAGATAAAAGAGGCACACAAGTGTGGGGGCATTTGAGTACTTCGGGTTCTTGAGCTTCATACACAATCATCAGGAAAGATAAATGTGCATTGGGTGGTTGTATCATTTATTCTTTGGAACTCTATTTGTGTATTCGGGCTCTTGAGCTCTATTCTAAGAGACGGGCTGCATCAATTCAACTACTCGGGGGAAGTGGTCTCTTGACACCTTTTGGAATGGATTGCGTCAGACTTCAGTGGAATGAAATTTGAGAAGAGTTATTTATACGTGGGATGATACGTTGCTGTTGTTCTTCTTGATGATATAACCCCGAATGGAGAATCTCGATTATCGTTCTTAAAAGGAGCATTGGGATTTATGATAATGGTGTGCTTCTCTGTGCACCTGGCTAAGGCAAGCTTGAAATAGAGCTTCGAATCTGCTCATAACATAAGGATTTTCGGTTTGGGGGGAAGCTGCCAAAGTCTCTCTTTCTCAAAGGCTCATGTTCTATCTTCTATTCTGGAGTCTCGGAAGCTTTGGTGGTGGATGTTTAAGAGATGACGAATTCTATCTTCTACGACGTGCTGCTCGATATCTTTATCTTGGTACTCGTATCATCATCTTCTTTAACTATATCATCTTCTCTATCATTGTAAATATCTATAAAAAACAAAATACAAAAATATAAAACCAAGAAAAAGAAAATAGAAAAATATAAAACCAACAAAAACCCATAAAAATCAGAAAATTTAAAAAATACCAAAAATATGTTTTCTCAAGACATGTCTTCTGGTATCGATAACATCTGCGGTCTTAGAAATGTCATTCAACAATGGCACCGGGAGATGAAGTTCGAGCAGGAGGTGTAAATAATCTTTTCCAAAACATGTCTCAAAATATGGCTTGTAGTTATTTCAGACTGTAACCCGTGCTTAAACCATGGTTTGCTATTATTTATGATAGCAACCCGCTCTTCAAGGAAGGAAAGTGCTGCGCTAAACCAATTTTCAAATATTTCGTGCACTTATCCTAAAACAATTTGAGGAAAGTATGCGAAGGACTGCTGTTCCTACTCAAATATTTTTCCTTCTAAAATTCTTCTGAAAAATATTTGTTTTAACAAAAATGGTGGATAATGAGTTGCTTGTAAATCAATCAGATTCAGAGTTTTAATAAAAAATTGAAAACTCAATCAATGACTTCAGCGCTTTTAAACTTTTCAGAAAATAAGTCATTGATTGAGGGGGATAATGTTTTCAAATCTATATCATCTAACGGGCTTTCTTAAGTATCCTATATGCTTAACTAAAAATGATGTTAACCTACGTTGAAGGACTAGGTGCCAGGATATATTTGTTCGGATTAGATGATTAGAGTTTGATAAACACATTATTCCCATGCTTTATATGAACTGATTGATATGTTGAATTGACTTTTATTAGTCGATTGCTGTTTGGTGATGTCGACCACCATATATGTCTATCTGTGTTCACTAACGTATGCAGATAACATGGTTTAAAAGAATGTTCCCGATCCGGATCCCACAATTGAAGATGATTGGATGCCGAAAGGAAAGGGTAACAATTTCTCGGGTCGACAAATGAAGAAACGGAGCTTAATTTGACTTCAATGGAGAGTTGGCATAAATGTAACGTAAGAGGTCTCACTGCATTAGCAGATGGTTTTCTTCATCAGCAAATGAAGAAACGGAGCTTAATTTGACCTCAGTTGGCATTAAAATGCAACGTAAGAAGTCTCACTGCATCTGCAGACGGTTTTCTTCCTGCCTTACAGCAACAACAGAAGCTTCTCAACCACCTAACTTATCGTTGTGCAGGATACCATTTTTAAACAATTTTGAAAAAATTTGATTAAATTGTTTTGAAAATGGAAAAATATTGTTTTGAAAATAAATTGGACTAAATTTTGAAAATCACCAGACTTCATTTTATCAAAACTTAAGTCACTCAATCAACGACTACGGTCATCGATTGAGGGGGAGAGTGATTTATAATAAAATCTTTTCAAACGATATTTCTACATAAAAGTTCTGGTTTGTACGTTATAATGTGGTGATCTAAAGATTTAATGTTATGTCATGGTATGATTTTCTTTAAAAATCAAGGTCTTTCAAAATGAAATTCTTTCTGTTCTTGTTTGATTGTGAAATTGTTTTATTTTACTTAAAAGATCTCTTAAAAACTATCATACCTGACACCAACAATCTTTAATGTCGAAAAACTGTTCCTTATCTGTCATTTTTCAAAATCAAATCTTGCCACGTCTTTCCCCAAAATTTTCTAAATGATTTAAATCTTTTGGGATCACAAATCTCAAATCATTTGAAATTTTTGTTCGGGGGAGAGATAGTGATTTAAATCTAATATCTGTTTAAATGGATTTGGTTTTAGTCCTTTAAAGGCACTCCTGCCTCCATGTGCCAAACGATTTCAAATACATGATGCACATGATTGAGGAGGAGCATTTATCCAAAAACCAGAAGAGCTTTTAAATCAGGCACATATTCTCCCATGTTTTCTAAACCTAATTAAATCACTTGGGATCCAAAATCTCAAAGGGTTTGATATTTTTGATCGGGGGAGAATTTGTGATTTAATAATGAAATTTGATAAAAGGTGATCGTTTTGATTCAATTGTGCAGGCTGCTCTCTCATAAGTGCTAAACGCTTTCGAATCTCGAAGTACATATTGAGGGGGAGCATTTCTAATGAAAATAAACTATCAAGGTACAAAGGTTTCAATGTTTTATCAAAAGTACCTTGATTGATTTTTAAAGGTTTTCTCTATGGCATTCGTGATCGTGGAAGTACTTTAAAGAACTCCTGCCTCTATGTGATAAAATGATTTCAAATATCCAAAGCACATATTGAGGGGGAGAATTTACCAAGAAAATCAAATGGCTTTTTCTACGAAAATTGTGATCAAGAAATTATTTCAAAGAACTCTTGCCTCCATGTGCTAAACAATTTATAAATCATATGCACATGTTGAGGGGGAGGTTTTCTAAATGATCAAAACTATTAATGTACAAAATGCTTTGATCTCGTATCACAAGTACCTTGATTGTTTTTCCAAATGATTTTTCAATTGGTTTCAAGGAAGAATGAACTGTACCAAAAGACCGACCATTTTACTTTATGCATGGAGTTATAAGGATGGTGAGGTTAGGTATTAGTTCCCACGATCCGCCAGAACCGGAGGGATCTTCCCAGGGACAATCCACTAGATAGTGTAGAGTCCTTAGGAATGTTGAAAAAAGGAGAAAATGAGAATATGGGAAGAGTGCCGACTGAGACAGAGCTAGTACTGGAACAAACCCAACAAAGTTCTAGTAATGAAGTCTCGGTAAGCACTAAAGGGGTTGAAGAAAGAAAAAGAAATGAATATGAAAAGGGTGAAAAGAAATAGCCCTCCAATAATTCAACCTTAGGGCAGAAACCGGGTTCAATACATATGCTACTGGTGTTTACTAAGGTAACACTGGTATTGAAGATAAAACGTCATGGACCCAGTGACGCACTGCACTAAACTTCCCAAGCTACTCAAGTTCCTCTTAAAAGGGCTTGTTTCATTCTCACGGGGAACCGACATTATCTATCGACTTTCTCTTAGAGATTGTTGATATTGAAGAAGGAGACCCTCTCCCTAGTCTCCGGCATAGGAACCAAATGTGCACAATTGAGTCTAGAACCAAGAGATCGTCCACATTATCTCATTAGGACACTAAATTAATGAAGACTTGCTGTTTCACACAATGTGGAAAGTAAGAATATATTTTAAGAGTCCTACGCATTATCCTTGTGGTATTGCCAGAACATCCGAGTGATTTGTAAATATTCACGATGAAGATGGAAATCCTTCTAGAGCCAACATTAAACAAGCTCTTGGTGGTTGACATGTGAGATCTTTTCTAAAGATCAAACTTGTGACAACTGGATAGAAACAATGGGGTGATTCAATCTTGAATCAACCTTGGTCCAGGAAATGGATTGACGGATACCTTTGAAAAACCGGTCGTTGTGCTCAAAAAGTCTTTTCTCTAGTACATCGACTGTGTATTAATGTTTTCAAAAGTAAAGGGTATTTATGATTGATAATTGATCTTTCTCGTAAAACCTTCATCGTATTGCAAAACTCTTTCTTTTAAGCAATACGCGATTGTTTTTCAAATCATTTTTCTTCAATCAGTGAATCTCAATTTGCTGGTTCACTCACTCCGTGTTGTCTTCTTTGAGACGTTCCGGTTTGAGAACGTCTAGAGCACTGAAACCACTGTCAAGGAGATTCTTCGAATTATACTGTTCACGCAGTACTTGTATCGATCAACGGGGAACCGTGGGTCGTGTACCTCAATTCAACAAAAGTGATCAAAGACACTTTCGTGTGTTTTATTGCTAACTGTTGTTTGCAGGTACATTTGGACGGTTTTAGCTGATCAGAATTGAGGAGTCAATCCAAAGCCGCATGCTCACATCATCCACACTTAGTTGAATAAATCATTACTGGTGCATATCGCATAACCGGCTCGATATTTTTATACTATGCTCTGCTATGCTTTGCAAATATCATGAACCTGTAAAGCTTCCGCTACTCTGATGGAAAGATGTCATGATCCAAAAGTGTGAGCATGTCGGTCCAAAAGTCACAACATCACATGATGGCAACAAAACTATGGATGATCCAGAGAGATTTGCTGTGGCTGATGATCTCAATGAAAGCTCGAAGATCATCAAAGATGTGGATCAGTTTAAGGCCTCCACTAAAAGTACAAATTAGTGCGGACTTTGAAGAATCGCTACTAATGCACAAAGATTGCGGAATTGAAGAATTGAAGTCTACGAGCTCAAGAACGAAGTCAAGAATAGAATGCTAAGATTCAAAATGTAAAACATGGGGTGACCTCCCTTAGGGGGAGATTGTTAGGAATTGGAAATTCCATAAGTAAATTGTCGGTCACCCCAAATATTATCTAGCATAATTTAGCTCGTTGACATATCGTTTGCTATGTTATTTAGTAGTTAATTAGTTAATTAGTAGCGTAGTTTAGATTAGTGCAACACCGTGGAGGAAGGACGGGTCTTTACCCACTGTATACCTGATCCACAGGCCGTCAGGAGGTCGTGTAGTCTTGTAACTATAAATACCCCTTCCATCCTTGGAAGGGGTGGCTTGAATCTAACCTTTCATTTTTATTGAACCAACTCTCTACCAAGAACACCACCTCTCTACTTTCTCTCTCTAAAATGTCTAACATGTATTTCCATAATCCAACCACCCGAATCATCATAACACAATAATATACACGATCCTACAAATAAGGAGGCAAGTGATACATTCAAGAGTCCTTCATAGATCTTAGCAATCTGTCGAGAACATTTATGAGGGGTTCACATATGTGATCCTCAATGATTGAATGGAAACTCCTGTCTGGGTCAACATCAAACAACCCTGACAGCAGGTCACTTTGGTAACTCCTTGTGGGTTAAACTTAGTGTGTCTCAAACGGTCTACAGTCGTAAGGTGATGCTTCGGTGTACCTCAGCGACTCACTTGAACCGTAGATGTACTTCGGTATATCGTGTTAGCCTTCTTGAGGGCATTCGGTTTCAAGAACAGCCTTTGCTAGAATTAGAGTTGTGTTTTCACATTATGCTGTTAACACTCTCGAAATTCGAACTTGTAAGTGCTGGAAATCCCGCTAGAGATATTACTTTAAGAATCGAGTCCTGAATATGTGGGTCATTACTTGAATTTATTCATTGTAATGCCAACTATCCCTCACGGGATTCGGACAGCTGATTCGCCCCGAACAAGGTGAATGGAATCAAGACATTCATCAGTAGAAAAATTGTAGTAATCAATTCTTTATGAAAAGATTACAATGATCAATTGGTGTTTGTGACTGTACCGGAGATGCTGCTGCTGATGGATGCTAGCGGGAGGAAAAGATCGTGCAGATTCTGCACATGCTCATACCAACAACTACACTAATTGAAGTTCTCTCAAAAGGCAACACAAAGTCAGAATGATTCTTCATCAAAATCAAAGAATCTACAAAGTTTAAAGACTAAAAGAACTTCATCAAAACTGAAATCCAACATCAAAGAGTGTGTGAGCATGTTGGAGAAAGACGTGGAGAAAACGGAGCAACGAAGCGGACCTGATGCTGATAACCACAACATACTATCTCTACTACAACAAAGAACAAAGAATTAAAGAACAAAGAAATCAAAGACGTCAAAGCTGAAAACTTCAAAGAAAACAAGATCCCTACACTGGGGAGATTGTTAGAATCAAGGCACTTCTTCTCACAAGAAAGAAGAATGTCAGAAGACGTTGAAGGAACTATTACATCATCACCTACAACATTTAAAGATCACTTTAATTATCAATCACCAACACTTAGGGGGAGATTGTTGGAATCACTCCTAAACTAGATTTCAAGTGTTAGTAATTAATATGTAATAGGTTGCTTAATTAGGCTTTTATGTTAGTAATTATGGCAAGACTTATGTAGAAAGCCCATGAGCCTTGGCCCAATCCCAATAAGGAAAGGAAGGGATTAGATGTGTTGCCCTAACTCCATTCCCTTATAAATAGTCTTGTAACTCTCATGTGAGATTTGGTTGTTCATTTACTTTCAATATACACGCATAACTTTCTTTATATTCATACGCGTATTGCTGGTTCTTGTTCATCCGATCCTTCCTTCATCTCATTTCTTCATATTGATGCTTGTGTTACAAATATGGTGACCTAACAATATTGTTGAACAAGAAGATCAATTTTGTTATCCTTGACTTGTGAATTTCCTTGATGTGTAATAATCAAAGATTCTCAAATGTCTTTAGCGGTTTCACACATAAAAATTCTTTCATATTCTTTTCTAGGCAAAGCATTATAAAGCATCATTTTAGCTTCATTATTTTTAGCTATTAATTTCTTTTGATCATCAACAGAAATATCTTTTGTTGTAGAACTAAAATCCCCTTTAACAATAACAAACCAATGATCTATATCTTTTGATTTTACATATGTTTCAAAACGGTTTTTCCAATAGATAAATCCATTGGTTTCAAAGAGTGGTGGTCTTTGCATAGATTGCCCTTCTTTAAAGTTTTCAGAATTCATGGACCGTTTCAAGTTTATAAAATACAATATATTTTAGAAATTCTTGAGCAACGAGGCTCTGAAACCAAATGTGGAAAACTAGAAGGGGGGTTGAATAGTTTACCGATTAAAAACTTTGTATTGAAACTTCTTGAAAGATCAATTGATATTGATCTTAGATATGTTAGTGAATAATAATCAACAATATATAAAGAGTTGATAAGGAAAAAACAATCAAACCACAACAAGTTGTTTATAGTGGTTCGGTCTACAAGGACTCTTTTTCCTTGCCCTACTCCACTCCCCGAGTCTCACACTCTAGAGTTTAACTTCACTAGTCAACAAGCTCCTTTCACTGGCGGAGAAACCTTTACACTTAGCTTACACACTATATCTGACACTAAGCTAGATGTCGAGTTCTTTTCAAGGGTACAACCACTCCTACACACAATGTATTTTAAGGACTAAAATACTAACCACTCACACTCACAAGATTATGATGGTTTGGTACAATAATGATGTATGAATCAACACAAGATCATACAACAACAAACAAACAAGACTTCTAACTTCTTGTTGAAGCTTGAATGTGCCTTGATCTTCTTTGCTACAAAAGAGATCACTAATATGATATGAAACTGAGTTAGAAATGTTAGAGAGAAGGAATGTATGAGAATATAATAGAAAGGGATGAAAAAAAACATGGTTTGGCTTTTCTATTTATAGCCAAAATGATCAGCAGGCACCACGGACCACGGAACCCTTAAAGGGTTCGCCCGTGTATTATTTTTGGTGGCGAGGTCTGACATCAAGATCACAAAATCTTACTAAAGTCAACCATATCTATCCAAGATTGTGTAAGATATGTAGAGTCTAAATCTACACAAAGTATCTAGTGAAATCTTCTAAAGATTTCAATGATGCACTACATGATGTCATGTGCTTGTTTTTCTATTTTTAGAAATATGTTAAAATGTAAATACATATGTAATGTTTTGTTTTAAGAAACCAAAACATTCTTGAACTAAAAATACTAACATACATTATGGTTTATAGTGATATCAAAATATGATTAATCACAATGTAAATGCTTGAGTGATGAAGATAATTATTTGAAAAGATTGATTTAATATCTATTAAACTTGACAAGCTTTAAGCTTTATAAAAATTAATTTTACTTTTTTCGTTAACAAAACTTAGGTAAAGATCAAAAACATAAATAACGTTTAATGACGATATTTGTATTAACACGTATAATTGAATGACACCACTACAAAAATTTTGAAGGCTTTCATGTGACGTTCTTGCTGACATTTGTAAGTATTCGTCAAATGAGTTAGGAACACTTCTATAGGCTAATTGACGGATTGCGGATGTGCACTTTAGCAAACCCAAAAAGCTTTTTATGTTTCTTGCATCGTATCTCGTTCGAAAATACGAAAAGTTGTTTTCGAGATCGACTACTATTCTCTCAAAGATTGGCCTTTTCATCCGAAACCGATCCTCAAAGTAAACTTCAAACCTCACATTCTCACAAAAATAATCTCGAACCAGATGGTTATGAGATATTTCACGTTTAGCTCTTTTTATAGACTTCCTTGTCGACGATGCAGTGTCAAGAACACCAGAAGGCATCACAAAGTTGGCGACATAAAGCATAAACGCTAAATGCATCTACCGTCGAGACGACTCATCACTTGACGAAGACGAATCTGAGGTTGAATCTTCAAGAAATAAAGGATTCATCATTTTTTGATATAGAAGAGAATTTTTTTTAATGTATATGTTTTTTGTATGTTTTTTTGAATGTGTATGTTTATGTGTATATATAGGAGATTTTTTTCCTCCCAAACTAGCCGTTACACTATTTTTTTCTTTGTTTTTTGGACCGTTGGAGCTGGGTGAAGAGCGGGGCTTGCAAGCCGATTTGGGATGGATTTGGGGTGGAATTTACGGTACCGCAAGGGAGGGAATGTTGCTCCCGAGCGGCACCGAAATAATCCCTCGACCCCAATCCCTTACCGCATCGACTCCCTCCCCTTAGTGAGTGTATGAAAGTGAGTGTGTTATGGTGTGTGTGAGAGAAACAAAGTTAAAGTCCAAGTTTCAGAACACATTGAAGCTTGTTAATAAAAGAGTTTGAAAAGAGGATAAAAGGCGGCCTCTTAACAACAAATTAAGGCTAGTCGGCAAAGCACCAAAATCAATAACCTTAACTTGCCTCTCACCCGTGACTTTGTAACATATAGGATTTCACAAACACACTAAACCATAATTACTATGGGGCGTTTAATATGTTTAGAGAGAGAAATGGAAGAGAGTTGGGAACTTTAGTGAGAGAAAGAAAAATCTTATTATGAGCTCCAACTCTCTACCTTGGGAGGTAGAGAGTATTTATAGTCTTTACATAAGACGCCACCTGACGGGTTGTGTATCAGGCATACAGTGGGTAAAGACCCGTCCATCCTCCACGGTGTTACTTAACTAAATACTACTTAACATTAAATAACTACGACTACGAGCTTTCTAATGATTACATATACTTGAGGTGACCGACACTTTAACTACTGGATTTTTCAAAACCTAACAATCTCCCCTGGACGTCACCTCAAACACACATCAAATTACATAGAAAACAAACAGATATTACATTGAGATTGTTCTTGAATTCTTGTTCATGTTCTTTCCTCTGTAGCTCGTAGTCTTTGATTCTTCATTTTTGCATGTTTTGGTTAATCTGAGTGGAGGTCTTTAAGCGATCCACGTGATAATGAAGTATGAGCCAGCTTTGAGATCATCAGTCACATTAATCTCTGACTCATCCTTTGTGGTGATGGTATTATGTGATGTTGTGACTTTTGGACCGACATGCTCACATTCTGGATCATGATATCTTCTTATCAGAGTAGCGGAAGCTTTGTTGATTCATGATATTGGCAGCAGCGTAGCAGAAGCATGGAGTGAAAATATCAGAGTTATTGATGCACTAATCATGATTTCTTTAGATATGAATGTGTTGTGTGAGCATGCGGCTATGGTTTGACCGCTCCATTCTCGTTTTGCAAAGCGTCGGGTGTACCGCATAAGGCAGTTAGCAATAAATCATACGAAAGTGTCTTTGATCACTTTAATTGAATTGAGGTACCACGCCCACGGTTCCCGTTTATCGATACAAGCTACTGTGATCGGTATAATTTCGAAGAATTTCCTTGACGAGGTTTCAGACTACTCTAGCGTTCTAAAACCGGAGCGTCTCAAAGAAGACAACGGAGTGAGTGAACCGGTGAAGCGAGATTCAGCGATTGATGAAAAGAGATTTGAAAAACAATCGTGTATTGCTCAATAGAAATTGTTTTGCAATACAACGAAGGTTTTAATGAAAATCAATTATCAATCGTAAGCACCTTTTATGTTGAGAAATAAGTACACAGTCGATGTGCTAAAGAAAAGAGTTTTTAAGCACAACTACCGGTTTTTCAAAGGTATCCGTCAATCCATAACTTGAACCAGGATTGATTCAAAGGTTGAATCTCTCCATTGTTTCTGTCCGGTTGTCACATGGTTGATCTATTGGATAGATCTCACATGCCACCTACCAGGAGCTTGTTTGATGTTGGCTCTAGAAGGCTTTCCATCTTCATCGTGAATATGTATCCATATCACTTAGATGTTCTGGCAATACCACAAGGATAATGCGTAGGACTCATAAGATATAATCTCTCTTTCCACATTGTGTGAAACAGAGAGTCTTCATTGAAAGTGTCCTAAAGAGATTTATAAGATGATCTCATGGCTCTAGACTCAATTGTGCATATTTGGTTCCTATGCCGGAGACTAGGGAGAGGGTCTCCTTCTTCAATATCAACAATCTCTAAGAGAAAGTCGACAGATTATGTCGGTTTCCCGTGAGAATGAAACAATCCCTTTTAAGAGGAACTTGAGTGGTTTGGAAAGTTGAAGTGCGGTCGTCCTTTGGGTCCATGACGTCTTGTCTTCAATACCGATGTTACCATGGTAACAACCAGTAGTATATGAATTGAACCCGGTTTCTGCCCTAAGGTTGAATAAATGGAGGGCTATATCTTTTCACCCTTTTCACATTCAATTCTTTTTAATTCTTCAACCCCTTCAGTGCTTACCGAGACTTCATTACTAGAACCTTGTTGGGTTTATTCCAGTTCTAGCTCTATCTCGGTCGACATTCTTCCCATATCTCACTTTTCTCCTTTTTCCATCATACCTAAGGACTCTACACTATCTAGTGGATTGTCCTTGGGAAGATCCCTCCGATTACAGCGGATCATGGGACCTCAACCTAACCTTATCATCCTTATATCACCATACATAAAGTAAAAGTTGGTTGGGTCTTTTTGGAATTGTTCATCTGCCATTGGAACCAATTGAAAACCATTTGAAAATCAATCAAGATACTTGTGATATAGAATCAAAGCATTTTGTATCTTAATTGTTTTGATATTTTAGAAATGCTCCCCCTCAACTTATGCATAAAAATTTAGAAATTGTTTAGCACATGGAGGCAAGAGATCTTTGAAATCGTTAGATTAAGAGTGAAAGGTCCAATCTTTTGATTAACATTTTCTAAAATGATCATCATCACTTCCCAATCAATTTGAGTAGATAAAACATTTTGAGGAAGGATGAGGTTTTCAAAAGTTTGCTCCCCCTCAATATGTGCCTCGAATTTTGAAAGAGTTTTGCACATATTATAAGGAACCTGCACTTAGAGACAATTCAGTCATGTTTCAATAATTTTGAGGTTTAAAATAGATGCTCCCCCTCAACATGTGCATGGAAAAATTGAAATCGTTTGTCACTTGCGGGGAGGAAAACATGCTAAACACTTATGAAAACATTTATCGAATTACCGGTTTAAATCAATTTAAATCACAAATTCTCCCCGATCACAATTATCAAATCATTTGAGATTTGTGATCTCTGTAGATTTAAATTGATTTTGAAAGCTTTTAAGGAGAATTGTGAGTTGATTATGAAAAGCGTTTTAAGCGATAAGGATTGGATTTTGAGACTTTAAACTCCATTTATTAAATATGCATAATTATCTTTTGAAAAAATAATAATAACCAAGGTGCGGAACCAATTGTGTAACATTTTGTAAACCATTTAGAGTAGACCTTACTCATTTAAGTGCAAATTGTTTGAAAAGAACACTTTTGATTTAATTGAAAAATCATTCTCCCCCTCAATCAATGGCGAAAGTCGTTGATTGATGAATTGAGATTTTGACACTTGATAAGTTCTTTTGATTTTCAAAAATAGAGTCCAAGTGTTTTCAAAACAATTGAGTTTTCATAAGATTGCAAATATTTTTCAGAGGAATCTTTAGAAGGAAAAATATTTGAAGTTAAACATTTGTCTTGTTGATGACAAACGTTTGTTTTTAGAATTAGAGCATTAGGTTTGAAATATGAGATAAAGCATGGCTCTGTTCTTTCTTTGAAAAGCGGGTTACTGCCTGAGATGACAATAAACCATCGTTTTACTTTCTCCCAAAAATATTTTTTGATTTTTTGATTTTTTTAAACATTCGAACAACATCTAAAGTCCCGTGTCATTCTTTGTATGACAACACAAAGACCGTAGATATAATCGAATCGAGGTAAAAACATGACAAAAAGGATTTTTTTTAATGGATTTTTGAGAGATTTATATTTTTGTATTTTGCTTTTTGAATTAGTATATACAAAATATAGATGAAGAAAAGACCTTTACTCCTCGTCTTGCTCCTGAAGACGTTTGAGTGTTTCTGGTTGAAGGCTTTTCAAGCCAAGTTGAGGAAGAATAAACTCAAAGCGTTCTCTCGGAAGAGCTTTGGTGAAGATGTACGCTAGCCGGTATTCGACTTCACAAAATAGAGTTCCACCACACCGTTTTCCACTTGCTCCACGATGAAATGATGTGGGATGTCAATGTGCTTAGCTCTTGAGTGTTGTACATTGTTGCATGATAGAGCAATAGCACTTTTATTATCACGATGCGGAGGATTTTGTTGAATTCAAAGCCATAGTCAGATAATTGGGATCTCATCCAAAGGATTTGAGCACAACAAGAAGACATGGCTATGTATCGACCTCGTAGAGGAAATAGATGTACTCATCTGCTTCTTTGAACCGACTCACAAGCTTATCACCCAAAAGCGAGCACCTCGATGTACCGGCGTGTATCTTGACATCTGCATGATCGGCATCTGCATAGATAGGTTAGTGACATACCGGTGTCCTTCGGGTACCATAGTCCCATATTGATGGTTCCTTGGAGATACCGAAAACCCGTTTAACCGCTTCAAGGTGCTTTTTAGTAGGCTTAGCACGATATCTAACACACATGCACCTGAACAAGATGTGCAGTGCGCTGCAGTGAGGTACATTAGGGATCCAATCATGCTACGATATTTCGTTTGATCTACCATGATCCCTAAGTGGTCCTCATCCAGCTTAGTTCGTTCAATCATGGGAGTGTCAACGGTGTCACATGATACAAATCCAAATTTCTTTAAAATCTCATTTGCATATTTAGATTGATTTATAAAAAAGCCTTCGGGACTTTGTGAAATTTGTAATCCCAAGAAAAATGACATTTGTCCCATCATTGACATTTGAAATTTGGAACCCATTTCATTTGAAAAGCGATCGCATTCATTGGAGTCAGTCGAGGCAAAGATAATATTATCAACATAAATTTGAACGTGAAATAAATGTTTGCGACTTCACGGTGAACAATGTCGGATCAACTGCTCCTTTCTTTGAATCCGTGGATAGAAGAAACTTTGATAGCGTATCATACCATACCCTTGGAGCTTGCTTTAAACCGTAAAGAGCCTTTTTCAAGCGATAGAGATGAGTAGGATGCTCTGGATTAACAAAACCCTCGGTGGCTGGCGTAAACCACCTCTTTCAAATCACCATTAAGAAAACCGTTTTCACATCCATCGATATCGACCATGTTCTTACTAGCCGCATTAGCCAAGAAGATTACGATAGCCGATACGAGCAAGCGGGAGAAAATGATTCTTCAAAGTCAATACCTCCTCCTCAGCCGGTATCCTTTTTACCAATCGAGCCTTGTTCTTTAAGACATCACCATGCTCATCAAGTTTCACTTTGAAGATCCATTTTAGGGCAATGATCATAGCACAATCTGGGCGGTACTTGTTCCCATACATCAAGTCGATCAAACTCATGAATTTCTTCTTGCATGGCATTGAACCGTGAGTCTTCATTCATGGCGGTTTTAATGTCTTTTGGTTCGACCTTAGAGTCTGAGTTGAAGAAGCACCATAAGGCATCGGTTGCAAGTTGTTTCCATGTGGATCTTTGAGAGGGTTTCCAATGATGTTGTCCAATGGGTGATCATGTGTCCATTTTCTAAGGTGTTCATTTGGTTGTTGTTGTGGAGGCGCAGCAGTCGATATCTCGATGAAGAAGGTTAGATGATGATTGAGGAGCAAAGATATTTTCAATGGAGCATCTTCGGGAGTAGCAAAGGGATTAACTTCTTCATTGATGCCAGAAACAATTACATGATGTACATTTGATGATTGATGATTTGTTGATGAGATAGAGTGATCGGCTGATGGCTTCTTGACTTAATGATATTGAGAAGGGTTCACTTCATTCATGAGGATAGGAGCGACCTCGTTGATGGAATTGATATTTCATCGGCATTTGGTTCATAGTGTTCATCAAACATTGGATCAAACAATTTCTTTAAATCATCTTCGTATGGAGGTACATATGGAGTTGCTGGAAATGAGTTTGGTACAAGGGATGAACCAATGGAACTTTTTGAAGTGCGGGTCGAGAACTAGATTGTCCGAGGAGCCATTTGACCGGTCGACTCATCGAGCGTGCGTGAATTGTTCCCATGATATTTGGGGTTCTCTTGTTGTAGATTCGGTAACCCTTCTTGTTTGGTGCATAACCAACAAAAACTCCAATATCCGCCTTTGCTCTTAGTTTACCTAAGTCTTGACCATCATTAGTTGGATAACACAATGCACCAAACACACGAAGGAATGAGAGATTAGGTTTTCTATTGTGGACAAGTTCATATGGAGTTTTTCATGAGCTGGTGTGAATTAGGGACCGATTTTGAGTGTAGCATCTTGTGGCAATGGCTTCACCTATAGAAACATTGGAACCTTTGAGTAAATCGGCATTGTTCTTGCGGCTTCCACAAGAGTTCGATTTCGTCTTTCAACTACACCGTTACGTTGAGGAGTTATTGGAACACTTCTTTGATGACTGATTCCAACACTTTCATAAAACTCACTAAGTTGTTTATTAACAAACTCAGTTCCATTGTCTGTTCAATGATTACGGCGGTTTGTTAAGTAGAACACAACTGCGGTTTGTTTGATAAGTTTGATGATGATATCACAGTTTCATCCTTTGTCATTAGGAATTAACCTGGTGAATCGAGAGTAATCATCAACCACAACTAACACGTATTTCTTCCCAAAGATATTCTCAAGCACTCTCATGTGGGTCCACATAAGTCCATGTGGATTGTATGAAGAACTTCAATAACATAGTTTGTAGGTTTAGGTTTGTGGGCATACTTCTTGCTTTTCCCAATTGGCATGCTAAACAAAGATGATCCTTTTCATACTTTAGTCTAGGTAACCCTATAACCTAAGTCCTTTACGGGAGATCATTGATGGTGCGAAAGTTCAAGTGATTGAGGCAGCGATGCCATAACCATGACTTTGTTTTGAAGCCTTTGACAACAAAAAAATTGGAGAAGACTTCATCATATCTTCGATAGAGATGGTGTATAGATTAGAACCACGTGTTCCTCTTAAAAGTTCCTTACCATCAAGTTCTCTAATGAAACAAGTATGTTTACTGAAGGCCACTTCTAGATGGAATCACAAAATTGTCAGACAGAGAATAAGTTATGACCAAGACCTTCTCGTAATATACCCTGGAGATAACACTATCACCAACAACATAATCTCCATAACCCATAATAGCACCGAAATTATCGTTCCCGAATCTAACGGTCGATGAATTTGCTCACGAAGTTCATGAGCATGATCGGTCTCGGTCATATGCTTGGAGCAGCACGAGTCCAAGTACCCGCGAGCGATTTGAGCGATCGCAATTGAACACAGAACAAGAATGGATAAGCTGGATAATTGGGATCCCATGCAGAATGGGTTCCACTTGGTTAATGCTTGATGATTGGAACACCACATCGAAATAGAAACATCCATATCGAAGTAGAAGCAATGGAATCATTAGGAATAGATCACGATGCTCGTTATGCGTATTTGACCTATTCAAAGTATGTTCACTTCTTAAGGGAATAGTTCTACCGGTAGGCATCCATTTTCTAGTGGGCATAGTCTTGATTGAGGGCAAAAGCGGTTATTCTTGGCCAAAAGGTATCCATTGATAACCTATCATTCTAAATGTTCTTCACGTGGGTTTCCATTGTTTTCTAACTTTCTTTCATTTTTGCCTTTTATCCTTCTTAGCATGATTTTTAGCATTAACAATTTTAACGGGGCATTTGACAGCATTAGACAAAGCATTCACACCACATTCAAGATTAGTAGCGAAACCGCATCATCATTACATGTTTTGCCAAAGTAGTAGAATTAGATTATTAATTGATGCGGCTTAAAGCTAACACTAGAATCAACACGATTCGTTTTATTCAAATTCTCCCTACGGTGATCTTCTATTTTCTTCCAATGCACATTCTTAGCTTGCGAGGTCCTATCACCCTTGTTGTATTGAGACTTTGATCACTTGCTTTAATGTCACGATTACTCTGTAGAGGAATGGGAACATTAGTTGGTTTTGCTCCTTTTACTTTCTTGTTTTGAAGTCTTTGGGCGTGAACTATTTGAAAGCGTCTTGAAGTTCACTTTCTAACAACACTGGTCTTTGGGATCGAACTACTTGAAGGCATACTAAGGTTCACATTCATAACATTGGGTTTGAATAGTTGCATACTTGGCACTAGGCATGGAACAAGGTATCAAGGGATTGACTTGTTCACCTAAGGTTTTAGGGCATATTGTAATTAGGCATTCTAGAAGTTCTTGAGATCTTTTGGCATATAAGCATGCATGGCCAATTGCATTATCATGTGGTTTCTCTAATTTATCCTCTTCTACAATCTCACGAAGACATTCTAGGTTGTCCTTAAGGTATGAAATATGTTTTGAATAGCAAGTTTGTTATTCCTAAGATGAGGAGGAATATATTTCACAGACAAAGAATATTTATTAGAATATGCACCTTTGAAGTACCATTCTCTCCATTGGTCATTGGCATTTTCCTTTTCGACTCTTGAGATTCTCAATTTCTTTTTGCAATGAAGTTATTTTTTCATTATTTTTTGTTACGTGACTTTTATTGACTCAAATAACTCATTGAAATGACGTTTAACCTTTTCATTTTCTTCTAGAAAACTCTCATTTTCCTTTTGTAAAGTATTAACCAAATTTTGAAGATGAAAATTTGAGAATTCCGAGAATCTAAAGGAGGAGGCATTTGGGGCAGTCACATTGTTCTTTTCACCCTTTGAGAAATTTGGGCTTTCAACTTTACGATCGTGTTACAATGAGCTTGAATCATTTCATCACGTTTGCTAATTTCAAAAGCGCATCAAACTACGGAACATCAGGGATATCTTGATATTTGAGGTTTTAACATTTTCTTTGAGATGTTGATATTTTAGTTGTAAATCAAAATGTTCAACTTCTAGCCTAGAAAAATGTTTTACAGTTATCATGATCATCTGTTCAATTTTCTCATTAGTTTAGAGTTTTTTGATTTCAAGCTCAATGACGATCATGGGAGACTTTCAAGCAAGATAATTCATGAAATTGAGAAGCATTAATGGAGCAATTAGTGGCAATATAGAACACATCTTGAGAAATACATTCGAAATAAGATTCTCATTCAAGGTATGCAAGTTCTTCCTCTCAATCTCATTATATTTTAATTCTGGCTCATAGTCACTAACCTCAACAATCATTGCATCAAATTCCTTTTCCATTCCTTTAATATCTGAATCAATTCCCTTTTAAGACTCTCAAAATGATCTTTTAGTTGTTTAAAGAAAGGCATGACCTCGGTTAAATAGCATTCTTTTGTTTGTTCAAAACCCCTTTCCCTTCGGTTATCGGTGGGTGTGATCCTTTTCTTACAAGTTTTCTCAAAATCGACAAATAGTTGAAGAATAACATATTGGTTGATTAAGGTCTTGCTCTTAGTGGCAATAGTTCTAGGAACTAAGTGCATTGTTGTATTTGGAGGATACCACGATCATACCGCATTTTCCTAAGGGGAGGGTTGTTACAAGATTCTTTGCTTTTTTTCATATCTTTCTTCCAAAACTTTCTGGGGTTAATTGAGTTTGAGGCTTAAACATGTTAAAGGAGATCCAATTTTCCTTAGTGTAATCATGAGGTTTGATGGTTATGTTTTCTCTTTACAAATAGGGATTGTTGAGTTTTTATTCATTTTCTCCTAGTAACCTCATCTATTTCTTATCTTCCTCGGTGCACTCAGCCAACTAGGTTTACTGTCTAGGCTTAAGGATTTCATTACCATCATAAAGTACCTTATGAGCAGCTATAGCCTTTTTAATGACCTCTGGATTTGGTTCCTCAACAATGGGAATCTATGCTTATAAGCAAAACTCTATGCTTAGTGATCATGTGGCGTCTGAATGGTATTCCTTATGCATTACAACTTATTTTAAGCTTGTTTTCAAAGTTTTAGATTGGAAAAATCATTCAAAAGTTTTGATTCCTTAGCATTGAATTCTTGTTTAAGCATTTTAACATTTTCTTGAAGTTCTTGTTTTTGCTTAGCGGTTTTAGAAAGCTTTTCTTGTAAGGAGTTTAACTCTTGTTTTAAGACTTCCTTCTCTAAAGTTACCTTTTCTAATAATTATCGCATTTGGTCATCCATCTCTGCTCACAGTAGTTAACTCAAACTTAGCACGTTGTTCATAAATGGCAACTCGTGCTTTATAGGCATTAAGTTGAAATAAGAGAATCATCGAGGGGCACATCCGATGTATTCATCAAAACATAGTCATCGTTGGCTGAAGATACATCACTTGGTACTATCTCACTTTCACTTTGTTTCACATATTGATCATATGGGACAACATTGCTATTACCCATATTTCAATATCGACTCAATAGTTTGATTGATTGTACTTTGTCATGCATCTTTTGCACATCAACATCATCGTATAGTTTTAATACCTCAGAAATGATTTTGTCTTTGGATGGACCAGCTTGTGGTGATGAAGAGACTTTAGAGGGACCATTGGAGAAATGCTAGCCATGAAAATGGTTTGTCTTGATAGGTTCATCATCAACGTCAGTGTATATGCATCTGTCGGCTGACTTGAAAGGCATTCGATGATTGTGGCCTATCTCTGAATTGGTACGCTCATCCACATCGCATCATCGTCTTGGCATTTCCTCGGCCAAACCAACTTCTTCATCCAAAGCTGCACCATTATCCGAGCTTGAACAAAACATCTTATCCTGAAGTACTTCGCATTTGAGGCGTTTTGGCGATGTGCGGTTCCTTGCAATGTGTCCTCACCTCCACCGTTGTAACACTTGATGGCTTTGCTTGTCCACGATTTCCATTCCTTCCCGTTCGATTTGCTACATGACCTTCGCTACCGGTATTACCATAACCTCTCCAACCATCCCTTGTTCATATCGTTTCCTTATGCGGTTGTACCATAATTTTTCCATCGACAGAGCATGATTGTGAGTGGATCAGATTCGATCTCAATGTTAGTGTGAAGGTTGTTGGTGTGTGGACTAGGGTCATGTTTTGTTTAACCATGAGAGAGCTAGTTGATTAATGAAGTGTCCCTCGGTGCATCGGCATCGGCTTGTTTGAACATGGATTGGGAATGAGTTTGTGATTACCATTACCCATGGGTATAACTTGAGATGCTTTAGTGGTAATCCCAATGTTTGAGTAGAAGGCAGTTGAATCATTTGATGAGCTTGTCTCTCCCGGATTTGTTTTGAATTGTTCAAGAATCCTCTTTTCAAACATGGCATGTCTCTTACAGAAGAAGGAAGGCATATAGTTGCTCATAGTTTGTATTCTTCAATCCTTTGGTTAGCTTCACAGAGGTGACAAACTTGTGCCATTAGGGATTCATGTTGTTCACAAACTTTGAGTTCAGCTGAATGTTTGGCATAGTCATTCTGATGTTCCTTATGGAATCTCACGTAATACTCATAGACACTCTCATCTGGTTTCATCTTGAAGTGCTCAAATTCATCATAGATTTGTGATTCTTTGTCTTCCATAGTTAATTGAACCGAGAAAAAGCATCTTGACATTATCCCTGACCTTTGCCGGTGTTGTGATTGATAAGCTTGTAGATGTCTTTTGGAAGACCTTGAAGTATAATGTTAGAAGACTTGATATCGCATCAAATCTCTTTTTCTCCTTATCATTGAGCTCATCATACGTCTTTGGTCTGTCTAATTCATAGATCATTGTTCCATCTGCTTGTTGTATCAATTAAGTCTCTTGGTCTCAATCGAGATAAGGTCCTTCATCTATTGACTTGAGAATGTTGACTCCGTTTTCTTTTCCCAAGCAGTACAATCGGATTCGTTGTGCCCATGAATCATAATCAGTTCTGTCAAGCATAGGTGGGCGATATCGACCTGGCTTGAGCGTCCTCATTACGGAAGAAACAATAGTAGGGCGATGTTTGCCATGATTACAAGTTTTCCGGGAGGATTACAATTCTTTGATTAAGCGGGAACAACCGTAAAGAACAACGGTAAGAATGTATCCGCGAAGAAGTGACAAGTCTAAATTAACAAGTAGCTAAACACTCAGCTCAAACTTAGTAATCAACTCGCTAAATAACCAACTTGCTCAAAGGAACAAGTTAAGCAAGGAATCAACTAGCTAAATAGCCAAGTCATTAATATCAACTTAACACAATCAACTTGCTTGATGCAACAGAACTAAATAGCCAACTTCAAAGGTATCAACTTCGCAACACAATCAACTTCAAGCAAAGAAGCAAGTAACTTTAGGAATCAACTTCAAACTAATAGCAAGTACTTAAAAAGCAGACACAAATAAAGCAACCACCAAGTCTCTTAAAGCTTAACTAAACTAAATGGCCAAGTCTATCAACTCATCCGGTAACAAAGCAACTTCAAGCTTTGAAGAATTATCCTCAGAGACACAACTTTAAGCTTAGTACAAAGTCCAAAATACCACTATCAATCAAAAACAACCAAACCACAATGATTTAAGCCTTCCAATTCAAAACATAAATACATATGATGATCCTAAACACAAAAGTACAAGCAAAATTCAAACTTTAACACTAGAATTTGTCCAAATGAATCAAACTCTTCTAAACACTTAATACCCCAAAAACCTTATGAAATCCACCAAAACAAAAGCATGAAAGATGAGTGATCAAACCATGGCTCTTGATACCAATTGTAACATATAGGATTTCACAAACACACTAAACCATAATTACTATGGGGCGTTTAATATGTTTAGAGAGAGAAAGTTCTAGAGAGAGAAATGGAAGAGAGTTGGGAACTTTAGTGAGAAAGAAAAATCTTATTATGAGCTCCAACTCTCTACCTTGGGAGGTAGAGAGTGTTTATAGTCTTTACATAAGCATGCACTGACGAACGTGGATCGGGCATACAGTGGGTAAAGAACCGTCCGTCCTCCACGGTGTTACTTAACTAAATACTACTTAACATTAAATAACTACGACTCGAGCTTTCTAACGATTACATATACTTGAGGTAGACACTTTAACTCTTGGATTTTCCAAATCCCAGACTTCCTTGCCATCTCCTTTCACTTTCCTGGCGTGCTCTCACATATACAAAGGCAACTTAAGTGAGCGAGTTCACGCTAAAACAGGAACAAATGGCCTGTTTGGTTTTGTAAAGTATTAAAAAAAAATTAAGATGAGTGGAAGTGAGTGCCTTGTTCATAAAAAGGTGAATGAAAGTGAGTGGAAGTTAGAGGAGAGAGAAAGCTAACGTGACGCTGATATGTAAGGTGAGTGATGGCAACCCAAAAGAAATGCCTATAAAAGAGTTAGTTTGTAAATGTGATGTCTATTGACTATTCATAAAAAGTGAAATATATGATGTTAAAATGAAAAGAAGTTTGATGTAAGTATCATAATTAAAGTCTTTTTTTGGTAGCATTGCGTGTTGAATGAAGATTAGGGGGATTAGTTTTTTTTGGATGCAAGTTTCGTTTTCTCAAAAGTCTGCATGGGGTGAACTTTATTGGGTGGCCGTTTTTTAGGTAGCTTCAGAGAAATTCACATGAAGTCTCTGTTTTAAACATTTATGCTCCGCAAGATGAAAGTTTCAAAATTAAGTTGCTGATGGAAGTAGTGGAAGTGACATCCATTTGGAATGGCCTTTTGAAGTGCAAATGGTCGTATTTGTTTTGGGGTAGTTTGTTCAAATGATGGAACATGTCTTGGGCATCAATATCAATTTCATTTTGTTCAAGATTGGATCGAAGGTCCAAAGAAGTAGCCTTTGTCAAGCATATAGCGTTTCAATGTGCAATTGAGCAATAAGTGTGTCATGCTTCTCAATATCACTTCGGATTGATCAACCGGGGATTCTTCATTGATTTTTAGTTAGTTGCATCAAGAGTAGTTAGTATTGTAGTTGAGTTAAGCTTTTGTGGTCAAGTTTTGTAATTTGTACTTGAACATTGTTGAAGGTTCACTTTAACTATATAATTTCTGTTTTGCCAAAAAAAAAGTATCGTAACGAAAACCTTCGGCAGATATGAATAAATATGCTGAACTACCCTTTAAACTAATCTCTAAGACCATTCGGCTCAGTTAGTACTTCGGTATCATGATAACTCAAACTATGTTATTTAAGAGAAATCGACCATATACCCATTGTAACAAAAGCTTTTACAAAAACTAAATTTGAGTGGCCAGTGCGAGGAGATATATAAGATGTAAACCAAATCGAAAAGGGTAAAGGTGATCAGCATTTATCCTCATCTTACTATTTGTGTATATATATAGACAACAATGGTAGACACTAGCTATTTCAATGTTTTGTTTTGAGCTGTGATAAGATTGAGATCTCTATTCGAATAATGTTGTGACTTGAATAGATTTGACTAGTTTTCAACGTATCCCGTCATGTATTATAAGTTAGCTAGAGATCATGCATGTATAGACCAATGTGAGAGTAGTTTTTAGTATATGTATAAATATAACATTTATACGTCTCCCAAATTAAATGTGCACAACAAACAACTTAGCTTTAGAGGAAAGTTTTCAGAGTATTAAATAGGCACACCAGGAAAAAAGAATGCAAGAAGAAATGGAAAGAAGATTAAAGCTTGTACATCAACATATTCAATTCAATTTAGTTGCCAGTTGGCTTGCCATCTTACTCTATGTTAGCTAGCTAGTCACTACATTCATGGTTATCACATGAGCTCTGTAAAGAAGCCTCTTTTGCATATGGTACAACCAGGGACGGAGCTTGACCAAGTTAATTGGGGGCTCAAACACAAAATATAGTTTTCAATGTATAAAGTATCCATAACACCAAAAGAAAGACATGAGATAGAAGATAATGATAACGATAAAAGCAAATTACAAATTAGCTCGACGACCTTTGAGGTTTTTAAATTCATCAATTATAGAAGCTGAATCAAACATTTCAGCAATATCTTTTTCGATGTGAACCACCAAGCTATCTGAAAGAAAATCATCTGACATCCTATTGCGAGGTCGATTCTTGCATATCTTCATTGCTGAAAACTCTTCTTCGTGTTAATTGTTGCAATAAATTAATTTAATAATATAAACTCGTAAATGTACAAGTACAATTACAGGCAAGGATTTCAAGAAAATATCCGTTCGTCTAAACAGCCTCACTTCCAAGCTAAAAGGATAATCGGAAATTAATTTGTGTATTTGTACAGCCCTTTTGCGGTATAGTACCTACAATAGCTCACTGCATTACTTGTCTATACATGCTTTTATCTTCTGAAAAATTTAAGTTTTTATCATCCAAATTTAATTATTGCCTCAAATACTCATATATTCTTCAAATCAAATCCACCGTGAACCACCAAAACATTATACAAATTTATTTTATCATGTTAAGACATCTTTGTATCTTAAGTTCTAAAACAATGTGAAGGTTTGACCCTCCAATGTGTTGATCTGTGCTCCCACGACCAAGCAACCATGGGTTTCCAATGTTTCATCACCAATGTTTATCTTCATGCAATATAATTTGTTTTTTCTGAAAATGAAGATACATTGGTGTACCATTGGTAGCCAGGTACCTCATCGGGTGATCGGCTCCTAACCGTCCATTAAAAAGTTTCTAGTTATGAAGATAGTCTAGCCCACGTGTAGCACCTACCGACATCCCCTCTTTCCCATAATCTCCCCATAACCTCAAAGTCTTTGATTGCTTCCAAACATATAAAATGACAGCATGATACTTCTGTAAAAATGGCAAAATATGAAAATAAGCAGCATTCAAGAAATACAAGAAATGGAAAACTACAATAACCCACAACAAAAACCGGGTTTGTTGCAGTTATAACTATACTAATAACACGATGGATGAAGATAGATGGAAAAAAGAAAAACAAATTTCTAAGAATGGATGCAAAAAGCAAATCTTGTTTCATTTTTCTGATTAATGAAAGATCTGAAAGTAGTAAATGACTATTGTACCCTCGATTCTATTATTTGTGTTTCAGGATCTCAACCACAATAAATACGTAACCACCATCAAAACAATAAGAACCCACACAAATTTTAATTTATCAACTAATAAATTCTATAGCGTTAAATACATCATGGTAACAAAACACTATCATATCATCATTATATTACATGTTTAAGAAGCAATATGATACAATTATACAAACATAAACAATAATAAACTTTAGTACGTAAAAAGAAAGTTTGATTATAAAAATGCTTTTTTCTAAAACACATAAACAACTACATTTACAGTCTCCATGATATAAGATGCATAATTAGAGGGTGAAAGAAACCTTTGATTCTTGTATAATCTACAGGAAATAAATTGAAGCGTCGAGCTCGTCGGAGTGGAGGCAGCTGAAGAATGAAAGTGACGAGTAGTGCGGCTGTGATGATGTGTACGAGAGAATATTTTTTATTTTGAGGATTTGTGAAACACAAAGGATGAAAGGGAACTACTATATATAGCCAAATACAGGTTGGTGTGGGATTTAATACTCTGAGTTCAATATGCATGCTTACTGAGGAATTTTGGGAGATACTCAAATTTAATAATGGTTATGTTATAACAGAAATAAATATCAGTTGTTTTGTAGTTTTGTTTATTTAGCTTGTTTGTGATAAGTTATGAAATTAATGAAATGCAAGTTTGATGTTAAAAGAATACATAATTATTGGTATATTTATCTTTTATAGAGCTCATAATTTTTAACAACGCGCTCTAATAAACGTATAACACAAACAAATCATAAATTTTATTATCTAAAACTAGAACTTATTTTGAGAGCTAAACTTATCAGCAACTCTATGCCTGTATGCCAAACACACCGATATGAAATTGATTGTTGTCCGTATTAATTAGTATGTACCAACTCTCTGATCAAACAATCCAAGTTTATAGTTACTTTACAGCTTGGTAACTTTATTTTGCGATGTTGATGTATCAAAGCACAGTAAATTTGCGATGTTGACAAAGCATCATACTTTGCCTACTGTTTAGTAGTGTCTTCTTTTCATTGTAGTAATTGATGAGTTCAGACTCTTGAAAGCGAAGAAGACTTGCCGGGCTATCATGTAAAGACTTGCTTCCAATTACAACATATATGTCAGCAAAGAAAGGGCGAGTAGACTGTTACAATACGTAATATTTAATATCATCAATATTGCTACTGTTTATGTGTCAAAGAGTTGCGCAACCATATTTTAATGGTAGTTTCCAGTTTATTGTGTGCACTGGTAGGAGATGATGACTAGTTTCGGATGATTCCGAAGTTGGGTTTTAGTGTCGGAGTTGTAGCGGAGGTGGGTCTTAATGTCGGGATAATGGTTGCAATGTGTTATGACTAATGATGGTGCAGTGGCCGGTAAAAATGAGGATGGATCATAATAATAATTATGATAATAATATTAACCGAATCAAGGCTTATATTTACCCCATGAAATTAAGGTTTGAACTTTTGCGTTATCAAATGCCATTTTATAGAGTGATTTTTGCAAAATTTCTTGCAATCCAGTCTTGGAGCATATGACAAACTTAAAAAATTCTACTAGTTTGATATATATAATCATTACCGATTTGCAGTTTAGTTTTATTGTATAATACTATAATGATGCCACTAACAAGTTTATATCAGATCCACATCTTCCAAACTCCAAAGGCCTTTGATTATTTATGGTCACGTGTTCACTTCATTTGGTGATCAGTTTTAATTATATTAGGGTTTGCATGCAAATTGGCTCACATTGAATGTATGGTTTGCGTGAGAGTAATGGGCTCACAAAGCTTAAAACGCCTTTCATGTGAAACAAAAAAAGTGAAATCTTTTTAGCTGAAGCATATGCAACTTGAAGGTGGAGAATAGCCTCGAGAATTATATGGCTAAGTAAAACACAGTATAAAAATTCCAAATGTTTCCATTTGGTTCATTGCATCAGGAAGAATAGAAATTCAGTTGTCGGGTTGAACATTAATTCACAATGGGTAGTGCAACCGAACATCATCAAAGAACATATTGTCAACTACTAACTAACTTATTTTCAAAAGAAGACAGGAACTTTTCATGGTTCCCATGGGATGATTTGGAATTGTTGAAACTTCCAACAAAATTCGCTTTAACGTTAGAAGAAGAACTAACTATTGAAGATGTTTGGAGAGCCATTAAAGATTGTGAAGGTGATAAGGCGCTTGGACCCGATGGCTTCTACATGCATAGTTCATTAAATTTGCATGGAAGACAAGGGATGTTAGTAAGATGTTGAGTGAATTATTTAATAATGCATCGCTCCCGATAAGGTTTAACTCTAGTTTCACTGTCTTAATCCCAAAGGCGAACAAACCAAAAGAATGAAAACATCTACGCCCGATAAGCTTGATTAATGATCCTTATAAAATAATATCAAGATTAATACTTAAATTACATCAAAGCTATAAGATGTGCAAAAGATTTCTACATAACCAAATTTGTGCTTACACCAAATCTTCATTACCTTATATTTAAAAGCAAGTTAGTAACATACTAATGACCTTATTTCAATTCTTGCACGTTTTGTTTCATCACTATATACATTTTTTTCTTAACTTTATATACCACTAAATATTTATATAAAAATACTAAAACATCAACCACCTAAGCAAAGACCAACTAAAAAAAATAGATAGCTTATCTCTATATATCTTGTTCTATATACATAGCATATATACATAGCAGAAAGAGCATCATTAGGTTCTTTAATTTGCTTTTACAAGGAAGACCAACACATAGATCTGGCATATGAGTGTGTGAAAGTGAGTGTGTTATGCTGTGTGAGAGAGAAACAGAGTTAAAGTCCAGGTTTCAGAGCACATTGAAGCTTGTTAAAAGAGTTCCCAAAGACCCTCTTAATTAATAACACAGAGGGTAAAAGAAATGTCCATAAGAGGGTTTTGGGTGCATGACACATATTTCATCTCAAAATGTAAATGTGATGTCTATTGACTATTCATAAAAAGTGAAATATATGATGTTAAAATGAAAAGAAGTTTGATGTGAGTATCGTAATGAAAACCTTCAAAAAGCCGACTTGAATAAAAATGCTGAACTACCCTTTAAACTAATCTCTAATTGACCATTTGGCTCCATCAGTTTTTGGTATCATGATTACTCAAACTATGTTATTTAAGAGAAATCGACCATATACCCATTGTAACAAAAGCTTTTACAAAAACTAAATTTGAGTGCCCAGTGCGAGGAGATATATAAGATATAAACCAAATCTAAAAGGGTAAAAAGTGATCAACATTTTTCCTCATCTTACTATTCATTTCATAAAAGCTTTGTGTATTAGACAACAATGTAGTAGACACTCTAGATATTTCAATGTTTTGAGTTGTGATGAGATCGCTATTTGAATAATGTTGTGACTTGAAAAGGATCTGAAAAACTAGAAAGGGTAAATTACACCGTTGGTCCCAAACACTAGCCGATTCTCGCATCTAATCATTTTTCTGTATGTTATTACTTTTGGTCCCAAACTTATTAGTTAAATCGCATTTGGTCCTATTCTTCTAACACCCGTTAAAACTTAAGCAGCTGTTGCAAGGGTTTTTCGGCCTTTTTGTCCAAACACCCGGTAACACCGTTTGTCCACTGAACTTTCAATGCCGAATTCAAAATAATACCGAATCCAAGCACCTCAGTCTTTAACCTCTCACCCACCACCACCATCTCTTGACTATGCTAACAGGCCATCACCACCCACCACCATCCACAAACATTCATTAATTTTTGTGACCTAAATATCACTAGGAAAGTTCGATCAAAATAGATTTTACTAGTTTTCAGCGTATCCCGTCATGTATTATAATTTAGCTAGAGATCATGCATGTATAGACCAATGTGAGTAGTTTTAGGTATATCTATCAATATAACATTATCGTGTCCCAAATTAAATGTGCACAAAAACAATTTAGCTTTAGAGGAAAGTTTTGAGTATTTAAAAGGCACGGGAAGAAATGCTGGAAAGAAGATTAAGGCTTGTACATCAACATATTCAATTCAATTTAGTTGCGGGCTGCATCTTACTCTATTTTTGGGTAAAGGATAATCCACCTGCACCCTGGTAAATAAATTAACCAAAGCGTTTAAGTACAATGGATATGAGTGAAATCTCATCGTCCCTAGGCATAAAACACATAATAACAAGATACTACCTATTTTCTAAACAAGAAAATAAACCACTACTCAAATGATAACAAATGACATAACGAAAGAAAATTACTTCCTAGGTCCTTGAAGCTTAGTGCCATACATGGCATTAAAGGCATCAAATTTCTGGAAGATCGAAACCTGCCGCGCATAGTCATCGTAGTCATAGTCATCATACTTCAAACTCTTGGCCAACCGCAGAATAGATTAGAACTCATCAAATGGGTTAGCCAACCACAAATCTTAGATCAGACACCGATCTCTCCACTTTAGAAAAAGGGTTAACTCTCTTAGTAGAAGAGGTGAGGAATACAAGAATCACTAGTTTTAGGAGCCACGGGCTCATCTCTTTCAAATCACTCACAAGGGGTTCTTGTGAAGCGATACTGTCTTGGTAGACTTATCTTCATTAACTTATGCGACCCGAATCCATCCTTGTTGGTATCATTTGAAGGAATACCAAAAGCATCCGTATATTCCATATTAAGAGCATCAAGCTGATTAGATGTGAGATCTTTGTTCCCTCGAACTAGCATTAGAAGCATTCTTCTTAGTGACTTCCACTTTCTTAGGTTCGGAGGTCTTTTGGGTTGATATTGAAGCTGCTTACAGCGGGTTTAGTAAACCACCTGCCGACGAATAGTAGAACCACCTTGCTTTCCCTTCTTTTTATTATTGACCGTCTTGAATCCATTATTAACACGAGTAAGAATTTGGCAGGAGGTTCAACAACTTTAGGACATTCAATAAGAGTATGACCAAAAATCTTACATTTCTCACAATGAGATGGTTTCCACTCGTATTCAACCCGTATCTTCTCAATAGTCGAACCTGTAGGACCTTAGATATATCAACCTTATCACTTTACCATGAAACCCAACCGTAACGAGTTCAGCGTATAAAAGCGTGAAACACAAACACACAAAAGCTTAGAAATAAGATGAGAAAGATGGTGACTTGAATGAAATGTAAACCGTGTATGTGGATAAGATGAACACAATGATTTGTATTTCTTGAGAGAACACACACACTTTCAAGCACACACCTCAAATGACCATTTGAGGGGTATTTATAGTCCAAGGGACTTGATGCCCTAAAGGCTTTCTTATGGGCTTCGTGGGCTTGGACATGGGTTGGATTGGATAAAGGCAAGCCTTACATAACTAGTACCCATTTAGCTTAGTTCAATCCACGAGCCCGTTGACTATTCTATCACGATATCTAACACGCGTTATAAAGTTCCTAAATGTGAATGACCATCACTTCTAATAAAAACTATTAAGGCTAACAATCTCCCCCTAAGGGTGGTCATTCAAAAGATGCTCCACTTGATAAGATCTTTACTTTCCTTGAGCTTGAACTTTGTGTGTAGATATAGAATAGTCTTGATTCTTTGTTCCTTCATGCTTTGTGAATAGATAATGTGGTTGTGCGCGTTGTCAACCGTTGGTTAGGTGTCTCCCCGTCTTTCTCCACCATGCTCACACTTCTATTTGACTTTTGGTTACCAATGATGTAGTTCTCGAGTCTTTAAACTTTGTGTAGCCTTTGATTGTCATGAGAACTTTCATGTGTCGTTGGTATGAGCATGTTAGCGATGCGATGCGATCCATCATCGAGCTTCCATAAGAAGAAAACATAAAAGCGAGGTTAGTAATAAGCGGATTACGGCTTACAAGTTTGAATTTCGAGGATGTTAACAGCATAGTGTGAAAGCACGTCTCTAATTCTCACAAAGGCGTTCTGGCGGAGTCCCACAAGTGAGATAGCGCGATATACCGGGTACATCTACAGTTAGATGAGTCATTGAGAAGTACAAAGCATCACCTCGGCGTAGACCGTTTGGGCACGCGTAATCGAGAATTAGAAGTGACCTGTGTCGAGTAGCTGATGTTGACCACGACGAGAATTTCATTCAATCACGAAGATCACAAATGTGAAACTTCTCATAAATGTTACGGCGGTTGCTAAGGCTGCGTGGGACTCTAGAATATCACTTGTGCCCTTATTGATGAACAACAAGCGATGTCATGTCATGTGTTCCTATGAGATCTTTGATGAATCTCGTGGCTCTAGACTCAATAAGTGCATTATGATTTTCCTAAGCGGAGACTGGGAGAGGTCTCCTTCTGTATCAACGATCTCTAAGAGAAAGTCGATAGATATGCAGGGGTTCCCGGTGAGAATGAAACAAATCCCTTTTAAGAGGAATGAGTGGCTAGGGTTTAGTGATCGTCCTTTGGTCCATGACGTCTTTGTCTTCAATATGTCATCTTAGTGACAACCAATGCGGATAGAGTTGAACCCGGTTTCGCCTAAGGTTGATTATGGAGGCTATTTCTTTTCACCCTTTCTTCACATTTCTTTTAATTCTTCAACCCCTTCTCTCCTTTCTCACATTACTCCTTTTCAATCATTCCTAAGGACTTCTATCTTGAACTATTGGTGATGTCCTTGGGTAGATCCCTCCGGCTCTGGCGGATCATAGGACCAATTTCCTATCCTTAGTCACCTTATAACTCCATGACTGTCCTATTGTTGCCATAAACCAATTTCTTTGAAAATCTCTCAAAGTGTTTATGATAGAAAACATGTTTGAAACACTCCAAGAGTTTTATATTTTCAGAAACACTCCACCTTCACATGTGCTTATGAGTTTTGGCAATCACGCACATAGAGGGTAGAGTATGCACTTTTGAATTGATCGACTCATGATAGACAATTCCCGCGAGACATGGTTACGTTGCCTAGTTAAAGAGTTCCATTGTCGGTTTTAGGTGACAACTAGCTTTAATAACTAACTTGAAGTTGTAAACACTCCTTGAAAAGGAGGTTAGACCCATGAAGGTGCATATCTATCACAAGTTTCACGAGATGGTACATTTGGACTTAGATTCCGTCAATTCATTGGTTTAGTGAGCTCATTTTGAGATTCAAACAACGATCATTAAAACTTTTGATCACATTTTAATCACGTCTCCTCCCCCTCAAAAATAGCATATTATGATTGATGATATCATGATTAAACAACATTTTAGAATCTTTTGGGGAGACAAACGGATTTGATTTAAGCATGAATATGAAACATTTTAGTTTTATACACTACTACAAAAAATCTCAAAGAAACCGGTCAAAATGGCTCATGAAGAGTTGTTTTGGAACCACTCTCTGAAGGGGGGTATCTCCATGATCAGAATATAAAGAAACCGGTTTGGCAACCTATCTCTATCAAAAGCATCAACACTGGTTTTCTCCTTAAAATTGGTCTCCATTATAGAGTAAACAAACATATTTTATTGGATTGAGGCCGTTCTCGCACAACCTGTCTTTAAAAAAAATCAACCTATCTTTATACAGAGTAAAAAGATATGTTTTTAATTAAAAACATGTCTTTTTGGTAAATCTATTTTATTAAAAAAAATCATTTCTAAAATTTTCTAATAAATTAGAAAATTTTAGAAATGATTTTTTTAATAAAGAACTATATATAAATGCAGGAAATCCATATAAAGTGATTAAAATACACCACAAATATCAAACTCAACAAAGTAAATTAAGATAATACGTCAATTCAACTAAACATACGACAAAATCAAAATTAAAACACTAGAATTCAACAAATTATAAATAAAAACACTAGAATTCAAGATAATTGAACATCATATATGGGATTAATCACGCCAAAATGTAAACCATGCACCAATGATGGCGTTCAACTCTTTGTTCTCAAACTTCAAGATACACAACTATAGTTAACGGGCACAAGAAAAAAGAACATCTCCAAATTAACGAGAACAACGGCTAACTCATGGAGCATACTTTAAGCTCATAAGGATGTGTGTTCAAGTCAACAGCACTTAGTTTGTTGAAAGTTGGCGAGCAATACGAGGCCTCACTGGAGTCTTGGAAGGACTTGCCCTGCAAAGTTAACAAATAATTTCTCAAGTTAGGAACAAATTAAGCCTGATGTTACCACACCTAAAAAAGAGAATTTCCAGGAAAATAACTAATTGGTTGTGTTCCTAACTGATGGCCACAACAAACAAGTGCCATACTTGCACTTTCGAGATGACAAGATGCATATTGAGTGTAAAATGAGACTTTAGAGTAATTAATGTTAATGTCAGGAAATGGGTTAGGCAGGTCAAACCATATCAGACTTAAACAACTCATTCATTTTCATTACGGTTCAAGTTGGGTTGACCCATATACATTTGTTTGTCCATTATTTCTGTGTAACAAATACCTGATGTTATTCATCTACAAGTATCATACCAGAAATATGAATTGCTGGATAAAAACAATTTAAGAGGTATGCATCAAGATACTTGGGTGGCTTGCAAACTACTTGACTCATTGGATATAAAAATAACTCGAATCGACCTATTTATAGGAATAAATACTAGCAATACAAAGATGGCTCTAACCTCTTGCTGACCGCCAACAATGCGAATATATTTCTAATCATGGTTGTGCAGATATCCACTTGTGTCAACATGGAGAAGCCTTATTCTTTGATCTTGTCTCCAAGTTTTCTCACTTCCCATAATTTCGAGTCTGATAATAATCTCAATACAGTTAACGTAGGCCTTAACTAGTTTTGTTTACATTGAAATCATAACCTACAAGAAAATGAAAGTAAATTGGTCATAGTAACTCTCACCTCTAATAATCTCGGGTGTCTTAATTACCATCATCTCCAAAGAAACTCACCTACACAAAACCTTCACTTGCTTACATTTTGAACTAATCATGAACATCTAAAAGTTGTTCTGTTATATAAACCTATATTAGAAAAAATGAGCAAACCTCGAGATTTCCTGATATTGGTGAAGCATGCAAGTAGCTATGGGGCCATCTTCTTGTTTTCATGTGTTGTAATCGAATAATGCTCCCACTTTTTATAATGTCTCCCTATCTTGGGGATGTCTCCGGCACAGGCTTCAGGATCTGGTTTTGAAAGAGTTCAATTTCAAGCATTTATCATGACTAAGTTATGAAACTTATATATGCTACTCACACTATGAAATCTATATAAACACCGGGAACTTACCTAGTAGCTATTGGCATCATCTACACTAGGAAAACCAGTAACAGATTGCTGCCCATGCCTGATCCATATGGCACATCGTGTGAGTGCAGTCTGAATCGTGTCTTTCCATGCTTCAGCTTGAGCGCCGACCTATAGGTAATCTAGCACATATAATATGCAAAAGAAATGATCAATGAGTTGTATATTATATGAATAAACATTTAAATAAAAAGGAATATGGATCCCTATGTGTTGCTCACTATTTTACTATTCTATATGCTCTAAAACAAACAAGCTGAAAATCCTAATGCAGACAGTTTGTACTATAATATGCAAAGATATAAAAATACACACTTAAAACATATTTAATAATTTATAGCAGGTTCTCTATTGCTTGTAATTGGACACTAGCTATCCATTCTTTTTCTTTTACTGGTAATCTCAGATCATTTTCCATTACATCAAAATTGGCTAATATACAGGTTACTATAGAAAGGAAACAGAAGTATATGGATACATTCCTTGATGCAATATCAAGTAAAAGAAGTTGTACCAATTAAGCTAAGTCCTAATATAGAAACATTGCAACAGTCTCATTTGGCTAGTAACTTCTGGCAATATCAACTTATGAAAATGAAAAGCACTACTTTGCACAATTTTGCATATACAAGTTCATACAGTATTACTCAAAATGTCAAACACTCAACATTACTCAATTCCCGCCCAAATAGGTAAAAAATCTAACCTGATAGGTTTTGTTACGTCTCAAATTTAAGAAATCCTAAATTTTAGCATAAAATTTTTAATGGCGTGTTCTTTTTCTTCTAAGCCTAGCTTCACCACAAGCTTTACGCAGCATTCAAGTACTTTTTGCTTGCTTCTATGATATTAGACAACTACTGCAGTCAAGAGATAAGTAGAAAACTATTAAAAAAAATCATTAGTTATAACCATACCACTGATAAGATGACATACTTATGTGTTTTTAAACCCTCCCCCCACTATCATCTACAGCCATGTAGAGAACAGCAGACTACAACAATTCATCAATTAAAATTTACCTATATCAATGGTTGAACTTTAAACCATAGTGTCATAGGTGTTAATTTTTATGAAACATATGCATTCTAGAATAGTAGATTCCAAATTTCCAACCCATTTAGAAACATCAGAAGCAACCCCTAACAGGCTTCTCTTCTTTTGGTATACAAATGGAATGCACTTTCACAAGATCATAACATGCAGCCCAATTCTTTGGACAAAAAAAAGTATGCCACAAGATCATAAAAAGCTTAGAAAAACAATAAACTTCAATAATTTCATTCCAAAATCAAGACTTATTACCTAACAATACAAAAAACATATAAACAACACAACTTAGTCCAAAATCAAACTTAGCAACAACATTAATGAGATATTAACAAGGTTAATTGAACAAAAACATCAATTTTAGTAGTTTGGTACCTCCTAATTCGATTAGACTGTTGTTGGCTTGATTGTGTGACAAATGTGGCCTGTGAAGGCAATGGAGTGTGACGGTAATGGCAGGTGGTGTGTAACGATGGTTAAGTGGTGGTGGGGTTAGGGTTTGTAAAAGTAAAGGGGCAAATGTTTAGGGTTTTGTGAAGCTATGAAAATGGGAGGGCGCCTAAAAGGATTAAAAGTTTTTAAAGAACCGCCTAACTTTTTGTTGTGTAAAAAGACTAGTTT
>OU343221.1:95427854-95585554 GCA_910596185.1 Chrysanthemum makinoi | reverse complement strand
ATTGCTCCAAATGAGTTGCCCTCTGCGATAACTTTGATCGCGAGGGAAAAGGTACATATACTACAGAGCAAAATCGTTATGAATCTTGTGTTCTGCATGTTGTTGAAATACTTTGTAACATAAATAATCTGGAACCATTATAGTTGGGAATTTTTGGTAATAATCAGTGAAAAGAAGCAACGGGCCACAGTCCCTTTTTTAATTAAATGCAATAAATTGAGTTTATAGGGTGATATCAGATCTAATTTGAGTTACTTTTACAGTAGTGATGATCTAATCCTTTCTGATAATCTTGTTGACGTTTTTACTATTAAGAAGTTAACTTCTG
Organism: Chrysanthemum makinoi; assembly: GCA_910596185.1. Classification (NCBI taxonomy): domain Eukaryota; kingdom Viridiplantae; phylum Streptophyta; class Magnoliopsida; order Asterales; family Asteraceae; genus Chrysanthemum; species Chrysanthemum makinoi. Next base: position 95,585,226 of record OU343221.1, on the reverse strand, counting down.
GCCCAGAATTTGATTCAAGTGGTATGCCTTCATGCTTGACGATACTCGACTTCTGGGTCATTTGGTTATTCTTGTATGTAAAGTGCTGTGGTAGAATGTGTAAATAGCACATCATACAGGTAAAACTTTCAGAAATACTGACTGCTGACTTTATTTTGGATGGTAAGTGAGATTTTACAAACAGAAGGAACATTGAAATTACATCTATGTTGTATGCTGTTTTTAGTTGACTTGACCTTAGGCAAAGGGTAAGGCTGATGGTGTTCGATTCTTGATTTGTCATTTTGGTCATTACTATCATGGAGTCTTAGATAATTCTCGTCACAGCCATATGAATTAGTATATACGAACCAATGTGGCGAGGATTATTTTTGTCATTTTAGTTTCCTTTGTTTATCTATTGTTTTTGCACAACTATTATGAAGGGAGTGATACAGCTTTCTGACTCATATCTCTGTCATGGGATTTGTCGACCCTTGGTTTTATAGGTTTTATAAACTCTTCATCTTAAAACCGACGACATTCATCACTTTTGCGATTGTTCCTTCTTTTCATCACAAAGAATAGTCAGGTGTAAGAGACGTGGAGCAAGGTTCATGTACATTTTTTTATAGTTATATAGAGATGCAAGTGTATATACTCAATTAGTTTGATCATACAGCAATAAATCTACAGCGTCACGACTCACGAGTACCAAGACAGCAAATTCATTTCATCACGTTATACGTCAAAACAAACGTTTCTCAAAAAGATAAAGGAAAGACGACAATTTTATCCTATTATTTGTAGAAAGAAATGTTTTATCTATATGGCCGATGCATGACTGTGCTTCATGCAAGTTGCTACATAGCATGTTTATCTCTCACTGTCCCCTAAACAAAGACTGAATCAATACCATGGTTTTAAAAGGCTTGATTATGCCGTCACGTTATGTTGCCACGTCGCCTTATATCACATCTTTTTATAAACTTGATATATATGAAATATGATATGAATATATAAATATTTTCATATTTTGTGTCGCCTTATGTCGGCTTTATAACGTAAAAGCCCGCATTGACTGCCAGAAAGCGATCGTCTTTGTCCTTGGCGTCGCATATTGTATTTATAACCTTGATTAATACAGTACCTCGAAAACAAACACTGAAATGATATTGCTGCATTTAGTTGTAGCACCAAAGATATAGAAATTCAAAGTATACAAAACCAATAGAATGCACTGCGTACACTGTTCGTAGCCCAAATGGAAGTGCCGAAATATTGGAAGTTCCAAAATACACTAATACAGTGACTAGGCTTTAATTTGTGGGAGGGCCATATAGTAAGTTCATTTTATTTTGCTTTGGGCCATCTCCACGACTCAACTATATAATTGGGAATTTTATATCTATAATACATATAAATAAAAAACAGTTAAATTTTGAAAATTAAAATGTTAAAAGTCAAATATGAAAAAAAATACATAATGTAATTAATACAACCAATTACATAAAAATACAATAATTTATTCACATTAAACAACCAATTAAAAGCATATCTACAAAATTAAAAACAAGCAATTAAAACAACTCTCACTAAACTCTAAACCCTAAACTTTCATAACGACATAATCCAAAATATAAAATATTTAAACATAATAATAAATGTTATTTTTAAAACACACTAAAATGAAAGTACATGTTATTATACACATTATACAAATTAATAAAACACACAAAGCTTGATACAAGCTAACAAATTGATCGTACATATAGTTTTGAAAACCGGACCGGACAACGGAGTTCAACCCAGGAACCGGTATCGCCACCATTCGGCTAACCAATTAAAGCCATCCGAAATGAACCACGCTTTGGCCCGATGGCCCGATCAGATGAATTCTCATCCGATATCCCCATTTCGGTGTCGTCGGGAGACATGAGTATTGTAGCGGTACCCTTCTATATACTATATATAAAAGAAAAAACCCAAAAGTAAAAAACTAAAAAGTTGAAACTAAAAGAGGAAATGTCGAAGATATATATTTCAAAAGGAAACTATTAATACACAACGAAAACCGAGTTGACCCGGTACGCTTCAAACTCGGAGGGTTGACCCGGTTTAATTTGACATGTTTTCCACTCAACCTGTCGGGTTGACTCGGTTTAAATCGACTTGTTTTTTTTGACCGAAACAATTCAACCCGTTGAACTATCCGTGTCAAACCAAGTTTCAAAATATTATGTTTAATCTCCAAATCTTTATATATTTTTTTATTTTTCATTTATAACCCACAATCATTTTTTTTAATCACCAAACTAGGCTGTAAAATGTCGTTGCTATCGTCCTAGTCTCTACTACTTATAATACACGGATGCATCTCTCTTCTAAAAAATTTCAGACTTACAGACTTGCAACAAATTGAGCATGATGTACAACACTTGAAAGCATCATTTTTTGGACTTACAACAAATAAGCGTAGTATACAACATATTAATGCACATATTAAAAGACAAACACCACTTTAATGCTATTAATGTGGTCAATAAATACTGATTCAGGTTATTAAAACACTTCCTTAGATAAGAAATATAAATTATCAAACATATTATGCAATGAAAAAACTTAAACACAATTCCCGCATTAAATGTCACTAATACAAATAATAAAGCACGTTATACTATTATTCCGGCGAGCAGGCCAGCGGTGAAAGCGGAACGAGGCGAACGGGCACGGGCCAAAATACATGATTCATGGGAAAATTTTATTTCATGGTACTCGCCGCTGCAACTCGCGCGGGTAGTATTATTAAACAACGAACCATACTATCTCGTTTTTGGGTTATCCTCAACCGTAGCAGCTACAGTTCTCCCTCCAGATTGCACTGTTCTTTTAACAGTTCTACCAAAACACAAAGCAAAAACGGTGTTGTTGCACTATTCTTTTAAAGTGCTCCCAGAATTAAAAAATGGAAGGCGTTCGCTAATAAATTATATACCCAGAACTTTCTAGGATCCACAAATTACATAAACCTCAAATCACTCTCTCACATCTTCTTCAATTACCCAACTTATGTATTCTCTGTATATTCATATTCCGGCCACCAGAATTATTTTCGAATCATCCGCCGAACTCCTCCGACCAGAAGGTGCCATTTTCTTAAATTCATGTTTTATTTGGTTCTATTTTTTGTTGAGATTATGTTTATGTTTGGGTTTGATGATACTGAAAAGAGGGTTTGGATTAGTTTGAGAATGAAGGTGTTAAATAAGGTATGCTATACAAGGCTGTCAAGATCGCGATCCCGCGCATGATCGTTTTGTCTTTCTTAGATCGAGATCGTGGATGGATCGCGATCCTACTACGATCCTACCAATTAGTCATATTTTGTAAACAAATGATATCCAAGTCAATTGTTTTTTTACATTTCTACTCAACATCAAAGGTAAATTTATATAATATCCTCTTGAAAATGACAAAGTTCAAATTTCAAACACCAAAGTAATAGTAAAACACGAAAAAGTAAAGTTTCCATCGTTACATTAACGCTTTAGTGGAAATAATATTACATAACATAAGTCCTAAATTTCTCAAAACATACTAGCCATCTACATGATTTCAAGAAAACAAACGTTTCATAAGTGGAATTTCAAAACATACCATTTGATTAGTTTAATCACAGTGAAGTAAATAAATTAAACTATTGAACACTTTTAGACTATAATCTATTTAGAAAAGTAAAAAACTATGTATAAACTATAATCTATTTAGAAAATGAGACAATAATGGTTTACTTATTAGACATTAGTAAAACACATGTATTTTTTTTTTACTAAGCAAGTGAGATGGACTTAAAAGATTAAAAAAAAAAAAAAAAGTGAACTTCGGATGCGGCATTAATGCGATCTTACGATCACGATGCGATCCTTGATCTTACTTACGATCCTACCTCGGATCGATCCTACGATCCTCTGCGATTTTGGTACGGTGGGCACGTAAGATCGTACGATCTTACGTGTAAACTCGCGATCTTGACAGCTATGATGCTATAGCAATTTGATTTTTCCGTTTAGATTTTTTTTTATTATTATTATTTTGGCCAAATGATTGAAAAAAGTATCATACTTGTCATCATTTACTTTTGTGGGTAGGGAACAAATTTTTTTGCTTTTGTGGGTACTTTTCTTTCAAATTTATCCTTTTTAGGGTATTTTGTCAAATTTTTGGACATTTTTGCCCCTCTTAGCTAATAGAAATTTTTTTCCCCGAAGGGTAAAAATGTCATATAGTCCCAAAGGATGAATTTGAAAGAAGAGTACAAAACAAAAATTATTCCCCTACAAAATGACAAGATAATATAATCATTTGCCCATATATTTTTTAATGATGCGTATTAAAGTTGGGGTACATGTGGTTTCGGTTTATGTGATTTGTTCACTATACAACATGACATGATAATTGTTGAAGCATATTTCTGTCGGGGCGATCTTGACAGCTTCCACGTGCCATTCATCCTTGTCCCGAGCTTGAAATTATACTACAAACATGAAAGAACCCGTTAGAAGGGGACCCGAGGCCGAAGCCCCGGGAACCACCCTCCGACGGTCAAGTCAGAACCTCCTATTTGAGGGATTTTAGCATAAGTATATATGTATGAGTGTGTATGATATATAATCTGTGATTAGTGTGTCTCCTTGAAATATGTATGTGAGATAATATATATAGAAAGAGGAGGTGGTAGGTGTAAGGGGACTTCCTTGTCCATATACCTGATGGCGACACATTTAGGCGGCAACCATTTAGGCGGGAAAGAGTTTAGGCGGGAAACATTTTAGGCGGGAAACTGCAACATTTCCTTTCGGTACCTGTCGTTCGGCTAGAGTGATTCGGCATAGGCCGTTCGGCAGTAATTCGTGCGACGTGGACCACCCGGCCATATACGTCAACATGTCCCCGGTATTGTACTATTGGTTGAAGACCGATTGTGCAATACTAAAAGATTTTTACGCCTTCGGCACTATCGTTCGGCGGGGACCGCCCGACCATATACGTCAACATGTCCCCCAGTGTGCATTATTAGTAAAGACTAATGATGTAATACTTAAATAGTATCTTATGGCTTTAGGCTTGTATTATACAACATAAGCGTATCGTCTTTCTTCCGTAGCGTGTCCTTCGGACACATACATTAACATGTCCTCTCAGTATTGCATTATTAGTAAAAGACTAATGATGTAATACTTAGATCGAACCATTCGGACATTTTGCCTTTCCGGTGCTTTTTGCACCAAGGTCTTCCGGAGTGTTCTGCACTCGAACATTTTACCTTTGTTATGATCTTTGTTCGTGATGTCTTTGTTTTGTCCCCCTTTTATAGATATGTATACTGTCACTTTGGTCGGCTGGGTTGTTTTTCATCCTTTGAAGAGACCAATTTAAAATGCTTGAGTGATATAAGCCTTACGACTGATTTTTGTCATAGCAACCTTTTTTAGGTATGAATCATTCGCCTTCTTTCGTTATGGCAACCCTTTTTGGGTATGAACCATTCGGATTTCTTTAGTTATGGCAACCCTTTTTGGGTATGAACCATTCGCCTTCTTTCGTTATGGCAACCCTTTTTGGGTATGAACCATTCGGAGTTCTTTAGTTATGGCAACCTTTTTTAGGTATGAACCATTCGGACTTCTTTAGTTATGGCAACCCTTTTTGGGTATGAACCATTCGACTTTCTGTAGCTATGGCAACCCTTTTTGGATATAAACCATCTTTTTTGTCGCCTGGGCAACCCTTTTTGGGTATAAACCGTTCGGCATTTCATGGCAATCCTTTTTGGATATGAACCATCTTTTTTATCGCCTGGGCAACCCTTTTTGGGTATAAACCGTTCGGCATTTTATGGCAATCCTTTTTGGATATAAACCATCTTTTTTGTCGCCTGGGCAACCCTTTTTGGGTATAAACCGTTCGGCCTTTTATGGCAATCCTTTTTGGATATGAACCATCTTTTTTATCGCCTGGGCAACCCTTTTTGGGTATAAACCGTTCGGCATTTTATGGCAATCCTTTTTGGATATAAACCATCTTTTTTGTCGCCTGGGCAACCCCTTTTTGGGTATAAACCGTTCGGCATTTCATGGCAACCCTTTTTTGATATAAACCATCTTTTTTGTCGCCTGGGCAACCCTTTTTGGGTATAAACCGTTCGGCCTTTTATGGCAATCCTTTTTGGATATGAACCATCTTTTTTATCGCCTGGGCAACCCTTTTTGGGTATAAACCGTTTGGCATTTTATGGCAATCCTTTTTGGATATAAACCATCTTTTTTGTTGCCTGGGCAACCCTTTTTGGGTATAAACCGTTCGGCATTTCATGGCAATCCTTTTTGGATATAAACCGTCTTTTTTGTCGCTTGGGCAACCCTTTTTGGGTATAAACCGTTTGGCATTTCATGGCAATCCTTTTTGGATATAAACCGTCTTTTTTGTCGCCTGGGCAACCCTTTTTGGGTATAAACCGTTCGGCATTTCATGGCAATCCTTTTTGGATATAAACCATCTTTGAACATTGACCATTTTTCCCCGGAGGTCGCGAGCCTATCGGGGGGATCATTTACTAATTATGTTCAGAAACTTGAACTTATTTTGCATCTGGAACCTCGTACGGTTATCCCTGCAACGTAAAACATGAAAACTCTTGTTTTTTCCTGTTAGATGTAAAGAAATATTATTTTTCGCATGTATCACTTCATAAACAGACCGTAACACAACCGATGGTGGTATCATACCATTACACTTCCCTCAGTTCAGCGGTGCTATATCTCACTAGTACCGTTGAATTTTATATAAAACAAAATATTAGATAATATAATCAGCAATAAATGACATCATTATCTATGGATGTTAAAAAAAATGTAGTGTTTTCTTATACTTGACAATATGGTTCCAACTATCATGAATTCAACGTTATGTCCCAATGTTTTAATACACCAATCAAATACATATTTCTTTTAGTTAATGGCAAATAATAGTGATTCAAAACATTATTTTTTGTAATGGTGGCCGAACAACCCATGGTCCATAGAGTAATGCATTAGTATCGCCGGAGACGAAAAACCGATCATTGATTAACCATCTTGCAACATTGTTCTCTGGGGACCATGTCTCAAATGTTTTAATACTCCTCTTAACAAGAAAGTTACTAACTTTTCTTTTGGCACCCCTTTTTAATTGAAGGCAGTTTAAGAACTACTATTTTATGTGTCCCGAGAGGTGGCGGCTATCAGCTCATATGGATTTCAGTGTAATAATTGGGCCGAGATTTTTTGTTTCTTTAAACAATTCGACTGACCATGTGGTCTCTTGCGAGCAGTTACAACTCGTGGAGTTTTTCCATAAAATCTTGCTAGTAATTATTTATGACTTTGCAATTATGAATGTTTTAGGGTGTGCTATTTAGAATAACATCTGATAAGGCCGGAAACCTCATCAAGGTAGAAATTAAAAAAAGTTTGATGTGATTAATGCCGGAGATCGTAGAGATTGGAGCTTATATTGATATCGATTTTGCGGTTCATGAGGTACTCCCATCCGGAGTTTGACGAATAAAAATGATTGAACTTATAAAACTTGGATCAAAAACTGGTCGACGCCTAAGTTAAGTATGCTTTTGACAAAACTACAAAAGTTCTTTAGAGTCCCAATGGATCACGTGATTCCACCTTTCTCTTGCGAAATGTTTCCGACAAAACTTTTAGACATGAGTAGGAAATGACTCAGTTTATTACTATTTTCAAAGGTGTCTGGGATTGCTATTTTCAAAGGTGTCCAGGATAGACAAATCTAGAACCGGAGGATTAACATACTTATTACCCAATTACTTTCTTTTTTTTCACGATATGGTGTAGGTACTATATATAGGAATATCTGTGGCCTAATACCTTTGGGTAATGTTAAAGTTGTGAAATAAATCTCTTTGAAAAATCTTGCAAAATTTAAAGTAAAGTAAAAGAATTGCATGATATGCACAAGTCAGATTCTTTTACTCACGAAATATGGGAAAAAAGGTATCCATCGTGAAATATTCCACACAATTATGATGAGTTTAGAACTTGTAGAAGAAGTTGTTGTTGTTGTTTATTTTTTTTTTATTTTATTTTTAAAGAAAATCATTTTACTTACATTTTCTCAAAACATTGACACACAATAGCGTATGGATAATTGTAATTTGTGATAACACTTGTATATATCGTTGTATAATATAATTTTAATACATTGAGTAGCATCTCATGCATTGTAACGTAACATATATTTTAACAATGGGCACCATGTGTGTGACAAGAGTAGTTTGCCACAAACAAATTAACATACAATTATACAATAATCACATTCTTTCCTTGTATGATAGATAATGAACATACAATTTCACAGAATATATTATTTTTCTAGTATCATGTGCATTAAAATATAGGGAGATGTACTGTTGTAAAGCTTTGGTGACCGTGCTCTAGTTTGACATTTTTGTTATACTGCTTTCCGTATTGGACCATGTACTCGGGTTAACTTTTTGTGATAGTGATGAGAATACTTCTGTTTTTATTACAGTTTATAGCCACTTTGCATTTTCATTCTTGTGCTCTCATATTGTTAATAAAAGCATCACAACTTTATACAATGTAAAACAGCTACATGTGAAGTCAAAATGTGCCCCCCACATGCATGTACGACTATTTGGACTATATATGTGCCCTTCCAAAGGTATTTTGCCTATAAAAATATTGTTTGTCCCATAATTTAAGATTCTCTACTAGGTATTCAATAAAAACAAACTTATTCTAGCATTAACTTGTATGGTCACTCTCAAGTATCAACTATAGTTAAAAGATAATATAAAATTGTATTTTGACCAAAGAAAACTTTTCAGAAAAGTGATTTTAGATCTACTATTGCATATCTCTTTTGCAACTAGTTTTAGGTTTTTCAAAGGCTGTGTTATACCAAAATATAAATTGCTTACTTATTTATTTTTGCTATAATCAAGAGTCTTCCTAGCTTAGGTTTCAAATGAATGCAAACTCCATCACACGTTTCAAGCGACTTATGCAATTCATAACTTAGGAATATGCTCTATATACCTAGCATACGCTTGGGTTTCATCAAGAGGATGAAGGCATGAATCTATCACTGGTTATATCAACTAGTCGGTAGCTACTTTTACTTATCATAGCGAATGAGAAAGCATGAAGGTGAAATCGAGCACCTTACAAGTTGTAGATGTGAAATGTCACAGAAAACAACGAACATACCGGAAGTCATACCGGGGCGTCCCTCGCTTTGTTCGGGATCCCAATTCCCACGTTTCAAACCCGTTACAAGTATAACCGAGCGGCACCTCTGGATAACCGCGAGATCTCCGAGCGATGATTTTGGACAAGCGGACCGAAGGAAACCATACCGGATGGCCGGTAGCTGCTCCCTACTGTCGTCTGTCGACGTCCAAACCGGATGTTTATATCGAGCGTTTACAGAAGCGTCCATACCGGAGGTTTGTACCAAATGTCCATGGCGGTGAAAATGTGACCCATCATGCTTAACTCTCGGTAGAGTGAATAACGGGTCCCACGGATGGCGCCAAATGTTGAAGCATATTTACCGAGGCGATCTTGACAGCTTCCACGTGCCATTCATCCTTGTCCCGAGCTTGAAATTATACTACAAACATGAAAGAACCGTTAGAAGGGACGAGGCGAAGCCCGGGAACCACCCTCGACGGTCAAGTCGAACCTCTATTTGAGGGATTTTAGCATAAGTATATATGTATGAGTGTGTATGATATATAATCTGTGATTAGTGTGTCTCCTTGAAATATGTATGTGAGATAATATATATAGAAAGAGGAGGTGGTAGGTGTAAGGGACTTCTGTCCATATACCGAAACACATTTAGGCAACCATTTAGGCGGGAAAGAGTTTAGGCGCGAATTTTAGGCGGAGAAACGCAACATTTCCTTTCGTTTTTTGTCGTTCGGCTAGAGTGATTCGGCATAGGCCGTTCGGCAGTAATTCGTGCGACGTGGACCACCCGGCCATATACGTCAACAATAATCAGTTTCTTGAGTTTGTAAGTTCAATTTTTATGCTGCCTAGAAAGATAATCGGTTCTGAATGTATTTGGTCATTCAGGTCTTATGAAAACTTATAGATTTATCTACTAAGTTGTTGTGAGAAAATCGATTATAAAATGATAAAGTTTAAAATTTATGACATATAGAAGCGTGCGATTATCATGAATATGGATGTTGAATTGATAAGTTTATTATTTGCTTCCTAATTTGTTTGTTACATCTAAAGTACAAGCGGGATACCCGGCCTGGTACCCACTTTAGGTCCATTATATATATCCATCCGTTTTTTACCCTACCCGTTCGTTTCTCCTTCGTTGTCACACTCACAGTTCCTGTTCCGGTCCGGATCTGGGTGGTTATATCGTTGCGTTAGCCCGATTCAAGCTAATAAACAGTGCTAGCTACAGTGTTCTCCACCGCTTGCTTTAGGGTGTGTCACGGTTTGGGGTATTGTATGAATGCCACATGTCATATTTGTTGTCGCTCGCTTTGCTTTGTAGACAAACCTGCCTCACCGCCTCATTACTTTTTCGGGTGTAAACTCAGTTTCACACACATTCCACACACACAACACCCTCAAAATATATACGATTTTAGAAGTGAAGAAGAAGATACAGGTCTTTTGAGATTTCAGGTATGTCATTATGTTTAGGTTTATGGGATGATTTTAAGAGTTAAAAAAAATTCCTGATAATAAATATTTCTGTTTTTATATGCAGATTGAATTTGGATTTTGATTATTGTACCAGCAGTTCGATGTACTGATTCGTGAACCAGGTTTGAGAAAATCGTTTTTTTTAATACTATAATTTATGGTTTTTTGGGTGGATGCGTGTGGTGTGGATGCAATACCCTGATTTGTTATGATATATGTAATCACCATTGTGCGTATTTGAGAACATATTATATCTTTGCTTTGGAAATTAGTAAATGAATAAGACTCGGGTTAGATTTTTGTTAGTTTTCTATAAAGCTTAAAGGTTGTTACATATCAATTTTTATTGTTCAAGATACGTGCTTTTACTAGGGGTGTACACGGTTCGGTTTTTGGCAAAAACCGAAACCGAAAACCGAATGTTCGGTTTTCTCAAAACCATAACCGAAATCGTTCGGTTTTTCTCGGTTCGATTTTTCGGTTTTTGGTCGGTTTCGTGGTTCGGTTTCTCGGTTTGGTCGGTTATCCACTAAATTAGGCTTGGGCCCAACTTGGGCCAATTTGGCCCAAAAATTGTCTTACATACAAGTTAACAAATGTAAGGATGTAGCATAAAATTGTCTTATACAACTCATTAGCAAGAAAAATGATAACAAAAAATGATTTCTACAACAACTTAATAAAACCAACAACTTAAAAGATAACAATCCGAAAATATCTTAAATTGCAACACAAACGTCTAAACATAAAACCACAATCTCTAAAATAGTTTCTTGACTTCAAACTCTAACGTAAACAACTTCATGACTTCAAACTTCATGTTGAGAAGAGTCATTGTGTTGCTTTTTTCGGGGAGAAAACATATCTACAAGCAAATATAAATACTGGATTAGCATAACATATAGCGGGAAAACTTAACATAGTTAAATCAAGTTTCATTACTTACCAAGTTCTAGTTTCTCCAAATTTTCCACCATCTCTTCAAGTGGTAAGCCATTAATGGGCATATCTTGCAAATCCGCCGGTGTAGACCGTAACCAATTTTGTGCACAAATGAGAGCTTCCGCGGTCTTAGGGGTAAGAGAGCTTCCGCGGTCTTAGGGGTAAGAGAGCTTCTGTATTTATCGATAACCCTTCCATCAGTGCTAAATGCCGACTCCGATGCAACGGTCGAGATTGACATTGCTAACACATGCTTAGCTACTTGTGATAATATTGGAACTTCACCATATTTTGATTCCACCATCCTAAAACATCAAATGAATTATCCCCCCTCATCTGCCCCATCCTTTAAATAAATATCTACTTCACTATAATCATCACTTCACCATATTGGGTCTCCAAATACTTTGAAAACCCATCATCAAGGTCGATCTTCATGTTACTATCATCTTCACTAGGAGTAGAAGAAGAAGACACGGTAAATGTTTGATCATCATGTTTGTCGAGTTTGATCTTGTAGTGCACATACAACTCTTTAAGAGCATCCTACACAATTTTGCAAATTTCAATAGTTTTCACGGACAATGTTTTCAATTGTTTCGGAACTTGGTCACCTTGATTGGATGTTTCTGTGGATGTTCGGCTTTTCCGCTTTTAGGATAAATTAGGTCCAAACAAAATTCAAGATACTTCAACTTATTTCGAGGATCTAATACCAAGGCCACATACAACAAAACATTCATATTATCCAAATTGTCCCAATACTTGTCATATTTATCTTTCATTGATAAGGCAATCTTCCTTTTATTTTCATCAGCATGTCGACACATTTTTAAAATAGCAACATGCATTGTGACAAGATCTTTCACAAACATATTGCTTGTCACAATAAGGACATGTAGTTGTGGTAGCACCCTCTTCGACCTTCGGAAAATGATCCCACACAAATGATTTAAATCAACCTTGCTTTTTTTTTTCTTTTCTCATCATTCATCAACACATTCATTAACACCTTCATCAATATTCTCATTAACGTGTTCATTCGCATTTTCACTATCTACATCAATGACCGGTGCCTTCCCTTTGTCCATACTTCGAGCTTCGGATGCCTCGCCACCTGATGGTTCCATCAACTGAAATAAACAAGAAGTTTTAGACAACTATAATTAATGTATAATTGTACATGTTCTTTCCAGTTTCCAGCAATGGCACATTTGATAAACTATACAAGTACATGACAAAGGATAACAAGATAAACTGATATACAAAAATAGCATAACTGATAAACTATACAAGTTCATGACCAAGGATTCATGAGTCCTAACATGATTTTTCAGAAGACCGACTACCTCAAGGCATGCTAAATTATCTTTCATTACTTTTATCCATACATGCATAAATAAAATTGATCAAAGTTGCACCAAGACTAACATAGACTTACCAATGGAGGTTGTAAAATGTAAAGTTCACTTTCAGACTTTCGAGTTTCTGTAGAGGATAAGATAGATTCAGGGTTATCATTTAGTTCCCAAGGCAACCGAATAATTATCTGTGTTTAATTGTTTTGACGTTTGGTTTTTCCAAACCATTTTTTAATTTGATCCCTCCTTTTACTAATTTAGACAATTTAGTAATTAAGAATATATTTATAAATAAAATATATTATAATTAATGAAACGGTTCGGTTCGGTTTCCATGGTTCGGTTTCTATATTAAAACCAAAATCGAACCGAAAATTCGGTTATATGAAAAGTAAAAAACCAAACCATCGGTTTTTAATTTCGGTCGGTTATTTTGGATCGGTTTTTTCGGTTTTTGGTTCAGTTTCTGTTTTTTCGGATTTTTTGCTCACCCCTAGCTTTTACAATGGGGTGTTTGGATTGGGCTATTTTTTTGGACCTTATGGGCTTCAGGAAAAGCTAATAAGCTCATTGTTTCAGGTATTCAGTTGTTGCCTCCGGAAAACGGGTTGGGAAAATGATGAGGATAGTTGGGTTGTTGAGACAAACGAATCTGAAAAGTAGCTATGGAGGCGTGTTACTACTGAATACTGATGAATCAAGGTACGAGATTGCTCCATTTCACTCTTTTATCTGTTGTGTTTTCTTAATATTAGGTGTATTTGGTGTTTTCCGGTTGAAAGTAGTACGATCATATAGTCAGTTTTTGGACAAATAAGAATTTTCTCTGCTACAAAATTAAACCGCAATGTTGATTGACAGGTTTTTGAATGAGAATTTTGTAGCATGGGATGAGAGTATTAGAGTCAATGAGAGGTTTAAGATGAGTGATAGTTTGAAAGTGTCAAGGTTTCCATTTTGTGCGGTTGTTGTGGCTGCTACTAATCAGAGGACTATGTTGCTTCAACAGGTATAGTCGATCGAACGTGTGTTATTACAATTGAGTAGATTGATAGAATGTGCTGTTTTATTTTTATTGTTCAAGATACATGCTTTTATAATGGGGTGTTTGGATTGGGTTATTTTTTTGGACCTTATGGGCTTCAGGAAAAGCCAATAAGCTCATTGTTTCATGTATAATAGTTAAGTTTTATACTAAAGTTAACCTTATTTATTTGCTTCTGAATTATGAGCTGACCATGTATCTCTCTTTGTGGAAATTTTTTACTAGATAATAAGTCTTGGCTACAAGTCAGTTGCTCATATCTCATTCAAACCCGTCGGGCTGAACCAAAGTCAGGGAAAAACAATAACACAGGGTCACAAACTAAAAGGTCACTACCCTTTTCAAGTGATAACATCAAGTCTCAAATAAACCAGGTATTTTCATTATTCAAGATTGATGGCATATGCACGGTCATGTGTGTTGTTAAAGTAGTTGTGGTTTCATTAGCAGGGTGTGAGACTCAAATAGTGACAATAGTTTAGAATTTTGTGATATGTCTTTGGCAATTTCAGTTTGGCTTCTAATTAGTGGTTCATGTTGTGTGCTAGTCTTGATTATCTATTAAGTTTTACAACTTCGTTATATTATTTTGTGTGTTTTGTGAATATGATGAAAGTATAAAACTAAGGGTATGGCTTAAGAAGGACCTAATGTCATTAATTTGTAACTATGATGGGTGTAAAATGAACATTGTATAGCGTAACATTTTGTCAATCTATGAAGTTTCTCTAGAGACTCGGTACATGATTTCGCTTTGTAAAGCAAACCATTGGAGCATGTTAATTAAGAAGCATAGATCATATCAAACAATTAAGTGAATAGTTTAGGATAAATTTGTGCGAATTAATTATACACTCACTAATATTATTAGTCATTTGTAAAAAAATTTCAATCGCTTATCGAATGTATAGTTGCTAAAGTGTTTTTTGGAAGTAGTAGAGTGTGAATCCATTGATGAATTATTATGTTTACTATATACCTATTTCACACTAATTGAGGATATTGCGAAAAGCGCAAAATACTAGGTTACATCAACTATAGGAAGTTAGAGCTTGCACAGTGCTAAAAATGATGTTAATTATGAATTTGTGTTTCTAGGGTTTGATCTGATAATTGTGTCGATTTCTGTTTTGTTTAGGTTGTTTAGAGGATTAGACCGAATCATTGTAATGAGAAAGGCGGCGATTATAATGTAAGTGTTGGATGATTCATTGCGGTTGGTCGAGGAAGTTCGTTGGACGAGATGCTTGAAGCGAAATCTACTCAGATATAGAGAAATATAGTTTGTGGTAAGCGTGTCTGTTTCTCAGTTATAAACCTGTAAGAACTAGAAAAGGTGCATGTTCAAATAATTTTATCGCAGGGAGTAAATTTTGTGTATATTTGTTTCTAAAATTTGTGACTATGAGGAATTAAACGATATATTGAATTTTTGAGTTGTTTAGTGTTGTAATGGGAGGATGCATTTTAATTAGTAAGTGTCTATGTTGAAACACTTGGTTCATTAGTACTGAGATCGTACAAATTTTAATAACAAATTTTATGTTTCTTGGTGTGTTCTAATCACAAACTGGTAAGAAGCAAAAATGGGTCAGCAAATTCTAATAACTTTATTTTAGTGATAAGATTTGAATCTATAATATAGCAGGTGGACTTTTGATGGCATTGTTCTAATATCTTATTGTTTAGTGTAGATAGTTAGCAATTCAAAGTTATATGAAAGTAGTAGTAGCGACATAATATATATGGTTAGGATAATTTATGATATTAGTACCAACATCTTAAGTGAATCATGTATAACTTAATACGATACAAGTGCAGAAGTTGCAGGTAAATTAAGGCGAAAGAAGTAAACAATGTATGGCTTTAGAATTCTATGAGGTTCATGCATATGAAATGGTGTACCTGATTATATTTTTTGTCCTCTAGATATGCAATGAATCCATAACAAGAATAATATGGGAATGGATTAGTGAATGATTTGTTGAGATTGTGTAAGCTTAATAAATATTGTTTTGTTGTGCGTAGATGTAGGCATGAAGCATTTATAAGGATTTTTCTTATTGAAGTGTGACATGTTTATATATTTTCAAACAATTGTTAACAAAATTTTTCTACGTGGCCAAGCGCTCCCGTGCTGTAGCGTGCTACGACTTCGTTTATATCAAATTTGAAAGAAAAAATCTGTCATCTTTCACTTGCATTTATCCTCCCAAAAAATATCCAACAACCACATACTCAAAACTTAAACTTCAAACCTTTTCACTTTTTCAGACTAGGTATAGAATATATTAATGTTTGGACCTCCAAATAATGATTTGAAACACTCTAAAAAATTGTCGTGAGGCATGGTTGAAGATAATTGTATTGTGCCCCATTATTCAAATATGGAGAATTGAAGACTATTTCTGGTTGCGTTTTTGTTTGATTATCTCTTTGACAACGACAATCTTCTCTATTCCTATCACAAATACTACTTCCACAATCATATATTATATGGGTGTCGAACGCACATCATCTTTTTTTAAACCTTTTCAATTTTTCAGACCAAAACATTACTTAAGGTATAGAATATATTATATGGGTGTTGATACGCACATCATCTTTTTTGATGAATACACCACATTTGTGTATTACAATGTTAGACAGTGTGCATTACAGTGTTGTACAATATGGTGTATGCACATACAAAGATGATGTGCGTATCAACCCCCATATTATATGTTTGGACCTCCAAATAATATATGAAGGATTTGAAACACTACTCCTAAAAATTATCTTGAGGCATGGTTGAAGATAATTGTATTGTGCTCCATTCTTCAACAATGGAGTTTTGAAGCCAATGTCTAATTGCTCTTTGGTTTAATAATCTCTTTGACAGCAACAATCTTTTCTTTTCCCATCGCGAATTCTACTTCCACAACCATTTTTCCCCCCGCTAGATGTTTAGTACTAGTCTGCACATACACATCTAGTCTGCACATACACAATCTTTTATTACTATACGAATCAAATATTCAAGTATATAAAAAGCTATTCAACTCCATATTTTAACTACTTATAAAGCATGGATAAAAAACTCTTAATCTCTTAATCTCTTAATTTTGTTCTATACCTATTTTACCCATGCTAACTTTCAAAACTTTGAAAAAAAAGGTTAAACATAAACGTTATACAAAACACTTAACCAAAATATCATTATAAATATATGCGGCTATAAAATCCTGTTGCTATGCACAGGTAATCGTCTAGTAATAAATTTATGCCATTAATAAACCTCAAAACCCAAACGTATCATTTGTGTGGTAAAGTTGGTAAAATTACATGTAACAGAAGAGACAAAATTGAAGTAGAATTACAAATTTGAAGTTACAGGTTAAATATATAAACTTAAACATATTAATTAAAAGTCCTAACATAAACTTAAACATGTACGAATTGGAGCATAGATGAAGTAGAATACATTGAAGTCTTAGATTTGGATAGAGAATAATTCAGTGATAATAGTTCCACAATCAAGTTATCAAAGAATTCAGTGATGCATAGAAGGACTAAACACTTAGACGTAAACTCTTTGGATTTGCTATTCCAAACACACATAAGCAGAAGAAAATTTCAAACAATTTCTGTTCTGGGCAACCAATGAAAACGTTTATTTACCGAAAAAAATGGTTTAAACAAACAATTTGATCAAAATGATGCTACAAAATAGCAACCCCAAACACTATTTAGCTACAAAAAAAAGTTGTTTAAACAAACAGCTACAACCATGAATGTGAAGTAATTATAAAAGAGCGAGATTTACCTTAGTGATAATATTTCCGAGACCACCTATTTCAACAAGATAACCGTCGTCTTTATCTATTCCTGGTTTCTGAAATGAAACAAATAAAGTGAAAAAAAGAACATAACATTCTAAGTCGAAAATAATTCATCATATGTTATCTCGTAAGTATTGCTAGACTTGATAACACATGAAATGAGTAATGTAGGTTATAATATACTAACAAATATATGATTTTCAGCTGGTGATATCATGGCAAAGTATTGGAGCAATGTGATGAAACCTGGTTGAAAGAACACTAGGGTTAAGGTAAGCCAGAACGTTTGGAAATGTATATATTTACAAACATGTGAATGTCGGATTCGAACTTCGTGACCACGGATTACACTGCTTAGAATGAGAATTAAAGTTAATAATTAATGTTTATGTTTACGATTAATTATTGCACATTAAGTCAGGTTAACGATCGTTAAGTATTTAACGGAAAAATGACTATGACATTAAATGAAAAGAGAAGGACTAGAAACTTGGAAAAGTTATGGGTTTGGCTTTGGGCTTTCAATAGTGGCCGGCCATAGGGGGCCTCTCCAAGGCCTAATTCATTAACTTGTTCCCAAAGTTTACCTACTAGTATATAAAGAGGGTTAGGGTCTAGGGTTTCATACACTTGTGCATTGAATTAACCCTAGATCTCTCTCTCCTCTTCCTATATTCGGCCGAACACCCCAAAGTAAGGAGTTTGGTTTCGTTTTTCTTAAACGAGGACTTGTGTTAGATCTAGCAATCGATTGATTCGTTTGGTTAATTCGTGTGTAGAGCGTTGGTTGTAAGACATTATTCTTACACCAATAAAGTACTTTTTGTTTTTTGCTTTCGAGGGTTGTTTTGCTTTGCTCGAGGGATTTGACATTTGCAAGGGAATGTTACGCATACTTTCGATTAATTAATTTATTTGTTATGATCTTAAGTCTTCGGCTGTGTACTCTTGATGTCTTTATGTTTTATTGTATTTTATACATCTTAAACTCAACAGTGGCATCACAAGCCTTGTATAACAAGTAAGTAATTATTGAAACATAATTAAAATAAACATGAATGTGTTATTATTTGTATGCTTAGATCTAGGGTTTGCAAAACCTAAACCCTAATTTTGAGGGGGGCGTTTTTTTTTATGGTGCCCTAATTAGGGTTTTGTAAACTAATGTTTTAATTGGATTAGAAACCCTAAGATGCATGCAACTTTATATGTATATGCGTAACTGATTTTATTAAAGTGTAATTTATATATCCATGATTATTATCTGCATGTTTTATCATGGATTTGCTTTATTGTATGTCTTTCATGTTTAAGTGATATACACTAATTTTGATAGATCTAAAATTGGGGAAGACCTCAATAATTAATAATTTAATCAATTATGTGCTATGTGGTATGTATTTAATTTTGACTTACGCAATCGATGAATCGATGCATGTGGTTCACCTTCTACATAGATGAAAACGGGTGAAAGTCTTAATTAAATATATGCATATTGTCAAATCTAGAATTGGTTATTAATAGGATTTATCAAAACGTTTGCATGTGGCTATTTGATATGCATGGCTTTTTATATGTTATGCATTCATTGTTTACTTGTTTATTTTTTTACAAATACTTGCTTGTTATGATATATGTAACAAGGGTATTTTCAAGAAAAATAAGCTGACTTAAACAAATGGTGAAACATGTATTTTTAAGAATAGTAATCATAATCGTTTAATTGATTGATGACTTTGGTAAAATGGTCTGAAAGGCTCACCCATGAGAATGAACTAACAAAAGGTGTTTAAAGAATGCGCTGTTGATCACTTTGAAAGGATGTCTAAGGTTGTGCTTTAAGCGTACACGGTCCTCTGCCCCACTGTAAGTTCAGTGGAGCTACTTAGTAAGCCATTAAATGTGCAAGCTCATCTTAGAGGAATAGTTTAATTCCATGCGCCACCGGTGGTAATTATCGAAACACTAAGTGTTTACACTTATGCAAAAATACGGTATAATGGATGATAATTAACACTAAATTCCTTGATTGGTGAACCCAATACCTCAATTAAAGTTTGATGATGAAAAGCATATACATTAAAACAAGATATAAATGTTTTAATAAAACTATGCTACAAAGATGAATGCATGACATCTTTGTACATATTTGATTTAACATCAAAACTATTACCCTTTAATTTAAGTTATATGCCATCCAACGAAACGAAACACCTAAGATTACTTTCTATTGGCGTGAGCGTGACTTAGATCTTAATCGAAGGGTAAAATGTCCCGTGTCGTTGAACGGGCATGGACGATTTTCTTGTTTCTTAAGTTGGACAACTTAATTGAGTTAGGCAGTGAGAATTGGCAACTCAAGGTATAAGATGGGATAAAACATGTTTACATGGCGATTGGCTATATGTAAATCCCATAAATCTAGGAATTGCAATTGAAATTGGCAATTGAGCAAATGCTCTACCATTTTGTGTAAGGTTCATTACTAGCGAGATCAAGCGGCGTAATGAAATTATGACAATTTGGATCCTAGTTTTTAATAAATATTAATTGGTTATATGAATATGAACCTTGGGTATTTAATTGTTTATTGAAAAGGAAAATTATCAAAATACTAATTATGGTTTTTTGAACTTTTTCTGCAGATGGCTCAATCTGAAAACACTATGAGCTTACTGAGTGCCGCTTTCAAAGATATGATTGGAGGGACAAGCGGTGGCCTAATTTCAATGATTGGCATCGTTCACTTAGGATCATCCTTCGTGTTTCCAAAAGGGTTGAAATTTTGATTACACCTCACTTGATGCTCCTCCCAACACGAAACGCTCTTGAACTAGAGGCATATCGTGTTGAATATGAGAAGCACAATGATGTGGCGTTTCTAATGCTTTTGGGGATGTTTGCTCAATTGCAAAAACAATTTGAGCATTGTCCGCCTATGAGCATGCTAGATGAACTCAAACGTGTTTGAGAAGCCACGGCGGTGAGCTATGAACTTATTGAAAGGTTCATAGTTGCAAGCAAGAGGTTGGCAAATTTTTTTCTCGACCACGTCCTAGAGATGAAACATCACTTGGACCAATTGGAGAAGCTCGGCTTGTGGTTACTTTCGAATGATGTATGTGTCGGCCTCATCAATCACTCCCTGTCGGGGTCGGTTTTGTGATTTTGTCCGAAATTTTAACATGCATTGCCGCGGGGAAGGCGATGAATGAGTTACATGCAATGCTTGTAGACTCTGAGAAGAGATTGCCAAAGAAGGCTCCTACACCTATTTGTACTCGAATACAGGGTGGTAGGGTAAATAAGCCTAAGCATGGCTTGATAAGAAAGGAAAGGAAAAGGAAAGGGGAAGCAAGTTGTCATCCACCAGCTCCTAAGAAGAACCACGGAAGAAAAAGGAGAATCCTAAGAAGGATTTGTCTTGCCACGCACTTGCCTCAGGGTCACTTGGAGGCCAGGCTGTCCATTTATCTGAATGAGTTCCTTCATAATAAAAATAAGATGGTGCCTAGCTCATCAGGTATTTTTATGTTTGAATTATTTTCTTTTCCTCATAAGCAAAACTCATGGATATATGATACAGGATGTGGTACTCACATCACATACATCGCATGGACTTAGAGGAAAAGTGACACACGTGGAGAAAGATACTTGTACGTTGGAAATGGAAGCGTCGCATTTGTCGAAGCCATATGGACTTTTGATTTAGTGTTGCCTTCGGGCTTAATTTTAGAACTAAATAATTGTCATTATGCACCCTCCATTTTTAGGGGTGTTATTTCAGTTTCTTTGTTAAAAGATATTGGTTTTGTGCACACTTTTACAAGTTATGGAATTTCAGTTTCTTTAAATAATGTTTTTTACTTTAATGCAATTCCTATTCTTGGTGTGTTTGAAATTGATATGGATGGTTGTATATCAATGGAAATAATTCGTTGTATAGCATTAGCAATAAGAAGAGCAAGTTGAACGATGACTCTTCTTATCTTTGGCATTGTCGCCTTGCCCATATTGGCAAAAGCGCAAGGCTTGCAACACGATGGGCTTTACAAGCGGTCAATGATGAATCATTTGACAAATGCGAGTCTTGTATTCTGGGAAGATGACAAAAACCTTTTTCCACAAATTGGAAAGGGCTACGATCTACTTGGATTAATACGATGTGTGTGGTCCAAAAGACATGTGTCAGCGATGTAGTACTACTTCCTTCTAACCTTTACGGATGATTTCAGTCGTTATGGTTATGTTTATTTACTTAAACATAAACATGAAGTATTTGAAACATTTAAGGTTTTCATAAGTGAAGTAGAATTACAACTCGGTAAGAAGATTAAAGCTCTTCGATCCGATAGAGGTGGTAAGTATATAAGTCAAGAGTTCAAAGATTACTTAGGCGAGTGTGGAATTATCCGACAACTCACATCTCCTTATACTCCACAACAAAATGGTGTATGTGAAAGGAGAAATCGTACCTTACTTGACATGGTACGATCAATGTTTGAACTCACGACTCTACCTTTTACTTTTGGGATTATGCCCTTGAAACTGCTATTCGCATTTTGAATATGGTTCCAACAAAGAAGGTTGTTAAAACGCCATATGAAATATGGTGGAAAAAACTCAACTTTTCTTACTTAAAAGTGCAGGGATGTGGCGTTTGTTAGCGTGACACACGATAACTCAAGCAGTCTGTTAAGTGTATCTTTGTAGGATACCCTTAGGAAACTATGGGTTACTACTTTTACTACCCAGCTGAGAATAAAGTCATTGTGGCTAGGTATGGAGATTTCCTTGAAAGGAATCTCATATCTCAAGAACTCAGTGGGAGAGTGTTAGGTCACTAGTTTTACAAACACAAGTTATATAGAAAGAGGTGAGGCGATTGAACAAGTAAACAAGCACACATACACGATAAGAGTAGCACGGTTAGGCGTAGGAATATGTGTGAAAAGAAAACTTGAACAACCAACCCTCAAGTGAGGGTTATTACATGGTTTATATAGGCAAGGAGCTAGGGCAACACTCCCTCTCCTTCCCTATTCCTTATTGGGCTTGGGCCAAAGCTTATGGGCCTTCTACATAAGCTTGACCTTAAACAAACATAAATGCCATAATAAAGCTACCTATTACATATGAAATATAAATACTTGAAATATGTTTAGGAGTGATTCCAACAATCTCCCCCTCAAGTATATATGAATGAAACGGTGGCGTTGATGTAATAGTAGCGATGGCATCTTCGACATTCTTCTTTCTTGTGAGAGGAATTGCCTTGATTCGAACAATCTCCCCCGTGTAGAGAGATAGTTATCTTTGAACAGTTATGCTTTGGCGTCATCTTTAACTTTGTTCTTTGATCATTGTTCTTTGTGGTGAAAGTGGTAGTATGTTGTTATCGCATCAGTGCGCTCAGGTCGCTTCGCTGCTTTCGGTATCTCCACGTCATTCTTCAACATGCTCACACGCTCTTTGACGTTGGAAATCAATACTTGATGAAGTTCTTTAAGTCTTTAACTTTGTAGATTCTTTGGTTTGACGAGAAGAATCATTACTTGTTGTGTTGCATTGAGATAGAACTTCCATTAGTGATGATGATGGCGTGAGCATGAGAAGAATCAGCACGATCATCCCGATCTGGAGCTTCCATAAGAAGAAAACATTTCAAGCGGTTAGTAATAAGCGGTTTCCGGCACTTACAAGTTTGAACTTCGAGAGTGTTAACAACATAGTGTGAAAACACAACTCTAATTTTTACAAAGGCCGTTCCTGAATCGGAGTCCCACAAGTGAGATAACACGATGTACCGAAGTACACCTACGATTGAGATGAGTCGCTGAGGTACACGCAATATCACCTCACTGACGTAGACCGTTTGAGACCACTAAGCGCAATCCACGGGAGTTAGAAGCGACCTTCTGTGAGGCATTTTGATGTTGACCTGGCGAGGAGTTTCCATTCAATTACTGAGGATCACAAATGTGAACCTCTCATAAATGTTCTCGACAGTTGCTAAGATCTGTGAAGGACTCGATATGAACCACTGATGATCTTATTAGTTGATCATCAAGTGATTAAATGTCAAGTGTTCCTAAGAGATCTTTTGATGAATCTCGTGGCTCTAGACTCAATAATGCGTTTTGGTTTTCACGGAGACTAGAGAGGGTCTCCTTCTTCAATACCGTAATCTCTAGGAGAAATTTTAGTAGCATAGTTCCCTTGAGAATGAGCAAGCGAAACTTTTTGGATAAGAAGGTTTAGTGCAACCACCGGCTCCTTTTAATCTTCAACCCGGTAGTGACAACCAACATATGAATGAACCCGGTATGCGCCTAAGTTGAATAATACTGGAGTACATTTCTTTTCACCCTTTCTTGTACATTTCTTTTTATTCTTCAACTCCTTCTTTCAGATTCTCATTTTCTCCTTTTTTATAATCATTCTAAGGACTTAACACACTAACTAATGGTAGTGTCCTTGGGTAGATCCCTCCGGCTCTGGCGGATCATAGGACGGTTATTCCTAACCTTAGTCACCTATAACTCCATGACTAACCTATGTTTGCCATTAAAACCACTGTATGATAAAATATCTCTCAAAGGGTTTGTTAATGAGAAACATGTTTGAACCATTGTGAGAGATGATGTTTTGCATAAATACTCCCCTCCACATGTGCTTAATAGTTTTAATGGTTAAATGCACAGTGAGGAAAGAGCGCGCACTTTTGAATTGATCCCTGAAGATAGACAATCCTCATGAGACACGGTTACGTTGCATAGTTAAAGAGTTACATTGTCGGCTTTTAGGTGACAACTAGCTCTAATAACTATCTTGAAGGTGTAGACAAACCTTGGAAGGTTGTCAAACCGTCGAGTTCATGTCTATCAAAAGTTTCTCGAATGGTACATTCTACAGACAAGTCCTTTGCGAGACACGTTTACATCACTAGCGAACTAGCTTGAAATTATTACCGTCGGGACAAGTCTTTTGAGTTACTAACAGTTTAGTACCGTCAATTCGTTGGTTAAGTCTGAGGTACACAGATTCATTTGCATTTTTTACAATATATTTCTTATCACACATTTTCTCCCCTCAAAAATGGCATATTAAAGTGTTATTTTTGAAACGTTTGAGAATAAATATGACCATTTCGGGTGTTGCGGGAAGAATGACCACTGTGAACAATTTGTGAACAAAGTTTCAAATACTCCCATCAAAGTGATATAAACGGTTGAGGTTTTGAAAGTCTTAAGGGGAAGTACTTGTTCTTTTGAGCAAAACCTTGAAAAATGAACGGTTTGATAGGTTTTACTCAAAAGTAAAACTTTAACTCCTTTTCTAAGGATTGTGGCAGAGGCGTACCACGGGGTCCTTTATTGACAATTACGGGTTGTACAATGTTATGTGTGCACAAGCCATAGACATATTAAATCACACATCCAAAAATATATGAAGGAAACAATTCAGGGGTACCGGAATTGCGGTGATATTGAGAGTGCGCACAGGCGTTGAAGCGGTGATGTTTCTCTGGAGTGCGACCAACATAGCTCCGTCATTCAGGCGATCCCTTCGAACAACCGTTCATCAATCATGGTGATGATCCTTCTCACATCCCTCCTTTCATGAGAATTTCAGCGCTTAGGAGACCCACCGGTATGTATATCCTTCAACCTGTATGCTAATCCGTCCTAACCCGGCTTCAAAGTATGATCCCCGAATTTCGAAGATCACTACACGTTAAGCGGTTTCTTTGAAGTTCACTCGGTAAACAACTCCGAAGGTTTCTGATGAGCGTATATTGAGGTGGCTGATTGAGATCGAGGAAGAGTAAGCGTTGGAGAGTGAGGTTGACACGCGTCTGATAAGATTCAACGACCATCAGGATATCTTCCACGTTCTTTGATCACGATGCGTCTAATGAAGATGAGAAACTTTAAATTCACGTTGAACGATCGAGAATTGTCTCACGACCACGTACTTTGGCAAGGTACATGTCTTCGATGTCGTTGAGGGACAAGTTCTCAAAGTCACCTCGGAGATCCATAGTCCTGTTCATCTTGTCGTTTGACTATGATATTCTTTAAGAATTTGTAGTCCCACTTAGACTTGAGATCAATGTGTTTGATGGCTACGATGTCCTGAGAACTATACACTGCGCATGTTGAGACTTCGAACGAGCAGCTTACGTAGTAGATTCTTGGCGTTCGGCCAATGATGAATCCCATACAATGCATCTTGGTCGTTCGCTTGCGTTGTCGAAAACAAGTGATTTGCACGTTCCTCAATAACTATGCGGTTTGAGTAAATAGCCGTTGGGAATGGAAGAGTCAATGATGTAGCGTATTTTCGCGAACCATCGCTACCGTGTAAGAAAAATCCGGTCTGTTAAAGAAGTATCGGAAGGGAATCCGTGGTTCGTCTGTTTGGCCAATGGTCGGTAAGGGTTTGGTCCAATGGGGTGTATGGAGGGTTGTCCATTTGTGTGAAGTCAATGTTTGCTTCCGGATTGAGCCAATCCATGTTGTTAGACATAGCTCGAGCGATGTTCTCAAGATGATATTTCGACCTCAGACTGTCTTTAGAGATTGAAATGCTTCATTCTTGATTCGCTTCAACTCGATTTAGTCATTTTCTTCACATGGATTTTCTTGCAAAGTTTTTCGTGCTCCAATGTAGAACCGTCTACTAATTCTTGACCTTCATCAGGGTAGGGAGTTTGATTGACAAGTGTGGAGAACCATTCAAATTCTGTGGTTTTATCGTCATCTATCCATGATCGACTCCAGGTGAGTCGTCTTCTTCTTCTTTTGGAAGGCCTTGATGATCTGGTTTGCACTTGTTTGGGTGAGGTGGGTTGTTGTCGGGGCTCATGGACCTCTTCATCGTCACCACCCGTATACTCAAAGTAATCATTTTTTTTATGAGTCGGGGGGTAACTTCGGAATCGTCCGAGGTTTATCGTAAACGACCGAGGTGGAGAGACTTTTGTTGAGAAGAAGTCCGTGGTGGAGGAGGTGGCATAGAATAGATTTACCAGTTGCCGGCGTTTAGGTGCGAATCCTTATCCTTATCATCGTCATATCTTGGTCGTTTGGGTTGATCGGTTGACTCCTTGCATGATGATCTGAGTTGAAAATCAAGTAGATTTTCAAAAAATTTAGCTTCATCGATAAACGTTCCAGATCGCTTTGACATTTGTATCACAAGTTTAGCGATTAACTCGGTCAGGAGAGATGTTCTTTGGCCATTGTATTTTTAACCAATGCTACGATGTTAGGGGTGAGTTGTTTGGAAAATATTTCTCTAGTCACGCAGAATGACATGAAAGAAATTGAGTATGATCTCTTGCTGTCTTCTCCATTCCTTTTGGACTTTAGGAACGATATCTGAAAGGTACTTGTTAGTGTAACCTTGATCATTCCGTTCAGTTCCTTTTACGATGTTTCTTCATGAACTTCTGAACAAATTCCCTTTCTTTCTCCATCTTGTCTTTCTCATCATGTTTAAGTACTAAATCGATCAGACAAACCAATTTAGTTTTCTGTAAAGTATGTCCTTCTTTCTGACTTGTTGGACAGCTTTCACAATCTTTTTATGGGACTGAGAAATCCAAGATTTAGGTTGTTTCTTCACGGATTTGGATGATGATCTGGTTGATCTTTTTGATGGTGGTGGTGATGAGTGAGATGAAGAATCTGATGAGGAGGGGACATGAGGAGATTCGGGGTCCTTTGGAGGTGCAGAAGTATCCTCCATGGAACGAGTTGGACTATTTGAAGAAAGTCATCATAATCTTCTTCGTCATCATGTCCAGTTTAGCCTTTTCTTCCGTGCGTACCTTAGCTTCTTCATCAGTTTTCTCTTTCTCAGTCATATTCTTTTCTGGTTCCTCAAAGTTAAGATCGTAGTCTCCTTCTAGCGTTTGTTGTTGCAAGAGTGGTGGCACGGATCCCTTTCGGGTTGATTAACGCATCAGGACACTGGTGAAGAGTGGGGAACACCACTCGATCCTCCGGGGCCACCCATTTGATCTTTGCAAATTCTTTGACTTTTTGAATTTGTCTAACTAATTTAAACTTCTTCTGTAGGTATTGTTGATCCAGTTAGCTCTTCTTCTTCTTTGAGCTTTCATCATAAGACTCAAGTGAGAGTCTTTCCTTTGCCATGTTGCTATTGGACTTGGAGTTTAGCTTTGGAGGAATCACGATTGCAGAGATTGAGAGAAGGTAATCTCTTCATCACAGTGTCAGTACCTTCGAGCTTTAGTCCACAAGCTTTCTTTAGGTTCGGGTTTGGGAGTGGGATGGGAAGCGGCTTCCTTAGATGAACAATCTCTTTGAAGGAGGGTTCCTCTTGGGAACTTCCTTGACTCACAGTACCGCGTACTTCCTGCACTTCCTCTTTTGGTTCTCCCCACTTCTGGTGTTCCAGAAGATTTTTTTACGAGATGACCAACTTTGCCTTGTGACGCTTCCAGATATCTTTTTATGCGATTCGAGCTTTCGACATCATCGATTAGAAGGAAATCGGCGCACAGCACCTTGTTTCTTTGTAGACGTTTCCTTGATTCTAACAGATAGAATGGGTTCCGTTGACATGCGTGATTGTCGGGTCATTGAGCCTCTGGGAATGTCAGGGATGAAGTCCAAGTGCTCTCTGGATCAACAATTTAGTATAACTGATGTAGGGAATCTTTGAGCCAAGTTTGTTGAGAAATGACATCATGTCATCCCAAATCGAGCTTCGATGCGCGTGTGTTTCTTGTTGACCAATGCAGAATATTTGCAGTTCCATGAGCTTAGGGTGCTCATAGTATTTGTCGACGAAAGCAGACTTGGTGATAATCATGTAGAAGTTCTCGGGGTTGAGAATACTCTTAAGCTCTTGAGAATGCTTGGTGATTCTGTAGCCTCGTCACATAACCGATATTGATTAAGAATTGGAGAGTGAGCTCTTCAGAGGTGTCAACATATAGTTTGGTTGGATCGACATCAGGAGTAGGAGAAACGACCCTTAAGTCTGCGAGGTGTAATGGTGACTTGTTTGTGATTGAAGTCACCGTCACGGCAGTTGTCCTGACCCTTTCCATAGTGTTCGAAGCGTTGGATGTAGATCAGAGCGATTGCAGAGTGTGAAAGCATGTTACGTCTGGGATGAGTCCTCGAGTGTCAATAGCAATTAAGCAAGATTGAGCGGTGAGGGTGTCAAAGTCAACACGAGATTATTCTTTCTATTTTCATTGGATAGCCATGAGGATAAATATCACGGCAATGGAGAGAACTTGAGTGCTTCCCATTTCATTTGTTACGGCCTTAGGTGATGCAAATAACATTAGCCAAAAGAACCAACATATCGAAAGACATAATGTTAGTCAACAGAAGGTCTTATTGTCTAGTTATTGAATGTGCAGTGTCAATGATTGTTACGAGTCCTAAGTCACTTGTATGTTCAACAGTTCAATGATGTCGTGAAATGTTTTGTGAGTTAGTTAACTTTAAGTTTTAAAGTTTATTTTATCACTTATTGTTCACAACGTATCAAATGATTTAAGTTTATTAGTGACATTTTAGGATTGGATGATGATATGATTGGTTTATTTACAAGTTTGTACAGTAACAATTCATCATGAAGGTCAATCCGGTTAAAATTGTTTTGGCAAAGTTATCGCGTGAGCGAGAATGATATATGCTTAAGTAGACTTACGCGTAGAATCTAACTACGCGTGAAGTGTTAGCGTAGGAAAAGGACCTTATCGGCCGAAAGCTTATGCGTAGGCATATATTAACCTTACGCAGCGTAAAATTTCTTTCTATTTCTTTCGTAAACCGTAGAGTTGACCTTATGCGTAGAGATCACTGTTTACGCATATCCTTCATGCAGGTACGCGTAGTCCATGTGAGGCATATAGAACCTTAGCGTATTAGGCATTATGCGTGGATTATTCTTACGCGTAACATGACTACGCGTAGGGTAATCCTTATCGTTATGAGTAAAATGACCTTGATTCTGATTTTCACACAAGTAACAAGCCTGAAAATAAAACCATCATCATCATTATTAACACATACATTCATTTTTAACAACAGATCATGGCAAACAGATGTTACCGCGGTTATCGCGTAGAACTACATCTGGCGTAGTCTAAAACCCTAAATCTAAAATATGAGATTTAGCCATGGATTATGCACTAAACTTTTTCTGGTATGTTAAAGACATGTTGTGAGTATGTAAGCCAAATTGTAACACTTAATTTGTTTGTGAGAATCAAAAATACCCAAATTTATGAACTTTAAACCCTAATTTTGAATTGATGACCATTAGTGTTTTACGGGTGGTTATAAACATTGAAATCATCAATTCAACAACACAGAGCATAACCCAACAATCTTTTAACCAAAACACTTCACATTCAAAAATACCCAATTCGACCTAAAACCCTAATTTTCAAAATCATCAATTAGTTGTATGGGATGTTTTGGAATGAGAATGTGTATATTGATGTAAAAAACATTTTGACACAATCTTTTAACCACAAACACCATTCTTGATTTAGTGTTCATACATACGCGTAGAACACTAAATCAAGCATAGATCAAGATTTGACCGTTGGATTTGTATTAAAATCAAAACCTATGTTTAAAAACATGTTGAGATCATAAAACCACTTACAAATGATTGATCAAAGCACGTTTGTTAAACAATTCTGGCGTAGGATCTTTTTAGGTTTGGTAATAAAATGTGAAGTGAAAGTGTTAGGTGGGGTGTTTTATTAAAAAATAACTTTTGGACAGTTTTGGTCCCTCCACCTTTTCCATTTTCATCCAAAGCCTTTTAACTTCCATTTTGGTTACCAAATGAAGATTTTAGGAAAGAAACTTGACGACACTCCCCTCGACTTGAGAAAATAATGAAAGGTTATTAATTAAAGTCCGAGGTGTCTTTGAACAAAATGTACCACCATTTGTAAAAGAATCAAGAGATAGATAACATGCAAGTACACAGATGTTTTGAAGCAGTTAAAAGATTATTTTCTCCCCTTCAACACTTGATCGGAAAAATCTTGAATTTTGAAAGATTAAAGTGTTGACGGGAAAAATGTACTTGCAATGTTGAAAGAAAATAGATTAGAAGAATATTTTTGTTGTTTTTTATCAGTTTTATTTTTTTTTTTTTGAAAAATATTTAAAAAGAGTTTTGGTGTTTGGCAGGTTTTAAGACTGTTTAGAGGTCATCAATTCCTCTTGAGTCAAACACCTCATACCAATCCGGTGGACCAACTCATTAAACCTAGCGGGAGGCAAGGCTTTGGTGAGAAGATCTGCCAATTGGTATTCTGTACCAAAAAAATATAATTCAACGACACTGTTCCACGTGATCCTTGATGAAATGATATCGAAGATCGATGTGCTTTGATTTGATCTAAGGAGTTTACGAGTTGCAATGGCACTCCGGTATATATCAGGATTACTGTCAAATCGTAACCATAGTCTTTGAGTTGTGTTCTCATCCAAATGACTTGAGCACAAATGCGGACATGGCTACACATATTCTGCTTGGTTGATGACAGCGATGTACAATCCTGCTTCTTCGATTGCCATGACACCGGTTTATCACCAAGAAATTGTAAAGCTCCTGAAGTGCTTTTCCGTGAGTCTAAGCGTCCTGCGTGGTCAGCTCGAAAAACGATTAGTTCAAAACCTAAATCCTTCGGATACCAGATCCCCAAGTTAATGGTTCCCTTTATGTATCGGAGGATTCTTTTAGCCTCGGAGAGGTTTGGGTTGGTTGCATGGCGATAACGGGGCATAGATAAGGCAAAGACAATATATCAGGTCTGCTAGTCATTAGATACATGAGAGACCCAATAATACTTTGGTAGGGTCCACCAATTTCCCATGTAAATCAGCGTCTAGCTTCTTGGTATGAGCCATTGGTGTGGCATAGGTGTCACAGGTTTTCATTCCAAATTTGTTTAACAATTCAAGGGCATATTTGGAGTGACTCAAGAAAATACCACGGGGTGATTGATGAACTTGCAGTCCTAGAAAGAATGTAAGTTCACCCATCATGGACATTTCAAAATTTTTCTTCATTAGTTTTGCAAAAGCGATTGAAAACTTTTTATGTGTAGACCCAAAATGATGTCATCCACGTAAATTTGAACAATTAAGATATGTGCCCCGTGATATTGTATAAAAAGAGTTGGGTCAAACGAACCTTTGGTGAAATTATTGGCAATGAGGAAAGATGATAGCTTATCGTACCATGCCAGAGGGGCTTGTTTGAGACCATAAAGAGCTTTGTTGGTTTGTAAACATGGTTGGGAACTCGGGATCACGAATCCATCTGGTTGGACATAAACTTTCTTTAAGTTGTCCATTGAAACGCAGTTTTGACATCCCGATGACCGTCATATTCATATGAGCCTGACGCTAGAAATATCGAACGACCTCAAGACGAGCAACGGAGCAAAAGATTCTTCAAAGTCTATTCCCTCTTCCGGCGATAACCCTTAGCCACCGGGCGTGACTTGTTTCGGATAACATTTCCTTCAGCATCCAATTTGTTTTTCCAAATCCATTTGAGACCAATGACGTAGACTCACTGTTTGGTCTTTCATTTCCATACTTCAAGGCGTTTGAATTGGTTTCTTCTTGCATGGATTCAATCCAGGTTGTCTTTTGTCATTGCGTCTTTGATGTTTTAGGTTGATTGGCAGACGGTGAGTGCATAAATGCAATGTTCACCGTCTGTGTGAAGACGTTGTCTCATAACGACTGGTTGATTCGGGTTGCCAATAATGTTTTCGAGAGGATGGTCTTTTGTCCATCTATGTGTGGAGGGTTGATGTTGGTATACATTGTGCGATTCTGAGGATTCAAATGGTTTGTTGAAGATTCGCGACATCCGGTGCAGCGGTCTCATTAGCAAAGCGGTTGAAGAACATTTGGATCAAAATCTGCGGTGGGGGTACTTCATTCGAATATCATCAGCGGTTCATCATTGTTGGAAGCGTGTGTTCAAGCTGTGTGTTGGAGTCAATGTAGGTGCATCTTCAACGATAGTGTGTAGCAGGTGTATCGGGTATAGGAATATTATCGGGTTGTGCAGCGGAAACAGCGGATACACCTGGAGCACGTTCATCAATATCGTCAGCGAGCAGAGGAGCAAATAACCTTTCCATTTGTTGACGAGTTAGGCGAGGGCTTTCTTGATGATGGGGGTTGAGGGAAGTTTAAGCGGTTGTGACCGGGTTCTAAGCTGTTATACTCCGAAGCCATTTCCGTAAGTTCATCGAAATGAGCATGAATCGTTTCCATAACCTCCTTTGTTCGACGATTCCAGATTCGGAACCCTTTAGAATTACGGTATCAATAAAGACTCCAATGTCACTTTGGCTTTGAGCTTTCCAAATCATCCGATCATTATTAGGATAGCAAAGGATCCAAATACATGAAAGTGTTTGAGTTCGGTTTTCTGTTTGTGGACAAGCTCGAAAGGTGTTTTGTTGTGGCGTTTTATGATCATAGAACGGTTTTGAGTATAGCATGCGTAGAACAGCTTCGCCCAATAACGGAAGTTTAGCATTGATTAACATTGTTCTTGCGGCTTCCACTAACGTTGGTTTAGTCTTTCAACAACTCCGTTTTGTTCAGTTATGCGTGCAATAGATGTTTGATGCTGAATTCCCACTTTCTCATAGAATTCACGAAGGGATTTGTTAACAAATTCATTCCTTTATGCATTCGATGATTGGCGGTGTTGCGGAGCTGAACTTGTATTTTTGTGAGAAAGGTGATGATCATTTATGGAGCTTGGTCTTTGCTGAAGAAAGTAGACCCAAGTCCATCGTGAGTAGTCATCAACAATTACTAAGATGTAGCGTTTGCCATTGATCGTTTGCATGCGCATCGGGCCACACAAATCCATGTAAAGAAGATGAAGCACATCTTGAGGCGTGTTCCACCTTTGAAGGAAAATGAGCACGTGTACTTTTCCCTTGTTCACAAGCTGAGCAAAGGTGATCTTTTGAATACGGAATCGTGGAGTCCTTCAACTAGTTTGTGTCGAGCAAGGTTGGTGATGGTTTGAAAGTTTAGATGTGAGAGACGGCGGTGCCATAGCCAAGATTTTGTTGATGTTGCCTTAGAAAGTAAGCAAATGGGAGAGGAAGCAACCATGTCTTGCATAGAGATAGTGTAGAGACTGGAATTGCGCGAGCCAGACATAAGGTCATTTCCTTGTAGATCACGAATGAAACAAGTTTTCTCCCTGAAAGCAACCTCCAAATCTCTATCACAAAATTGACCTCAGCAGTTGTGACCGAGGCCTTCCACATAGTAAACCCCGCTAATTTCGATGTTCCCATTGACATAATCTCCGTAGCCCATGATAGCTGCAGTGATCATTCCGACCTGACAGTGCCAATGAACTTTGCAATAAAGTTTGATAACAGTTTAAGATTGCCTGTCATGTGTTTGGAACATCCGCTATCAACAATCGAGAATGATCGTATCACTGCATTACACACAGACGACACGGATGGAATAGAAGTAGATGTGGAAATGTTAGAGGGTTCCATAGCAGTTATATTAGATATACACACATCAATAGCTTTAGGTATCCACTTAAATCGTGTTTGCCATGCCATCTATAACATAACTCTTGCTTTAGTTTAAGAACCTAGGTGACTACAAGGAGCTGCAGGGACAACAATGCGTTTCTTAGAATCTAAAGATGGCGGTCTTCCAAGCACAGACTTAGAAAGATTAGTGGGCCTAGAGGTATTCCGGTTCTTAGGATTCCTTAAACGAGATGATAGCTTTAGCAACACATTTATCATGGCAATCAGAATTCATACTTTTACGACAAATAACACAAGGTGCATCGGACTGAATATCAAAAGTACTTAACGGTTTAGCATTCGTTACATCACTATTTCTATTACATTTGCTAGACGCAATATCTATAGTGGAGGCAACGTGAGTCTTATTCATAGTCCTAGGGTGTTCTTCTACTTTAGCATTCTTGATTGATCTTTTCTTAGGTCGCAACTTCCTATTCTTCGATTGAGTGCTCTTAGGCTGTGAAGTGCGGACGTTTGGAAAAGGCTCAACTATTCTGTTTCAGAGAAGGAAGCACGTTAGCTACTTGTGATTTGGCAGTAGAGATTCTAGGTGCATGAGTACTAAGTGTTACGCGGGCTAATCTCTTAATGATTGTTGGCGGAAGTTGTTCATACTTTCCTAACATTCCTCTTAACTTGATGATAGTGTGAATCAGATCTTGATTTTCGGACCGAACATTTCCAGCAAAATGCATAACTTCTTTAGTGTGTGCAAGATAATGATCAAGTTCATTTGATGCTTCATCACGAGTCTTTTTGAGTAAATCAAATATGACACCATATTCCTTTTAACTTTTACAAGTTCTTGTTCATATTTTGAGATTTGACACTTAAAAGACACGCTTTGATCATCCAGTTGCTCAATTTTAGAATCGAAGGTTTTGCACGAATCGGTTGATTTTGTGTTGAAAAGCAAGTTGTTGATCGTGAATATCTTTTTGACACCAATTAAGACGACGTATTGCATTTGAAAGTTCGTTTGACAATCGTTTGTTTTCAACTTTTTAGGACTCGATCGAAGCACATTATCGGTGTTCTCAACATTTACCACGTATAACAGATATCGGCAGAGATATTATCAAATGCATATGACAAAGAATTCAATAACACAACATTTTGAACATCAGACAGATGACATCTTCCAAGAGTCGATCAACATCTTTTCTCAACATTTTCTTTTTACGTTTAGTGTTTGAAATAGATGTTTCTGTTTTCTCGAAAACGTTTTTCATGACCCCAAGTTCCTTATGAAAATCCTTTTCCCAAGCAATTGCACAACTTTTCAAGTTTTTAACATTAGGTAAAAGATTTTTCTGAAAAATGTCTCTTTGTTCTCGCGCCAGCGGCGATTGAAAATGTTCAACTTTGATTTCAGATCGATATTCTATCTCATGTTGTAAAATTTTGAGGTCAGCCATGAAAATGTCAAAATATCGAAGAATTTTTCGATTTTCCGGTTGTGAGTTTACTTCACTAATGGAAGGTAAAGGACCATAAGTTTGTGCAAAGTCTGTTTTGGGATAACAATAGAAGACTCGTGTGTTTGATGATAACTCTTGGTGTGTTAGAAGAATTCGTTGGTGTGACGAAAGTGACCGTTTTGAATAATTAAAAGGTTTGTTGTAAACAACAGTTTTTAATTTTGATCGACTCTCGTCTATAGCATCTAATTCCTCTTGACGATGATATTCAACAACACTCATAACAGAATTTTCAATTTTATATTCTGACGGAAACTTCAGGGATTTGGTTTGAATGCTTTTGTTGAAAGCTTAGGTTTGTAATCAGAAAGATTCGGTCCATATCCATTTGGATTTGGTTTTAAAGTAAAGTTTTCAATGGTTGTGACCGACTCGCCATGTTTGTAAACAACAGTTTTAAACTCTTTAAGTTTGTTTTGCAAGCCGATGATTTCTTCAAGATGATCATCTATTCGCTTCGTTGAATGCTTTTTGTATGCAGAGAACTGCTTTTTGACAAGTTAACAACTCAGCCTTAGCTTTTTGATTTTCCAAGGTGAGAGCGTTAATTTGCTTTTTATGTTCATGTTTCAGTTGTTCTATTTCAGACAACAAAGCATTCTTCGGAGCGGCTAGATCACGATCTGCGTTCTAAATATTTTTCATTTTGATTTTAAGATTTGGCAAAGGCGCTTCAAAACCGCTTTCACGCTTTTTCTTGAGTTTTGAAAAAGTTGAGTTGCTTTTGTAAACATTCAAAATCCTTGGTTAACAGTGCATATTTGCTTTTCAAGTCCGATTAATGCACGACATTCTTCCACTATGGTTTGTTTCTTGTATTAACGAGCAAAATCTGGATGAGGCAAAAGTTCGCATGTTCAACGTAGATGATCATTAACAGATCCTCAAGTATAACCACGGAGTCAATTTGATTATCAAGGAAACCGTTTGGTCATCTTGATCGTCAAATATAACTACGGGTCTAGTTGAAAATCGTCGGAATGAGATGTGGATGACTCATTTTGAACATTCTGAGCCTCGCCGGATTCAGATGTTGGCGGAGATATAGATCGAGAGATAAATATGGTTTGTTCGGGTACCTGAGACAAGCCATCCGTGTCATACACTGGGCCTGTGTCACTCATGTGTAACTCATGCATATTAGCCATCAACATAACATTTGCATTGGCCTGCAAGTCCTCCATATCATCATCTCAAGATTTGCCATAAAGCTCGTTCTTTGTCTGCGTGAGAGTTCCACCAGCTTCATCCTTAAGAGCCAAAAGAAGCCTCTTTGAAATAAGCACGCCCTTAGTCCTTGGCTTTGGGCATGCATTAGCCAGTGTCCCTTCTCATTGCAGTTGTAGCATCGAAGACCATTCAACCCATTTTGAGCATTTCCCTGTTCCACCACTTGAGCTCGTTGTTATTCCTACCCACAGCATTAAACCCTTGACCACCGCCCATCTGACGACCATAACCACGATTCTCAACTTCAACTCGTCCATTGTTCACAACAGCTTGATTCCTTGTATTAGATGAGGAACGAATACGATTGTTGGATTTGTTGGTATAACGGCTAAAGGCATTAGCAATCATAGCAAATCCTTGTTGCAATGCTTTGAACGGATCGGATTCCTCATTATGAAGTGCTTGATCATTGTTGTTGTAAGGGACCAATTGATTTTGTTGAGGTTGATGTGATTGATCGTTTGGTGTGTTTGAAGCAGTTGGTTGAGTTGCTGGTTGAGAAGAATAATTTTGTTGAGCATATAAGGCAAGTTGTTGATTTTCCCGGATGTGTTGGTGGAGCAATTTGAGCACGGAGAATCCTTTCCCGATCAACTTCCTTTTCATGAGGTTTCAAGTAATCGTACAACAATCCATAGGTAGAATGATGCATGTTCTTCGCTTGACGGAGAAAAATGACATACTTCTCCCATTCAGGACCAAGACTACTCAGGAACTTAGTATTCACTGCAATTCTTGGCATGATGATGTTGTGTTTATCCAAATCATTGATGATGTCTGAAAATCGATGATGATAGGACTCTAGTGTCTCTCCAGGTTCAATCATGAAGTGTTCATAAGCCAAGTAAATTTTGGATTCCAAATCTTCCCGATTGAGTACTGATCCTTCCATAAGAAGACGAATATGATCCCACATTTTTTGTGCAGTCTTTTGAGCATCAACACTACGAAGAATTGGGTTTGGTAATCCTAAGAGGATGTATTCCATTGCAAGTTCATCAGCTTTATAGTGTAGAAGTTCTTGGGATTTAAATCACAAGTAGCAATGTTGGTTTGTTCATCTCTTGGTGGAATGGCATTTGGATCTCCGCGTACAATGACAGTAGGCATCTCAAATGGACCTTCCAAGATAACCTTCTTTAAGAACTTTCCATGTGGCTTCTTTAGATCACAAAACCTAAAGAACCTTATCACCCATTGATCGTAGTTTCCTGGAGTGAGCATTGGAGGTCTATCAAGTGATCCAGCCTCATGAATTGATTGTTGGCGGCTTAAAGCTTCACACATCTTTGCAAACCAAGTGGGTTCCTTCATAGTGTTCCTTGATGGATGTTGATTGAATTCATTTGTGTACGGTTGAACTTGAAGACTTGGTGGTGGTTGAACCATTTGAGGTTGTGGATTTGCAGCAAGTTGTGGAGTATGTTGTTGATTAAATTGTTGTTGATAAATTGCTTGTTGTTGATTCCATTGTTGATGTTGTGGACTTAGTTGTTGTTGGCGTTGAGGATAAGTGTAAGGGAAATAGTTAGAGTATGGTGGTTGTGACATGTTGAAAAACTTGTGTGGTAAAATGGATCTTTGTAGTCGAATGAACCTTTGTTGATGAAGTGTCCTTAGGCGTAGAAAAGACAAGAACCAAGTAGCACTTATGCGTAAAAACACCAAAAGTTACGCGTAACAATGAGGAGTTACGCGTAGGTTTTAGCTTACACGTAAGTAGGATAAAAGCACTAAAGTTATGCGTAGACAAAAGTTAGGCGTAGAAAGTTAGGCGTAGGATTACCTTATGCGTAGAACTAAGTTTACGCGTAAAGTGAGTCTTATGCGTAGAATTTCTGGCGTAAGCTTATGCTTATGCGTAATTTTAGGGTTTTTGCCCAAATGATCTTTTACACTTCACAGTGCAAAAGATATCCAAAGTCGACGTATTTTCAGACTTATCCAAGTAAGAAAACACGGAATAAACCAGGAAAATGAAGATCAAACCAATGAAAAATCTTACGCGTGTAATTTAGGGTTTTGATACGCGTAGGATTACTCGTAACTTTGATTTTGCCCAAATGTGTTTCTAAACCAGATTTTTGTTATGGAATAGCTTCAATAGTACCAAAAGAACACCAAAGTGTGAATTTTGATGTACCAAAACTGCTAAACGGGTTACGCGTAGAACGACACCCACGAACAAAAACAAGCTTAAAAACGGAAATCCACGCGTAAAGTTTGAAACTTTTTGCCAAAAACCAGTATTTTAACACCTCAAAACATTGAAAGTACAAGAATCTTGGATTAAAAAGTGTAAAAACGAGTTTTTAAGAGAACCAAAGATGGCGTTATCTTTACGCGTAAGACCCAAAACCAAAAAACTTCAAAAACAAAAGTGTGTACCCAACTATTTGGCGATTGATACCACTGTTAGGTCACTAGTTTTACAAACACAAGTTATATAGAAAGAGATGAAGGCGGATGAACAAGTAAATCACACACATACACGATAAGAGTAGCACGGTTAGGCGTAGGAATATGTGTGAAAAGAAAACTTGAACAACCAACCCTCAAGTGAGGGTTATTACATGGTTTATATAGGCAAGGAGCTAGGGCAACACTCCCTCTCCTTCCCTATTCCTTATTGGGCTTGGGCCAAAGCTTATGGGCCTTCTACATAAGCTTGACCTTAAACAAACATAAAGGCCATAATAAAGCTACCTATTACATATGAAATATAAATACTTGAAATACTGTTTAGGAGTGATTCCAACAGAGTATATGATCTGGAATATGATCAAGAAGATACAACACCTTCTGAAAATACTAGCCAACTTCAAGAAGAACTTGAAAGCTTAGGTGCTCCTCATGGAAGTTGTTCCCGATGACCAGGTGCGAAAGGACTATCGTTACGCACACCGTCTATGTCTTAAGCAGTAGAGGTGGAGAAATATGGTTGGGGATCTTGTGAACCACCTGCCAACTATAAGGCTGCCATGGCTGATCCTTAAAAGGATAAATGGTAGATTGCTATGAATATGGGAAATGCAATCCATGAAGAATGTGAAGTTTTGGATTGAAGTTGACCTTCCTCAAATCACGAAAATCGTTGGAAGTAAGTGGATCTTCTGAAAACTGACATGGATGGCCAATGTACACACACCTACAAGGCTCGTCTAGTGGCTAAAGGTTTTACTCAAACCTATGGCATTGAATACGAGGAGACTTTCTCTCACATGGCGGACATAAGAGCTATTAGGATTCTCCTAGCTATATGGTACACTATGACTATGAGATTTGGCAAATGGATGTCAAAACCCGCTTTTTCTGAATGGTCGTCTAGATGAGAATTCTATATGGCAGCCGGGAAAGGTTTGTGAATCCATTATTTCTTGTGTATGCAAGCTTAAGGGTCCATTATGGACTTTGAAGCAACATCAGGCAATGGAATAAAAAGATTCGATGGAGAAATCAAAGGTTTTGGATTTTCAGTCTTGATGAGCCATGTGTATATCACAAAGCTAGTGGGAGTCATGGTACTTTCCTTGTTCTGTATGTCGATGACATATTAATCATAAGAAATCATATACCAAGTCTAAATGAGGTGAAAGCCTATCTTGGTAAATGTTTTTTGATGAAGGACTTAGGGGAAGCATCATACATCCTTGGAATCAAGATCTACCAGGATAGATCAAGGCGGCTAGTTGGTTTAAGCAAAGTGCTTACACATTGATAAAATGTTGAAGAGATTCAATATGCAAAATTCCAAGAAGGGATTTTGCCAAACAAGTAAATCATGGTTTGGCGATGGCGTACTTCATATTCTCAAGTACCTGCGGTGGTACATGAAGAAAGTTCCTTATGCTCTTCGGCTGTAGGATCTACGTATGCAGCGGTGCGATGCCTGAGCCTGATGTGGTTTTGCTCAAAACTTGACCGGTCGGTTATCAACAGTCGGTGAAATTCGGGCTGCTGTAAGCATATTCTCGAAGTACCTTAGGGCTACAAGAGATATGTTCATAGTGTATGGAGGAAATCAGAAGCAGAACATGCATTTACGGTTGCACATCACGGAAGTGTGACAAAAGTGATACGAAGTCTCAAACGGGTTACATTTTTGTCATCAATGGAGGTGCTGGGGATTGGAAGAGTAAACGAACAACACTTGCGATGTCGCTACTGAAAGTGAGTACATAGCGGCGTCTGAGGCTGCCATGGAAATTTGTTTGGATAGAAAGGTTTGTTTCGGGGCTTGGTGTTATGCCGTCGATTGAAAATCCTATTAAAGTATATTGTGACAATTCAGTTGCAATTACTTTTGCCCATGAACCTGGAGTCATGAAGGGCACGAGACACTATCCTAGACAATATCACTATGTTAGAGCAAATTCGAGATAGGTGAAATTGGTTACTCAAAGTTCACCACAGATGATAACCTAGCAGATCCGTTAAGAAGGCCTTACGGTGAAAAACTTAATCATTTGTCTGATAAGTTTGGACTTCGTTTAGCTAGAAGTTTCATGCCCATACATTCGTATTTTAGATAAAGGATATTGTAAACATTATTATTGAAATGAAATAAAGTATTTTTTGTTATGTTTATTATTCATTTATTATGATGTTGTCCTATATTTGCATGTTTAAATCAGAATAACTAAGTTATTCTAAATAGTCCATTGTCAATCAATAACATGGAATGATATTGAATTAGGACAAATCTGAGTATTAGTTTAGAATATACTTGAAAGTATATTGATCGTGCATGACTAAATTCAGATGATATTCAATGAATTGAATATAGGACTTATCACCGTGATAATACTTTATGGATCTTTGTGGTTGTATATAATGGATATTTATCCTCTAACTTGAGATACAGAGATATATGTCATGGATGGCATTTTGTGAAGCAATCTAGCGCTACGTGGCGAAATTGATTATGAGTTTGAAGTGTTGCGAAATTTATGAATCCTGCTTGTAGTCAAAATGGGATTTGTTTCATTTAAATTTATTTTGAAGTTATATTATCTTGGGCCTAAGTAGGGTTAAGATGTTTTCGGCCATGCCCAAGGTCTTGGAATATGTTCAGAAGAATGGTAATCTTATCAATCACATAGCGAAAGCAGAATAGTTAATTAAGAAATGGGTGAGATCCATATTCTTATTAACATGGTATTAGAAACAAAAGGATGAATATGATGATGAATCATCAAATTTGGTTTTTCTCCTGAAAACCATACACGAGTTATTACGGGGACATTGGCGTGTTGCTAGACGCTAACCAATGTCATTTCACGTTTTGTAAACATATCCGGTGGGAGCTATTTGGAAGTATATATTTACAAACATGTGAATGTCCGATTCGAACTCGTGATCACGGGATGCATTAGCGAATGAGAATTAAAGTTAATAATTAATGTTTATGTTTACGATTAATTATTGCACATTAAATCCGGTTAACGATCGTTAAGTATTTAACGGAAAAATGACTAACGACCGTTAAATGAAAAGAGAAGGACTAGAAATGGAAAACTTGGAAAAGTTATGGGTTTGGCTTTGGAATCAGTGGCGGCGGGGCCTCTCCAAGACCTAATTCATTAACTTGTTCCCAAAGTTTACCTACTAGTATATAAAGAGGGTTAGGGGTCTGGGTTTCATTTGTGCATTGAATTAACTGAGTCTCTCCCTCTCTCTTGTCCATATCGGCGAACACTTTGGTAAGGGAGTTTGGTTTAAGTTTTCTTAAGCGAGGACTTGTGTTAGAATCTAGCAATAACTTGATTCGTTTGGTTAATTAGGTGTGTACCGGTTGTAGAACATTATTCTTACACCAATAAGTACTTCTTTGTTTTGCTTTGCTCGAGGGTTGTTTTGCTTTGCTCGAGGGATTTTACATTTTGCAGAGATGCGTTCTTTGCTGATTAATTAATTTCGTTGTTAGATCCTTCCGCTTGTGTACTCTTGATGTCTTTATGTTTTATTGTATTTTATACATCTTAAACTCAACAGAAGCAATATAATCTTTGAGCATATTTCTGGTTTGATTTCGACACCACCTGTGTTAGTTTTGTTTCGAACCCATCAAGAAAACGAGAGCTAAAGGGTTGTGATTTTGAGTTTGTGTTTCAGATTAAACAAAAGAAAGAACTAAACTGATTTTGGTTGTGTTTTTTAAAAGAAGATATATGAGATAGAATGGAGTTAGGTTAGGTCTAGAGATAAGTAGGTGGCTGAATTTTGGAGAGAAATATTAGTGGGAGGCGTGTGTTTGTGTAGAAAGAAGATAATCGAAAGATAATTAATATGGGGTAACCTAAAAGCTGAATTTTGTTTAATGCAATTGTGTAGTTGAAACATAAATGTATGTGGTTGGAGACCTCAACCAAGCAATTAAATTCGTCATTTCAATACTGAGTAACATTTAATGTACATTCAGAAAGTGAAAGTTGTATGAGCTTTTGTTTCTTTTATTAGACTTGGAATAATGTTGTTCAAACTAGCAATAGAAGACGTCTTGAAACATCAAGGTTTTGGACCTACAAGGGCAGTAGTCATTCTTAGAGATGTGACAAAATAGTTCAAAGACTTAATAAAAACATGTAACTTGAAACAAAATAATAAATAGAACCATACAATTCCGAGAAAATCTATTTTAACAAATGAGAGGACTTGTTTACTTGTGTTGAAAAGTAAAAGTCAAAATGAAGATGGTTTGACATGTGTGATACGATCTTCACTAGAGCTTAATTAAGTTTTAGAAAAACTTTGGACCACCACTTGCAAGTGCTCAGGAATATCATCCACCATCATTACCACCATATATAGCGAGTTTGTTATACTTGTTTGGCAATTTTGAAACAAATGTGGTTGGAAGGGGTAGATCTCAAAGAAGGTATTGGGGTTAAAGTGGGTAGATGAGGAGGGGTAATAGGGAATTAAGATGGTAGATAAAAGGTGGTTGAGGTGAAGTGAATTACCCTTATCTGATCCATAATAAATAAAGCCACACGTACAATTTGCACATCTTATATACATACATACACCATAGTGTCTTATAGACAGTCGATCAACTCTAACATTTACACAAGATATAAGTTTCATATTCACAATGATAATGTACGTATATTTTGAATATATGCACTGTTATCTTTCACATTCTTATTCACGTTTACTCCTCATTTACTTGCCACATGCTCGTTATTTTGTTCCTTCATAAGTAGATCACAGTCCAAAACTAAACACATTTCTCACAGATTATTATTCATAAGCGAAATATATCTTCAATCGTACATTCATTATTCAAGTACCACGTCAATGTATTTGAACTCAGATTTCCAGCAATAAATACATAAATAGACCCGGTATTTGTCGGTGGTGCAGAACTTCAACGATGTCCCCCCCTCACGAAGACCAAAGCAGAACAAGTCCCCTCCTGAAATGAAACTTTTGGTGCAGTAGAGACGACAAAAGAATTGAAGATGTTTGTGTGTGTGCTTTTTTATTTTTTATTTTTTTACTATTATTTTTTTTAAATTTATATGTGTGGGGTTGTTTTTTGTTGTGATTTCGGTCTCCTTACTACGAGCATGATCATGTTGAGTTGGCACTGA
This sequence comes from Chrysanthemum makinoi, assembly GCA_910596185.1. Lineage (NCBI taxonomy): Eukaryota > Viridiplantae > Streptophyta > Magnoliopsida > Asterales > Asteraceae > Chrysanthemum > Chrysanthemum makinoi. Next base: position 95,540,370 of record OU343221.1, on the reverse strand, counting down.
AGTGGTGGCAGTTTGGTTGAATTTGTGGTCCACTACTACTACTAATCTAGTCTAAGTACGTATGTAGTACGGTAAGAATTTAAAAACTCGTTTGAGTGTATGCTATATCTGGGTAGTCAAACCCGAAACATGTTTAACTTTCTTTTCAAACTTGCAAGGATTTGATTTAGTCCACCTATTGTACGTCAACGTTCCATGCTACATTTTTTTTCTTCTAATCTCTTGGAAATCATTTTATAGTTAAATGGTAAAGGAATTCCTTACAACGGGAGTTGTCAATTTTGTATTCATGCTATTACAAATTACAATGATAAACATTATAACGATGTTTTATTTAGTTACGTCAATTTTTTTTTTTCTCTCTCTCTCTCTCTCCCCATCATATACCGCATATCTCACAAATGCTTTCAGCGAACCCACTATCATTTTACTAGCCCTCCTCAAGTTGATAGCTCACACGAAACCAAAGAGTCATGTTACCCATTAGATTTACATCATGGATGCCAATACAAATTCTCTGATTGTCTTCTTGTATGCACAATTGTTGCCCGTTGAAATAGTTTTGATTATGGACCTGAAGCTCCATATGGCCAGTTAGGAACAATAGCAAACCCAAACCAATAGAATAGCCATTTGGTGCGGTTTAAACCTTCAGGTGTACTTCTTTCATCTAATGAATATTGCAATGTTGGACCTGCCATACATGAGTTTTTGAAAAGTTTAACTTACAGTTTTGTTAACAAGAACTTAAAAAATTAGTTGAGTCGGATTTTTTTTTCAATCAAATATATCTCTGATGATGAAATTGAGCAAATGGGCATGTTTAACATTAAAAATTTTCTTAAAACTGAGGTAACTACTTGTGCCAATACTCCGCACTATAAGGATCTTTTTAACCCAACTCAATATCACTGTAGTGTCGTTGATGAAAACTAATGGGCAAATAGGTAATTCTTACATGTAAATTTTATAGAAGGGAAATCTTGAATTTTTCATGGGACACAGGGTTTAGCATAAAATGTTGACTTGTGATCAAGAATTTTATTTACTCCCACACGTATTTAGGAGTCTTGTTGACGCTAGTCAGCAGTTTCAATTTCTCTGTTTTAATGACGCGAAAATAGGTAATGTTAAATTTATGGGAGGAGGAGATTTCTTTTTAAATCTTGGCTATGTGATCAAGAAACTTGGCACTTCCACTTGTCAATCCGAATCGATACCACCAATTTATATGTTATGATGATATCGGGAAAATAAGTAATTATAACTTGGGACACTTCCATATATGAAATGTTGCAATCTTCATGGAGAAAATGTACTTTTTGTTTATAGATCTTGTGAGCAAGAAACTTCCTACTTCTGCAAATACTTTGAACCAACATGTTGAACAGTTTAAATTTAAATGTTACGTTTATTTTATTCAAGGATCAATTGCCAAACGAAATTATATCAATACTTCACATATCAAACACTTCTACATGAAATTAAATGCATATATTTTTTTAATTAATAGGCACTTGATAAATCTCAACTTGGTGACACTATTCGTGAGAAGGAGCAAAAGCTTGATGCACTAGGTATGTATGTCACTTGATTATTTGAACCTGATTCTAAGAGTTTCAATTGTTTATATCATTTTCGAGCAAAAGAAATTAAAAAGAAAAAGGAGAATCTTTGGCTATCAGTAATGTGGGGTATGCAGTGATTGAATTCTTGTTATGAGATTCTTGCAGTTCTAGAAAATGGAGACAATTGGAGTGTGGGTCAAAGACAACTTGTTTCACTTGGCAGGGCTTTGCTCAAACAGGCTCGAATCCTGGTGCTGGATGAAGCAACTGCTTCTGTTGATTCAGCCACAGATAATCTAATCCAGAAGATTATTCGTCAAGAATTTAAGGATTGTACTGTTTGTACCATTGCTCACCGAATCCCCACTGTCATCAATAGTGATCTGGTCCTTGTTCTTAGCGATGGTATGTTTTTATCACATATTTGATTTCTTTCTAGCGGGAAATGGGTGGGTTGGGTAATGGGTCGAATCAGTGATTAATGGGTCAAAATAGATAATATAGGGCATAGATTGGCATGCCAAACTTGTGTGAGTATTTTTATGCCTAACAAGAAGATTGGGATGCATGACACAATCAAAGGTATAGATGATGAAAGAGAAAGATATATAAGCCATTTGTGAAACTTTGAGTAGATTACGCATAAAATTAGGCATCTCAATCAAAAGTTTCTTAATTATATCATAGGGGAACGGATCAAGTGGATTAAATGCGTAATAAGGTTAACTTTGCCCAAGTATATTTCAGTGTATTCAATCTCATTAATCTTTAAATCAAAATATGTAACCTTTCAGTTTCACTTTGTATTGCTTTGGAAACCGCCGGTGATAATTAGTAGCTTATCTATACAAAGGTTTTTAAAATGGACAAAAAAGTGCATATGGGTCAAATTGACCCGCCTGTGTCCACTCTAATTATAGATGCCCATTTCAGTGTCTATATCAAACACATAACACATTTACTTGCTTTATGCTTGAAAAATAGGTACTTTTTTATTAAAAAAACTCGGTCAGATATATAGTTATATTAATCCTACATTGATTTTGTAGGGCAAGTTGTGGAATTTGAGTCTCCAACTCGACTATTAGAAGATAAGTCATCCATGTTCTATAAATTGGTAACAGAATACTCGTCTAGATCAAGTGGCATCCCAGATTTTTAATACAAGTGGCATGCCTGAATACACCCTTTAACCAAGAACCAAAGAAGTGGGGCCCAACTGCTTGCATTGATCAAATTAAACTCAAACCTGCTTCTGTTTCTTGATATTCATGTTTACCAAAGTCAACTTGTGCCAAATAGGTGCCTACAAGTACGTGCGGAAAAGGTATATACTACAGAGCAAAATCATTAGTGTTCTGCATGTTTTTGAAATACTTTGTAACATAAATAAGCTGGAACCATTATAGTCAGGAATTTTTGGTAGTAATTAGTGAAAAGAAGCAACGGGCCACAACCCCTTTTTAATTAAATGCAATAAATTGAGTTTATAGGGTGATATCAGATCTAATTTGAGTTACTTTTGCAGTAGTGATGATGTAATCCTTTCTGATAATCTTGTTGACGTTTTTACTATTAAGAAGTTAACTTCCGGCCCAGAATTTGATTCAAGCGATATGCCTTCATGCTTAACGATACTCGACTTCTGGGTCATTTGGTTATTCTTGTATGTAAAGTACTGTGGTAGAATGTGTAAATAGCACATCATACAGGTAAATCTTTCAGAAATACTGAGTGCTGACTTTATTTTGGATGCTACGTGAGATTTTACAAACTAAAGAACATGAAATTACATCTATGTTGTATGCTGTTTTTAGTTGACTTGACCTTAGGCAAAGGGTAAGGCTGATGGTGTTCGATTCTTGATTTGTAATTTGGTCATTACAATCTTGGAGTCTTAGATAATTCTCGTCACAGCCATATGAATATTAGTATATACAAACCAATGTGGTGAGGATTATTTTTGTCATTTCAGTATCATTTGTTTATCTATTGTTTTTGCACAACTATTATGAAGGGAGTGATACAACTTTCTAGCTCATACCTCTGTCATGGGATTTGTCGAGCCTTGGTTTTGAAGGTTTCATAAACTCTTCATCTTAAAACCGACGACATTCATCACTTTTGCGATTGTTCCTTCTTTTCATCACAAAGAATGGTCAGGTGTAAGAGACATGTGGAGCAAGGTTCATGTACATTTTTTTTATTAGTTATATAGAGATGCAAGCGTGTATACTCCATTAGTTTGCTCATACAGCAATAAATCTACAGCGTCATGATTCACGAGTACCAAGACAGCAAATTCATTTCATCACGTTATACGTCAAAACAGACGTTCCTCAAAAAGATGAAGGAAAGACGACAATTTTATCATAGTCTTTGTAGAAAGACATGTTTTATCTATATGGCCGAATGCATGACTGTGAAGTTGCTACATAGCATGTGTATCTCTCACTGTCCCCCTAAACAAAGACCGAATTAATACAGTACACCGAAAACAAACACTGAAATGATATTGCTGCATTTAGTTGTAACACCAAAGATATAGAAATTCAAAGTATACAAAACCAATAGAATGCACTGCGTACACTGTTCGTAGCCCAAATGGGAGTGCCAAAATATTGGAAGTTCCAAAATACAGACTAGTCTTAAATTTGTGGGAGGGCCATTGATACGGGTTGACATGTATATCACAAAGAGTCTATGAAGAATGGGTCAAGATTGTTGCATTATGGTCTACAGGCCGTCCCGTGAATTTGAGGGGCCCTGTGCAATTATCATAAAGTAGACCCTGGACAACGTCGTATGTGGATTTTGATGCCATTGTTTCATGATTACTAGGGAAAAAAAAAATGGGCTAATAATAAAAAAAAAGTACTATACTTGCCACCCTTTCTTCTTCAGGGTAGCGAACAAAATTTTTTACTTCTGCGGGTATTATACTTTCAAATTCATCCTCTTTAGGGTATTTTGCAAAAAAGTCGGACATTTTTGCCCCTCTTACCCACAAGAGCAAATGATGGCAAGTATAATATATATATTTTTTTATCATTTGCCCTAGTTTTATTATGTTAAATTTTGGATATGTATTAAGATAATTTATTTAATGATTTATAATTGTGTTAAATCTATGATAAAATGTTTTGTTTTAAGTTTACACTATTTACTTATTAATCGTATTTGTAATAATTTAATATATACTTAAAAAAAGGAAAATTAAAATCATTCGGACAATTATAAAAACAAACAACACTTTTTCATTCAGATTCGGACATTATAGCTACCTCTTAATAGTAAGATGTGGTAGTCCGATTCAGATGCAGTAGTAAGATTCAGATGTGTAACATCTTAATCAAACAAACACACCCTTAATCTAGTCATAGTATATTCTCTAGTCTATGCTTCAACAAGTGACGAACAGAAATTTATATGCAAGTACTTCAGGTTGTGATATAATTCCTCCTAATTTAGCGGAAGCGTTAAACCTAATTCTTAAACAACTTGAAGTGAATTAGGGCAAATGATAAAACAATACATTTTTATCATAAATTTAACACAATTATAAATCATTAAATAAATTATCTTAATACATATCCAAAATTTAACATAATAAAAACTAGGGCAAATGATAAAAATAAAAAAAGTATTATACTTGCCATCATTTGCTCTTGTGGGTAAGAGGGGCAAAAATGTCCGATTTTTTTGCAAAATACCCTAAAGAGGATGAATTTGAAAGTATAATACCCGCGGAAGCAAAAAAATTTGTTCGCTACCCTGAAGAAGAAAGGGTGGCAAGTATAGTACTTTTTTTTATTATTAGCCCAAAAAAAATATAATGTATAGAAAAGAAGCTCATAAAGCTGATAAAATGTACTATATATAAGTCTATAAAATAGTAACAAATGTTGCAAACTCCGATTAACCTTCGAAATTTTATAAAAAAATATCGAAGCACTCAATTATATCAAATTCAAAAGTGTAGTATTGAATCATTTTGTAATAAACAAGGGAATCATTTTGTAATAAACAAGGGCTAGAACTGTCAATGTTTTTAAGTTTTCAATACTTCAATTAGGACTAAAGTGTTAAAATGGTATATTTTTAGGGTGCAAACTAAAACTGGCCAAAAAGTTATCGTCTTCTTCCTGGCTTTCAGAAACTTCCCCAGTTTTCATTTTCATTTTTTTAAATATCATTTGAAACTAAAAAATGTTAACTTATATTTGAATGGAATCAACGATTCTCTTACGCTTTATACACTTTATCATCAGTATTACGCTAAAACTCGATTTAATCACCCTCGATGCTTAAAATTTTGGGGCCCCTCGAAAAATGAAGGTCCTGTGCCGTCGAGCACCCTGCACTTGTTGAAATCCGGCCCTGATGGTCTATCATGTGTTCCTTCATTTTAGCAAGTCTCATGCATGCACGTTCTCTTTTATATACATTTCATAGTATTAGTGGGTAGTTAGTTAGAATAGGCGGTTTGTATCTACTTCGTATTATAAATTGTAATGGCGTGTATAAAAAAAGCATATGAATGAATGAAGAAAAATATTAAAGTCTGGTTTCTCTCTAGTTTTTTGGAGTCTTGCCCGCTCTAAGAGCCTTATCATTCCGTCTCTTTAATCTACTTGAGATTGACCATCTCGAATCTGTCTCATAACAGCCATATAGTAATGAGAAAGTGAGAGTAAACAAGATGAAGTGGAAATGATTATTCCATTACTTGAATGACAAATGAAGATTACATCAGTACTTATACAGAAACAGAAAAGGCGGGAAACTAACTAACTTGAAACTATTGTTGACTATCGTTGACTTTTAACTAAGAATGTAAACTACATGTTGCTACAATCAACTAAGCATCTATGGTGATGAAGATAGTTGGATGAGATAACTGTGGAGATGATTCTTGTATTAACTTTTGTTAATACAAATAAGCCGTAAAAACGTTTATTTATATTTTACGATCTTCTAATGTTTTGTCGATAACAAACGTAAAATCATATTAACGAAACAAATAGAATACGTAAATAGTTTGAGTTAATAGTTTCCTAAACACATTTACGTTTTCACAGAAAACACTAAAACAAGTATAAGTGATTTTATAATTTAGATACATATGTACAACAACTAGTGTTTACATATTGGGCACTACAAGAAAAAGGGTTTTTGGTGACCACACGAATGTGGTCACTAACAGTGGATATTTGGTCACTAAGCTGATTTAGTGACCATATCAGGGTGGTCACTCGTTGTCACTAAAAGTCGGTCACAAAAGGTCATAGTGATGAGTTATGAATATTGTCACTAAATAGTGACCACATAAAAGTGGTCATTAAAATTTGTGACATAGAATTTCGTCACTATTTCGGTCACTAAATAGAATAGTGGTCACTATTTGACCAAAATAGTGACCAAAATAGTAACCACTAAAGCAAAATTAATCACCAAAAATATAGTGGTCACCAATTTGTAAAATATGGCAAAAAAAAAGAATTCTGCTTGTAATCACAATACAATTATTAAAATTCAAAATGAAAAAAATTTAGTTCTAAATAGAAATCCAAAATTCATTACATCCACAAAATCTATATTTTTTTATTCAAAACTAAATACAAGAATCGCAATTACTGCGTAATTTGTCTATAAGGAACCTTACAAGGCTTTCCACCAAAAAGTATGATGCTTCTTGTATGTTACCAATGACTTGAAATCAACCAATATAAAGCAAGAGTAACATTATCTACACATTACTTAGTTGACCAATTATTAATCCATCTGACAAACCGTTATTGAAGTTTAAATCTTAGCCCACATATGCTGTGTTGACGTGGAAGGTCATCAATGAGGTCACCGATCACAGAATACTAGAGTATGGGTGCTTGAGTAGTGTTCTTCTACATATTTTCGGGGTATCATATCATCACAAATTTTACACTTCTCTAAATTACGTGAGCAGTGGGCATAGTGCAGATCAATATTTGAAGAGGGAATAGCTCTTTCACTGCAAATGTAAGCATTGCGATGTTAGCAGTCCAATAAGCATATACAATGAAAAAAATAACCATATATAAGAAGATATACATCAATGTCCCCTAAAATTCGCAAACAAGATACTTTTTATGGCTCCACGGTGAATCATCAAAAACAACTATATAACTATATAAGTACCAAACATATTATTTTATTACCATTTTTGTCCCTACGCCAGTTTAACTCCTTTTCTTACTGTCTCTTAAGACTTAAGGGTACAGGCAAATTGGTTAAAAATCATATTTTGACGGTGTATTGATCAAATACATGGGTAATTTTTTTGTCGTTACTTGCTAGGCATGGGGAAAGAGTGCAATCATGACCTAACTGTAAACATCCATATGACATGTACATCATCTCCTATGGTGGTACACACTCCGAAAAACTCTAGTCCTATCAACAGAAATCAATCATACTAACTTAAAGTATTGTACATGGGTATTCCGGTTTCTATATAATACATAAGTAATCAAGATAGAGTAATGTTAATCTCACAGCCTAACACGACCTCATATATAGAGCCTAACACGACCTCACATATAGAGCTACATCCAAAATTTAGCAATGAATACAGCTGGTCTTTCGGAGCCCCTATACGTTTTTCAGATATCATCTAAAACTTTGGTTGTATTAGTATATCATGATTACTATATGGTGACACCAGAATCATGATATCTAAAACTTCAAACAAGCTCAAATCAAGATAACTATAATTATAATAACATTTTTATTACCAGTGAGTGCAAATTCTGGTGGATTCAACATCATCAGAAGAAGCTACATCCATCCTCCCTCCCAACTCTAATTTTATCTGCAAATCCAGAAAAACAAAAATATTAAATGAATAAAGATAAGATCATCCAAATATTGAATTTATATAACAGGATCATGTATTAATTCATTCATGATAATAGAAGACTTGTTTTTGCATCTGTGAGCAGTTGTGAGGATGGCAACGAGAAAAAAGGCACCAACCATTACTCCAGCTGTTACTTCTAGAGCTAAAATCCATGCTGGTTTTGAAGAAGAAAACTGCTGATTGTGTCCATTTGTAGTAGGATGGCGCTTCGTCTCTCCGGTTTTAGATTTAGTTGGTGGAGAAAGTTATATTACCGAACTATTCCTAACTTCGGACTAGAACATGCGATACCATAACCTAATATTCGAACAGACAGTAACAAATTATTTCTATTTTTTTTTTCTATACTTCCCAAAAGCAAGAAACACAGTTAAGAACTCAATATTTCACATCATATCACACCATGCAGAGAAACAATGTAATCGGCAAAATTAGGTTTAAAAAGATAAGCTAAAGACTTGCCTTTTATTCGCATGTTGAACACGGGCATTCTGTATATCTATTAGTCCATTCACCCTCTCTTCTACGGATCCTCTTTCTAGTCGACAGTTCCAAAAAGGAACAAGTTCCGATCCAACATAGTATTGACTAAAACAGGTACAACTCCTACATTCTCCTTCTTTGCATCAATAACCAGTTCCTTGAGCCTCTTCCTTCAATTGCCCTGCCAAAAGGAAAGTGATGTAAAATCTATAACAAAGGTAAGCGACATATATATGTTTGTAGATACGCGTGATCAGTTTAGAGGTGGCAAAGAATATCAAAGTGGTACCTTTGCTATCAAAGTGGTACCTCAACTAGCAATTATTACTTATAAATCGCACATCCAAACACTATCCAATTAAGTTTGTATCTATTTTACTTGAGGTACCACTTTGCTAGTTGTAATCTAACACAAGAACAACAATACATGCACAAAGTTAAGTACTAAATGCAAGAAGAGTTCTCAGTTCTTACCCAATCCACCAGGCAACCTTTGTCTTTGCATAGTGGTGGCCGTCCACTGATTATTTCTAACAGAACACCAAACGCCCTCCTTACCAGCATAGAATGCCATATGGTCTTTATCGCTTGAAGATTTCTTCCAAGGGATAATAATAGAAGACTTGTTTTTGCATCCGTCAGCAGTTGTGAGGATGGCAACGAGAAAGAGAGCACCAGCCATTACTCCGGTTGTTACTTCTAGAGCTAAAAGCCATGCTGGTTTGAAGAAGAAGACTGCTGATTGTGTCTATTTGTAGTAGGATGGCGCTTTGTCTCTCCGGTTTTAGGTTTAGTTGGTGGAGAACCAGCTGTGCACAGAAAAAGTTATATTACCGAACTATTCCTAACTTCGGACTAGAACATGCAATACCATAACCTAATATTCGAACAGACAGTAACAAATTATTTCTAATTTTTTTTCTACACTTCCCAATCCTGAGAATGTGCAAGAAAAGTATTCTTAGCACATACGATACCAAATTTTTGCCGAGGTCACTGAAATTGAGATCCATGATTCTTACCCATAGCATAGTGGGACATGATCTTGTAATCCATACGTAATTGCATGAATCCCTTCGAAATGGCTATGTACTCTTTCTTCGTTCTCATTTACGTGTCCTCTTGATCTTTCATTTGAATATGGGAACCTCATAACTATCATGAAAAAATACACGATCAATCACACTATTTTATCTCAGTGTTAAAATGGGTAGGTTAGATAACGGGTCAAAATGGGTAATAATTTAGGTTCACCCAAAACAATACGTTGTCCAATTTTTATAAAAGCTCAGAAATAAAATGTGATGGTATATATTTTTTTTTTCATAACAATATTATGATATAATGTTTCAACTTTTTTTATTTAGCTCTTTTTCCCGTTTGACCCATTGATCCTTTTTTCCAGTATATCATTTTCTTTATTTACTTGTTTGACCCATTGAGGTTATAAACCAATATTTAAACCACTCATATATAAGTAAATGGGTTAAAAGTGGTACCTCTAGTAAGTAAACAAGAAATTCTAAAAGTACCTAACATTAGAGAGTTAGGATCATGATCATCATGTCGCCTGGAAAAACCAGCATGTGAAACACATATATTAGAACCCAAACAAGTGAACATTATTAATCATAGGTGACCTTCAAAAAATGATTATAAAGGTGTCAAACATGTCAAACAAATCAAGGCAAAGGATTTTGAAAGTCGTCCAAAGTATATTTAATTCGTATCGACAATTCGATACCTTCCTGAACAATTCTTATATAGGAAATTCAGCATTGTGTGGAGACCCTTTAAGAAATGTGGAAACTCAAAAGTATCAAAGGCACCGGTAGTTTCATTTGACCAAGACCCAGAGTCTGACTTCCCAAGCAGAGTTGATTGGGTAGTGGACTTGGTAGCGGGCTAGTGATTGGGATGATTTTTGGGAACCACCGAAAATAAGATACTACAAGTGGTTTCTAGACAGATTCTAGTTTCCTTCTGAAGACTGATGAACTGAAGACGATCCATGGCGGAATCTTTACAGTAAGTGATCAACAATGGATTATAAGTCAAACAAAATTTTATGAAAGTTTGTGAGTAGTCAAAAGTTGCATTTCTGTCTTACAAATATGAGAACCGACCTGTGTTTCTTTGACAGTGTATCGTTCCAGTAAAGTCTTCTTTTCTTCATTTGTAAGTACTCGGTGCTCAGGAACTAAAACATGATCTTTAACATTGATCAACAACTCTGGCTCCTGCGTCTCAGAAAATATGTTGAGAAAGCGAGTCAACCGAGTAGAAAGTCACTCGTACCGTATTTCTAATGCATATTTTATTTATAAAAAATTATGAATATGATATCATTTTTGCTGTAACATTTATAAAAGAAGGTTTGTTGGGTCAACCCGACCAGACACGTTTTGACCCATACAAAAATTTGTACTATTGTTTTTACCATAGAATCCTTTTTTAACTGTCAACTTGTTCTCCCATTTTACCACATCTAATGAATAGCTAGAACAGTATCAGGACCGCCACAAACGTTTAGAGCTTGTGGTTTCTCATCCTAAATCCCCTTTAAAAGATAAAATGACTCGTTAGCTATGTCTAAACAAGATCATATATTTCATATATGCATAGAACTATAGACGAATGAGCATGTGCACACATACAAAATCAGCAGTGCATAGACTACATAGAAAACTCCAACAACAATTGGACAGTCATACAAGTGACAGATGAAAATATACATTTTGGCGTATTGGAAACTTGGTGTGAGTAGAATTTTTAGATCTGAACCACCTTCGGTTTTGATCCATAACAAAGAAATATAACAACTGACCACCTAGCATAACTAAATCAATTCTGAAGCACTGGATGCAGCACAGAATTGCAGAAAAAGGCACCTTTCGCCATTTTACCATGAATATTTGACTGTGCCAATAATCTGTATACAGTTTAATCATTTACATCACAATATAAGATATTTTGTTCGATATATATGTTCTTACTATCACGCTTAGTCTATATTATAAAGCATACATATGCCAACCAAATCCTAACCTAACAATAATAGCCAGAATGTATCATTCCGCTTCAGCCCTATTGCCCGACACAAGAGTCTTGGTCGCAGGCAGTAACATACACGCTCAGTACACTTTCGATGGGGACTACCCTACAGAACTACGAGTCTAGAAATCCTAATTCCTCATTCATCTTGCATGGAAAATTTGTATGTGTGAGAAACCAGTATTGAATGAACATGTTTTTAGATCACATTTAGAAACTGTTATGGATATAACGATTCTAGTTAAAGGCGATATCACATAGATAGGTTAAAAGAGTATGTCGATTCTAGTTAAAGGCGATATAACAAACTGTTTTGATTTTTTAGAGCATAATATTTGGATAACTGAAACGACGTATTCAACTTCACATATCATATTACACTATGAAATTCATTTTTTCACTTGAGCATTTCATCGAACACCTTCTATTCAAGTTTTGTTTCACAATCCCAATTTCTCAGCAAAATAACACAAGCTTAATATTTGTAAGTAGCCATCACTATTTGTATGTAAATACTTCAATTTAAGCTAATCAAGTTAACATCCTTCGAGCTCCATAATTCATAAATTAGGTCAAAATGCTATAAGAAACGTAAATTAACAACTAATTACAGATCCACGAGCGTTAACTGCGATAATTAGAAGAATAGTTATACCTTTGATGAATCAAATTGAATGAATTGAGATCGATCATGAAGCTAGGGTTTGTTTACACATAGTTGAAGGTGTTTGTGTGTGTGTTTTGAGGAGAAAGGAAGAAAGGAAATGAAACTTTTTGAATGATACGGTTCGGATCCCTATATAACGGACTTTTTACTAAAAGAAAAAGATGGTTGAGTCAAAGAATTCTTTTTTCCCCAATTTATTTGGCTGGCTTATATAAAAATAGAGTTGCGATCCTATAGAAAGGGGAAAAGATTAAAAAGTCTAGAAAGTCATTATATGATGACAAGTGTCCCTTCTATTATTTATGCTAGATTTGCTTTTGCTATTTCCACACCTATATTTTAGCTTATAAACATTTAATTTGTCTTTAATAAATTGCTGGACATTAAATTTTTGCTCTAAAATGTTGAACGTTTAATTTTTTTTAAACTCATGAACATTTATTTTTTTTTAAAAAGAAAATTGACGAATAGTTAATTTTATAAAAAAATAATTGTTAAATTGATGAACATTATCAAAAATAACTGAATAACATTATCAAAATTAACCGATGAACTGATGAACATTATTTTTAGAAAAACTGATAACAATAATAACTCGAACTGGTGAACATTATCAAAATAACTGATGAACATTGAATTTTTTTAAAAACAATGGTGAACTGATGAACATTATCAAAAATAACTGATGAACTGATGAACATTATCAAAATTAACCGATGAACTGATGAACATTGTTTTTTTTAGAAAAACTAATAACAATAATAACTTGAACTGATGAACATTACCAAAATAACTGATGAACATTGAATTTTTTAAAAAACAATGGTGAACTGATGAACTGATGAACATTGAATTTTTTTAAAAACAATGGTGAACTGATGAACATTATAAAAAATAACTGATGAACTGATGAACATTATCAAAAATAACTGATGAACTGATGAACATTATCAAAATTAACCGATGAACTGATGAACATTGTTTTTTTTTAGAAAAACTAATAACAATAATAACTTGAACTGATGAACATTACCAAAATAACTGATGAACATTGAATTTTTTAAAAAACAATGGTGAACTGATGAACATTGATTTTTTTAAAAAAACAATGGTGAACTGATGAACATTATCAAAAATAATTGATGAACTGATGAACATTATCAAAAATAATTGATGAACTGATAAATATTGTATTTTTTAAGAACACTACTGAACTGATAAACAACAATGGCTTCAATTGATGAACATTATCAAAATTAACCGATGAACTGATGAACATTGTTTTTTAGAAAAACTGATAACAATAATAACTTAAACTGATGAACATTATCAAAATAACTGATGAACTGATTAACATTATCAAAATAGCTAATGAGCTGATGAACATTGATTTTTTTTTAAAACAATGATGAACTGATGAACAACAATAAGTTCAACTGATGACCTACAATAACTTCAACTGATGAACATTATAACTGATGAACATTGTGTTTTTTAGTAACTGATAAACTGATGAACAACAATAACCTCAAATGATGAACATTATAAAAAATACTGATGAACATTGTATTTTTTTAAGAAAACTGATAAAACATTTCTAATTTGAAGTGATGAAGATAATCTCTAACAAATGAAACTATATACACCAAGAATTCTTAAATCACTCAACTAAACAATTACTTATCTTTTACCTTTCATCTCACCTACTTCCTTTTACTTTATCCTTTTTATCATCTAAACCATTATTAGATGAACATTGACCCAAACAAATACTCTTACTGTTGAGTTTGTATAGATCACCAACTAAACAATCATCAAATGTTTTACATTTCATCCACCTGGTTCTTTTTACAAAGTTTTTTTTAAGGCTTTGGTTCTTTTTACAAAGTTTTTTTTAAGGCTTTGGTTCTTTTTACAAAGTTTTTTTTAAGGCTTACAACTTATGGATGAATTAGTCCTTCCATCTCTATCATCTAAATCTTTATTATGACACAAAATTATCAAAAAAGAAATTTAATGCTTCTAAATGAAACCAAAACCATAAACCTGAAATCATCAACTTATGGTTTTCTCTTGCTTATTTCTCCAGTGCAAGACAATTTCTCGTGGTTGTGACTGGTTTGACTGATACTGGTGGAAGAGACGGCGGCAAAGATGGTGGCTTCCAGCGGCTTACGGTGGCTGCTGCGACGAGACTACTTGGATCTGATTCGGGAACGTGAGAGGAACCTTCACTCGCCGGAGGTGTAGTTCCAGGTAGCCGGAAAGTCGCCGGAAATCGCAAGAAACCGAAAAAAAATTCACACGAAGTCACGGCGCGTGACGACACGTGGCAACATCAATGGGGGTCGGAAAATAGTGGTTTTGGTCATGGGATTATGGTTGTGCCGGTGGTAGTGTTTGATTTTTCAATAATGAAGATGGAAATGGTGGTTGTTGTTAGAGAGAGAATATCTATAGATAATTGAGAGATGAGAGAGAAATGTATGATACGTAAGTGTGTGAAGAAGATGGAGATTGATTTTTCCACACTTTTATTTAGAGTCATTGATTAATTTGTATGATGATCCGACGGATGATAATACTTTTTAGGCTTTTTAAAGTTAACCCACTTTCTAATAGATCCTCTACCTATAAAAATAACACTTATTATATGTGGGGTAGGGGTGTGCACGGTCCAAAAAATGAACCGGACCGAGACCCAATTTCGGCAAAAATCTTAGAGCGAGACCGGACCGAATGTGGTCGCTCCGGTCTTGGTCCGGTCCAACAAGGCCAAATTAGCTCAAATTCGTCGGTTTTGGTCCGGACCGAGGACCGAATTAGCCCAAAAGCCGAGACCGCGGACCGGACCGAATCCGGTCCAGTCCGATCTCGGTCGGTCCAGTCCGTTCGAGTCGTATGCTCACCCGGGGTGTTTGTTTAATCTTATATATGGGCTTACGAACTTATTTGACTTCGACTTATATTATATAAGCCTCAATTTTTGATTTATTTTAAGACTTATGAACTTATATAATTTTATCGTATCATAATAAACTTATATAAGCCCACAACTCTCAAAATAAGCAGAAAAATTACAGCTTATAAAATAAAAGCCGAATCACAAATAAGCTAATAAGCCATATATATAAGCTTAAAACAACATTTTTCACCATTAACTTTTTAAAAATTTAGTAACCACTAATATTCGTCACTTTTTTATACCGAAAAATATCGCATATGTATAGTGACGAAATTAGTGACCACTTTTGAACTTTGTGACTAACTATTTATAGCTGACCAAATATTAGTGTCCATGTACTTTATGGTCACTATTTTACCTAAATAGTGACCAAACAAAAAGTTGGCACTAAATTTTGGTCACTATAGGCACTTTTTCTTGTAGTGGGGCTAGCATATGCTTAAACTAAGTATACTAAAATGGGTAAAAACAAGTATATACTAAATGGGTAAAAACTAGCAAATGGTATTGACCCATAACCCATGGTTTTATATATACCACTTAACCAATTTCATTGTATCTAGAAAGAAAACCATGGATCAACCCATAACCCATGACCCATAACCAAAAATACCCATGGGCAAAGAGGAGCGTTCCACGGATCCCTAGCTTTGTGCTAGCCGGATCCCAAGTGGAAGGGATCCGTGGGATCCGGGGAACAGTAGAGAATTTTCTCTATAAATAGAGAGCCATTTCTTCCTTTCTACTCATCACTTTACACACATACTTCCCCAAGTATTCTAACCATCTAACCTCAGATCTAAGTGATCTATGTAGTTTGTCTTTTGTTTTTGTGTGATCTTCTAGGTTCCTCATAAAGGCAAGATCACCACTTCTTGAAGACGAGCAAGCTCAAGTCCATGAGTTGCCATGCTTCGTCATCATCAAGACAACTAAGGTTCTATTGTTGATAGTTCTTCCTTTCTCCATAGATGTTGGGTTGAAGGCATTAGTGAAGAATGCCGAAAGTGTCAAGATGAAAGCATTAGTGAAGGGTGCCAAGCGTTGTGTCAAAGGTATTAGTGAAGGATGCCGAAGAATCAAATCAAGTCGCATTTGGAAAGAATACCTAGGTCGTATAATCGATGAGGTGCATCGTTATATATATAAGTATTTATTTATTTCCAAGGATGGTGATATCCTTGATAATGGTGTAACAAGGAGTTGATCTCCTTGATATTAGGTGTTGTGTTGTGAAGGGTAGTAGTTCCTCCATAGTAATGGAACTAGGTGCTTAGCCTAGTACCTAATAAAGGGTAGGCGACGTTGTGATAGGATTAGTTCTCCTTGGTGTGAAAGAACTCGGTGGTTAGCCTAGCACCGTATAAAGGGTAGGCGACGTTGTGTTAGGTGTGGTTTGCCTTGGTGTGAAGGAACTCGGTATTTAGCTTTGTACCAGAAAAATGTTAAGCGACGTTGTGAAGGCTTCTCCGCCATAAGGAGTTGGTGTAGTGCTTACGAACTCTCGAGTAGGTGACTCGAGGAGTGGAGTAGGGCAAAGAAGGTGTCCTTGTAGCCGAACCACTATAAATAACTTGTGTCGTGGTGATGTGCTTCTTACTCTTTATCTTTCATTATATGTTTATATATCTATCTATCAACGTCCAACATAAACAACCAAATAGATTGACATAAGTCGATCTAAATATTTAAAAGGAAGTTTTAAATTGGTAAAACTATTCAACCCCCCCTTCTAGTTTTCCACAATTGGTATCAGAGCTTCGTTACCAAGTTTCTTAAAGTATGTTGTACTTTAAAGACTTGATACGATCCGTGTATGTTTGAAAACTACAAAGAAGGATTTTTTTTAAGGGTCATATTTCTTTTAAATCATTTTGTTGGACATTGATAGATCACTATAACAAATTTTTTTTAAGAAATCTTCATGCTAGAATCTCTCCAAAAATCTTCATCTCTATTCAAAGAATAATGAAGTCAACATTCAAGGAAGGATCTAAAAAGTAATCACAACTTGCGTACACCAAGTACAAAGGATTACTTTAAAAGCTCATGAAGTATTTTTGGTATTACACCAAACCAAGAAGCATAGAGGTATGTTTTACTTTTCATTAGATAGGTTACATGAGTTTAATTGATTTCATAGTTTTCTTTGTTTAAAAATTACTAGCATCATAAGAAGTCTCTTTCGTCACTTCTTCGTCTTTTTCATCATCAGGAATAGTATTCCTCTTGATTCGTCAAACTAACGCCGTTGTCACATACGAACCCTCGATATGTGATTCATCAAAACCCGTCATCCATAAACAATCCTCATCTAATACTTCCAAACTATTTTTCTTTAAGCTAGTTATAAGCCTACTACAAAAATAATGCCAAACAACCCTTTTTCTGTCCACAGTAGCCGGATCCCTCTAGTTGTACTAGCCGGATCCCAAATACAAGGGATCCGGGGGAACCGTGGAACAGAACTCAGCTATACGCTTTCAAAAAATCACCACTGATCTTTTTCCCTCTATTCACATAACACAAAAACGACTAAGCTACAGAATTCATCCTCATTGGCTTCCATACTTTCAAGCATTCCTTCCTAGAACACCATTGTAAGTAATTACATTAACTTGTTCTAATTTTCATCATCCTCATCCTAGGATTTATGGTTTCTTAATTTCTAATCAATTAATTTAATTAGGGTTTTTCAAATTAATTATGAAAAGGGGGTTTTAACAAAATCACATTGTGTTCACAACATTGTTAATACAAATCAAAACCATAAACCCATCCCAACTAATTTTACCTAATTGAAAAATTTGTAATTTTAGGACCAACCATGCCTAAAGCTACTCAACAAGATCATCATGACACCGTTCATTACCTTACTCATTACTATCGTAAAAAGGGATTGACCAAAACCGACCGTAAAATATTAAAAATCCTTGTAAAATGACTTATCCACGAAGGTCGTGTAGTCAAGGAATGTTTCCTTGAAGATACCGACATTCGTCAAGTTTTCTCGACAATCAACTTTGATTGTCTCCTTGACATAGATGAACAAATTTGTCCGATTTTCATTTTTGAATTTTACAAAAGCTCCAGGATCATTAGAAACACCGACAATAGCATCTCAATCGCCTTCATCATCAACAAACAAAACTTTAATTTTCCTCTCAACACCTTTGCTCAAATTCTTCGCATTCCTTGTGAAGGAATTTGTATGTACTCTCAAGATTGGGCAATTAACGCTCAAAACCTTGCACTTGATCCTAAGCCTCTCTATAACACTCCTCTCGACGATCCCGAAACCATTAGAGATACTATATTCAAAGTTAGGACCGGCCAATCTCGTTACAACTATAACAAAAATCTCATTCACCGTGATCCCTTTCAAATGGAACTTTTCGAAATGTATCACATGTTTAGAAAATGGGAAGAAATCCTTAGGGAAAATGTCATTAGCCTAGTTGGAAACAAAGATCATCCAAACGCATGTCTTGTGCAAATGATCTATTGTCTTACCCACCAAAGGCCATTTAATCTTGCCTATTACATGGTAAGGAGAATGGCTGGGGTATTCAAAGCTTCCAACATGGTACTTCCGTATGGTATGCTCCTAACACGACTTTGTAAGTATGTTGGTGCACTACAACCATCTCCTATTAACGATGATCATTACCTTTCCGATCACGTCATGGTACCTCTTACCAAACAACCCTCTAAACGGTTCATGGTCAATGGAGAGAAACCTGAAGCTCTCTCGGACTCCTCGGCTGGTGAAGAAGAAGATAATGATGAGGAAGACATCGACCCCATAGCCAACATCAAATAGGAAATCCTTGAATACCACGAACAACTTCCAACCGTTCCTAACGAGACCGCGGAATTTAAACAATTGAGGGGCATGATTCAAAACCTCGCTTACAACCTCACTAAGCCGTCAAAAAGGAAAAGAAAGAATTGACGAAAGAGACAATAGGAATGTGCTTATTTTCGTGTATTTTATGTTTGGAAGATTACGTTTTAGCACTTTTGGTTTATGGAAATTTGGATATTGTTACTTTATCATACTTTTATAAGTGGTGTTTTGTGATGACATGCTTGTTCCTATTGCTTTATTTATAGATTTATTAGTGTACAAAATCTGCACATAATTTCTGTGTAGATTCTGATCTGCAGATGTCGGATCCCTAGGATTAGCCTAGCCGGATCCCTCCCTTGAGGGAACCGTGGGATCCGTAACATCAGAACAGCAATACAACATTTCTTGCATCAAGATAACTTTCTAGATAACATCTAATTAGCTAAGCATATGATTTTAGAATCCAACTAGAACAACTTCAAGGATAAGAAAGGCTTAGACTCACTAAAGGATTACTTAAAATCTTAATCAAAATGCCTCTTGATTTATCAACACATCAAAACTCACCATATTTCTGCTTCAATACTCACAAACTGTTTCTTATCTTTTGAAATACTTAAGTGGACAAATTAAACAATTTTAGGAATTTGTTTCTAATCATTTTATCTCAAAGTGAGACAAAAATTAGTTCTTTTAATTCTTGTGATTTTTAAGAATTTTTCAAATTTTACCTCAAGCTTAAATCTGATCACTAGGATCATTTATTATGACTTGACACCACAAAAGTTCATAGTGTTATCCTTGGACATCCATTGGTAGTCATCTTGTCCCATCTCCTTTCCACAAGAAGCAATTATTTGCTATAACACTTATTACCTTTGATCATTCAAGTACCCTTTCATCTTAAAACACTCAGGAGAACTGAAACACTCAAAATGAGATAGGCTCTAGCTTCTAGAAACCTCATTTCAAACCTGTCATAACTGCTGAGAGCCGGATCCCTAGGATTGGCCTAGCCGGATCCCTCCAAGGAGGGAACCGTGGGATCCGGGTGACAGTTTATGTCAAACATTGCTAAAACAATCATTTCAACTCATCTTCCTAACTCAAACACTCCATCTCATCTTAAATGAGCTCCTAGATCAGTGAAATTCTGAACCTCAACCTTGTGCATGTTGATCATCACATTTCCAAGAACATCAGTGGATTAAGTCTTAAATGCAATTGCCAAGTTCTTTCCTTTATAAGCCATATTGCTAAAAACACTTTAGTCATCAAACCCAAACACAATTATCAGCAATTACAACCATCTCCCATAGTCATTTCATCATGAGAAAAGCTCCTAGTGCTAACTCATCCACTCAAGAACCACCAAAGAAAATTGCTAGAATCATACACGAAGTTTCCTCAACCGAATCATCTCCGGTTAAGTCCACCAATGCTAGGATATCCCCTACACCAAGGAAACCAATCAAACTAATCCCCAAGAAGAGTGTTCCCACTAGGATTTCATCACCAAACTCTAATATACCAAACATACCCTCCACAACTCAACCAACATCATTAGTGCCTAGAGCCACCTCACAATCATCTCCACATTCTCACAATGTAGAAAATTTACCTTCTTGGCCATCTCACCTTTCACCATTACCAATAAATTCACTTGAAAAGATTGAGCAACAAAATCAAAGTGTTGAATCAACATGATGAGTGTGTAAATACTCATCATTTTTAGTCAAATCTGAACTGCAAAATCATCTGAAAACACTCAGAAACACATCAAAATGATCAAAATATCACAAATCAGTGTTTTATGTGTTTTAAATGCAAAAATATCAAAATCAGATGAAAAACATATCAAATTTGCAAAAATTGCAGTTTCAGTCCCCCGAGTTTCAAAAGTTGTCAAAAACAGTCCCTGAGCACATAATTTCAAAAGTAAAGTCACCAAAGATCTTTTTAAAATCATAAATTGTCATATTTAGTCCTTTGGTGGAAAATCTAAAAGTTTTGAGAAATTGCAGTTTAGTCCTTGAAAATCCAAAAATGGTCAAAATTAGTCCTTGGAAATTTTCAAAAATGTCAAAACTAGACCTTGGTCTATTTAAGGTTGGCAACATTAGTCCTTGGATTACATCTTCATAATTTACATGATTGGTCCCTTGGTTTCAAAGAATTGCAAAAAGGTCCTTGGTGTTATTAATTTCACAAACCAACCGGACCCTATTTATATATCCAAGCCCAATCCTAAACCCTTTGGCCCAATCTTCTAACCCGGTCCAAACCCCTAACCCGACCAACCCACCCGACAACCCAATGTTTAAACTAAACAAAACCCGCCCCCCTAAAACCTGTCATCCCCGACAATTCTGTCTGTCTCCCCCCTCCTCCAGCCACCTAAAATCACCCTACTACACCCATTGTCTCCCCCACCTCACCTAACATCCCACCTCATTAAATGCTCCCTCTTTCCTGTCTCTAATATCAGAAACCAATTTTTCCCGCCAAAAACAATGAATGGCCAAGATCATTTTTTTTATCATCCAAGGGCCAGGAATGAAGGTGGGATTTGCTCAGACCAGAAAAGAGAAGCTATTGGAGCTATAAAAGAGAAGGAAGAGAGAAGTTTCAAAAGTAGTTAGTTTTTATTAATTTTCTTAATGTCGTTTTTCTTTAAAATGTCTTAGTTCAGTGCAAAAGGTTGTATTTTCAAGTTCTATGTATTTCATTTAAGTTATAATATCCTTGTAATGTGTTTTGAATATCAATCCAAACTTTTTATATAAATTCCAAATTTTCTTGTTCACTGTGAAAGTTTTTAGTTTCCATTTTTATGTCAAAGCTTCTCATAAGCTTATATTGAAATCAAACAAGCTTGTTTAAGCTTACTTAAGCTTTTGAATAGCTTGGAATGCAGTTTAAGCAATTTTCCATTTTAGTCAACAAAAGTCAACAAGTGCTCATGATTGGGTCAGAAATGGATATGGGTTGATATTGATGATGGTTTTGGTTATTAGTTGGTAGTTTGGTACTGTTACTATTCTCAGATTTCATTGGACTCTTGTAAGTTTGAGCTTAATCTCAATAACTAGCTTAGTATAAAGTAGCAGTTTGCAATTTCCTTAGATCTGTTATAAAGTGATATAATTTGCTGTCTTTAGTCTTAATTTAGTATGATAGATCTGTTTTGATATGAAAAGGAGCTTGTCTTATTGATTTGGTTAAGTTGTTTGCATAATAGTTACATAAAGGGGTGTTTGGCTTGTTCAGTATAACTGTTTTCAGAGGTGTTTTGATAAAAGCTTGTTGTTTCTTTAGTCTCTAGTATCATTAGTCTATACATTGTAGTCATTTTATTGCATCATTTAATACTCAAAGTCAAACTTTGCTTGAATCTGCTCTTTATTGCTTACTGTTGGAATCAGTTTACTCAAATCCAATCAAATAGGTCTAAAACTTGTTAAGCTTGCTTGATAAAGTTACATTACCTCATATTTGATCTAAATCAGTCCTACATTTGCTTCTAAAATCCACCAAAGTCAAACTTACAAACTGTTTTTAAAAGTCAAAATGCACTTCTATACCAGTTTATGCAAAGTGTGCCTTGCATTACCTTTATTTTAGCTAGTTAAAGTCTGATATTTGGTCTACTTGCAGTCTTCTAGGTGGTCTTCAAGACCACTTATCTGGTTTTGGCTCTAGATTATCTGATAAGCTTATAAATAAGCTCGAACATGGTATCTGTTTCACTGTTTTGCTGCATCAGTTAGTTTAAGTCCCATAGCCATTTTTGTTTTGCTTTCTAGCTTCTTCATTAATAGTTCTCATTAGTTGAAACTTTGGATTTATGATCTTTGGTTGGTTGGCTTGAGAACCATACTGTTGTTTTTCCCTTTAGCTTATTGGATAAGCAGCTAGATAAGCTCAAATTTGGTTCCTGATTTCTGTTTTGCTCATGATGGCAGTTGGTTTAATCTTAGGTAGATCACTATTTAGGTGTTAGGAGTAGGTGAATATAGTTGCCTCAGAGTAGCTTTAGTACAATGTAGCTTATGTTATCAGTTGGTTCACTCTAAGTGCTTATTTACTTAATTATAAGTGCTTATTTAGGACAATTTACATAGCAGTTCTTTATTCTTCCACATAAGCATCAGTTTTTATATTTTTTATAGCTTTAGAATAAGATTTTAGTATTTCCCTGAAAGTTTCATAATTTTTAGACGCTGTTTAGTATTTTTCTTAATTAAAATCAGTTTTTAATCAATTTTAATTAGCTTTAATTGCACTTAATTGAGAAAAAGTTCCAAAAAATCATTTTTAAATTTTAATAGTTTAAGATAAATATAAAAAGCATAAAAAACATTTTTCCCTATTTTTATCCTTTTATTTGGTATTTTTCATAATTTAAACTAGATTTAAATAGATTTAAATTTGTAGAAAATAGGAAATTAATCAGAAAATTACAAAAATAGTTTTGAAAATTCTATTTTGATATTTTAGACTTTTCCAATTCATAATTTTATTTTTCTAACTTTATTTCATATTTTCTTGTATTTTAGGTTATTATTTAATAGTTAAAAATAGTTTTTAATTAGATAATTAGTCATAAAAATAATTTTCTTTTTCTAATAGTTTTCTTTTATCATTAGGTTTGTAAAAACTTCATTTTCATATTTTTAGGCTTAATATTGCTTAAGTTTCACTTTTTAATTTGTACGTCGCGTAGTTTTAATTTCATTTTGTAAAAACATAAAACAAAAACATCATTTTAATTATAGTGATAGCGTTTATTTAATAGGTTTTATCTTTCTAATTTCCTTTAATTTTCATTTTAGCCCTTGTAGTTTATGTCCTTTTTCCGTAGTTATAATAATTCCAAATCTCCTTTCCGTTCAAATCTCGCGATCACTATTCGTTCGATAATCCATTGCATAGCTCATGGGACATAACGACCGGGGAGACCCTATACTCCTCGAGATCTTCATTGATTTCGGCTTGAGCAGTTTTAAGCTGGTTACGGTCCGCCATTCACAAGTGGCGGGCTTGTGTGATTTAGCTTGACTGGTTGGCACGCATCAAATTTGCATGCGCCGCCGGGAGCTGTAATGATAATCTAACGTTTAGCGTGATTAGTGATTTGGATATTCACTTTGTCTATACCATCTCGTATGTGTTTATATTTTCTTTTCAAAAATCCAAAAGATTTTCATTTTTGTTTTCACATCATGTTTTTCAAAAATACCAAAAATAATCCTCTTTACCCTCTTACCCTTTTGATTCTTTATCCCTTTACCCTCTATCCATTTGATTCTAACTTCTATTCTCGATGGAATCTTCATTCCTTGTGTCGGTTTGGAGAACCGCTGGCTACTGCGGTCGTTGGTGTACGTGCGAACGATGCTGTAATGACATTCATAACGGAAGTTGTTTGTTTTGCGGTTCGAGGAATTCATGTTCTTATGATCAAAATTCTTTCAATGAGCCAAAATTTCTCCACTACCCACCCCAACCCCAAAATTTTTCGTTCAATCGCCAGTATTGCTATGGTTGTGGGATCCGTTAGTTGATTTTCGATGTCAACGATGTTCTTGCGAGAGTGTAAATGATCTTATGGATGGATTTTGTTCGTTTGGTGCTTCGGAAGCTGAAAACTCATGCACTTATCCGAACTTTTCCAATTATCCTCAAACGATTTTACCTCCTCAAAAGATTCATTTGAGCAAGAACCGTGCTATCAAAGTTTTAATGACACATCGTTTCAGAATGTACCGAATTGTTCTTGCACAAATTGTGGAGGTCCCCTTCAATGTCAACCGTGGAATCAAAATTACTATACTTCCGGTTTTGACAATTTCCAACCTCCACAGTACCATACGGTTCAAACTCCACCTGAGCCGTTGTCTCAAGAAATCTCCCATGATTTTGAAACCGCAATGAAAACACTTGAGGATATGATGATTAACTTTAAGAATCAAGTGAGTGGTGCAAAAACCATTGGAGAATTAAGTACGAAGAGCCGGCGCCCAATCAAGGGAGAATTATTAGCCCTATGCATGCAGGCTCCCATTCTTAAGGCAGCTCTATATGATGATGACGAGGAGGGTCTTTATCCTTTTAGAAATAATATTTCTCAACCTCCTCAGTCAGGTTGATATCCCAAAGCTTGAGATTCCATCTCAAACAACTGCTATCACACTGATATTCCCACCTCACTCAACATGGGGACGAGCATCTTGACACTGCTCGAAGGAATCGGACGACTTCATAAATTCTAGTGTTGAGAACCTTGTCTCAATCCCAAGAGAGTCACAGGAACTTCTCGAGCATATGTGTGATTCTTTCCCTCTTGAGTGTTTAAATGATCATTTGGAAACTTTCTCCGATTTTAGCGATGATTGTGCTTCCCATGGAGACATTGAGTATGTCGAGGCATCACTCCCACAGTCTGATCCTCTTCTTGAGGAGGTCACCGATGAACTCATCACATCATCCACTTTCATCGAAAGTGACGATGATCTCTTTGATTTCGGCCGATCTAGAGAGATTGAAAGTCTCCTTTATAATGATCGTTCACTCACTTCTTATCCCAATAAATTATAGAGAATGTTGATCACTTTGTTCCCGCAACATTCAAAGCTACTTTCACCAATCCTCTATTTGAATTCGACTCTGAATTCACTTTAATTTTTGAGAATCCACTCTTGATACCTGATTGAGGATAGTGATGAGCCCACAATGGAACAAGAGTTCACTATTTCACATCATGTGAATGATTCTCTTCATAAGTTATTCGGTGAACTCACTCATATCATGACTACTATATGATTGCTTGGATGGCAAAAATCATGATCGGGGGGGAAAAGTTCTCAATCATGAAAGTTTGTATTCTATGACAAATTTTCCAACCCTCCCTCCCGAGATGCTTTCCAAACCAAAGAGCTCAACCGATAAAATCCAAACGAGTGCTACTGCACTTGATCCTGAGGAAGAAGATCTTATCATGATGGTCATCATGATTTTCCTTCTTTCTTCACCTACTGGTGACTTCCTCTCTTCTTCACCGCTCGAGTGAGACACTATCTTTGACCAGGCATTTCCATGTATTTGAGCGGGTTCACTTCAGTATAAATCTCATCGTGGAACTTTCACGTACTTCAATGTTTATCCAAACATCTTGAATGAAAGTCCGATGGAGATTGTTTCTTCCACTTTGCTTTCCCATGAACAAATTAATCTGGTCGAGTCAAGCTAGCGACTCGGGAATCAAAACAAGAGCATGCTATATGGGTTTTCACCCATATTTCGTCTTTCTATCACCTAAGTGTGGGTGTTGCCCCACATGTTAAATAAAAAAAAAAAAAATCTTCTTTCTAAATAATGGCGTAGTATTTCCTTTTACGTTTTTGTTTTATCGCAGATAACAATATTCTCTAATAATATTTATCATATATTATCCTTCCAATTCCCCGCTTTTGGCCAAAATTTTTTGGAGTAAGTGTTTTGCACTTACTCATTTGGTTATCGATCCGCCATGTTTGATAAACTAAAGGATTGGCTAATCCAGGAGCAAACGGCTCTTGGTAAAGATTTCTCAAATTCGTTTATATGGCTTGCAATTTGCCCAAAATTGTATGGTATTCAACTCACCATATCCTAAAAAGTGAAGAGTTGGCTAGCCCGCAAGATTATGGCTTGTGGTAAAGGCAGAGGAAAAACCATAATTGGTAATCAGCTCACCAAAGATAATATTGATAATTTATCTAAAAGTTGGCTAGTCCAGTACGGCTTCGTAAAGACAAAATCAAATCCCGTTGAAAGTCGGTGGTTTGCTCAAAATCACATGGTTATCGGTGTACCATGGTTCTTACTTGAACTAAAACATTTGGCTACTCCTGAAGTAATGGCTTTTGGTAAAGAGATTCAAATCCATTAAGTTTTCTCAAAGATTGCTAGGGACTAGCAATAGTTTAGTGTGGGGGATTGATGAGTGTGTAAATACTCATTATTTTTAGTCAAATCAATCTGCAAAATCATCTGAAAACACTCCGAAACACATCAAAATGATCAAAATATCACAAATCAGTGTTTTATGTGTTTTAAATGCAAAAATATCAAAATCAGATGAAAAATGTACCAAATTTGCAAAATTGCGCCATCCCCGAGTTTCAAAAGTTGTCAAAAACAGTCCCTGAGCACATAATTTCAAAAGTAAAGTCACCAAAGATCTTTTTAAAATCATAAATTGTCATATTTAGTCCTTTGGTGGAAAATCTAAAAGTTTTGAGAAATTGCAGTTTAGTCCTTGAAAATCCAAAAATGGTCAAAATTAGTCCTTGGAAATTTTTCAAAATGTCAAAACTAGACCTTGGTCTATTTAAGGTTGGCAACATTAGTCCTTGGATTACATCTTCATAATTTACATGATTGGTCCCTTGGTTTCAAAGAATTGCAAAAAGGTCATTGGTGTTATTAATTTCACAAACCAACCGGACCCTATTTATATATCCAAGCCCAATCCTAAACCCTTTGGCCCAATCTTCTAACCCGGTCCAAACCCCTAACCCGACCAACCCACCCGACAACCCAATGTTTAAACTAAACAAAACCCGCCCCTAAAACTGTCATCCCCACAATTATGTCTCGCCTCCCTCCTCCAAGCCACCTAAAATCACCCTACTACACCCATTGTCTCCCCCACCTCACCTAACATCCCACCTCATTAAATGCTCCCTCTTTCCTGTCTCTAATATCAAACCAATTTTTCCCCGCCAAAACAATGAATGGCCAAGATCATTTTTTTTATCATCCAAGGGCCAGGAATGAAGGTGGGATTTGCTCGTACAGAAGAAGAAGCTATTGGAGCTATAAAGAGAAGGAGAGAGAAGTTTCAAAAGTAGTTAGTTTTTATTAATTTTCTTAATGTCGTTTTTCTTTAAAATGTCTTAGTTCAAAGGTAAAGGTTGTATTTTCAAGTTCTATGTATTTCATTTAAGTTATAATATCCTTGTAATGTGTTTTGAATATCAATCCAAACTTTTTATATAAATTCCAAATTTTCTTGTTCATCTGGAAAGTTTTAGTTTCCATTTTTATGTCAAAGCTTCTCATAAGCTTATATTGAAATCAAACAAGCTTGTTTAAGCTTACTTAAGCTTTTGAATAGCTTGGAATGCAGTTTAAGCAATTTTCCATTTTAGTCAACAAAAGTCAACAAGTGCTCATGATTGGGTCAGAAATGGATATGGGTTGATATTGATGATGGTTTTGGTTATTAGTTGGTAGTTTGGTACTGTTACTATTCTCAGATTTCATTGGACTCTTGTAAGTTTGAGCTTAATCTCAATAACTAGCTTAGTATAAAGTAGCAGTTTGCAATTGCCTTAGATCTGTTATAAAGTGATATAATTTGCTGTCTTTAGTCTTAATTTAGTATGATAGATCTGTTTTGATATGAAAAGGAGCTTGTCTTATTGATTTGGTTAAGTTGTTTGCATAATAGTTACATAAAGGGGTGTTTGGCTTGTTCAGTATAACTGTTTTCAGAGGTGTTTTGATAAAAGCTTGTTGTTGCTTTAGTCTCTAGTATCATTAGTCTATACATTGTAGTCATTTTATTGCATCATTTAACACTCAAAGTCAAACTTTGCTTGAATCTGCTCTTTATTGCTTACTGTTGGAATCAGTTTACTCAAATCCAATCAAATAGGTCTAAAACTTGTTAAGCTTGCTTGATAAAGTTACATTACCTCATATTTGATCTAAATCAGTCCTACATTTGCTTCTAAAATCCACCAAAGTCAAACTTACAAACTGTTTTTAAAAGTCAAAATGCACTTCTATACCAGTTTATGCAGAAAGTGCAGGCCTTGCATTACCTTTATTTTAGCTAGTTAAAGTCTGATATTTGGTCTACTTGCAGTCTTCTAGGTGGTCTTCAAGACCACTTATCTGGTTTTGGCTCTAGATTATCTGATAAGCTTATAAATAAGCTCGAACATGGTATCTGTTTCACTGTTTTGCTGCATCAGTTAGTTTAAGTCCCATAGCCATTTTTGTTTTGCTTTCTAGCTTCTTCATTAATAGTTCTCATTAGTTGAAACTTTGGATTTATGATCTTTGGTTGGTTGGCTTGAGAACCATACTGTTGTTTTTCCCTTTAGCTTATTGGATAAGCAGCTAGATAAGCTCAAATTTGGTTCCTGATTTCTGTTTTGCTCATGATGGCAGTTGGTTTAATCTTAGGTAGATCACTATTTAGGTGTTAGGAGTAGGTGAATATAGTTGCCTCAGAGTAGCTTTAGTACAATGTAGCTTATGTTATCAGTTGGTTCACTCTAAGTGCTTATTTACTTAATTATAAGTGCTTATTTAGGACAATTTACATAGCAGTTCTTTATTCTTCCACATAAGCATCAGTTTTTATATTTTTTATAGCTTTAGAATAAGATTTTAGTATTTCCCTGAAAGTTTCATAATTTTAGACGCTTGTTTAGTATTTTTCTTAATTAAAATCAGTTTTTAATCAATTTTAATTAGCTTTAATTGCACTTAATTGAGAAAAAGTTCCAAAAAATCATTTTTCAATTTTAATAGTTTAAGATAAATATAAAAAGCATAAAAAACATTTTTCCCTATTTTTATCCTTTTATTTGGTATTTTTCATAATTTAAACTAGATTTAAATAGATTTAAATTTGTAGAAAATAGGAAATTAATCAGAAAATTACAAAAATAGTTTTGAAAATTCTATTTTGATATTTTAGACTTTTCCAATTCATAATTTTATTTTTCTAACTTTATTTCATATTTTCTTGTATTTTAGGTTATTATTTAATAGTTAAAAATAGTTTTTAATTAGATAATTAGTCATAAAAATAATTTTATTTTTCTAATAGTTTTCTTTTATCATTAGGTTTGTAAAAACTTCATTTTCATATTTTTAGGCTTAATATTGCTTAAGTTTCACTTTTTAATTTGTACGTCGCGTAGTTTTTAATTTCAGTTTTGTAAAAACATAAAAACAAAAACATCATTTTAATTATAGTGATAGCGTTTATTTAATAGGTTTTATCTTTCTAATTTCCTTTAATTTTCATTTTAGCCCTTGTAGTTTATGTCCTTTTTCCGTAGTTATAATAATTCCAAATCTCCTTTTCCGTTCAATTCTCGCGATCACTATTCGTTCGATAATCCATTGCATAGCTCGCTGGGACATAACGACCCGGGGAGACCCTATACTCCTCAGATCTTCATTGATTTCGTGCTTGAGCAGTTTTAAGCTGGTTACGGTCCGCCATTCACAAGTGGCGGGCTTGTGTGATTTAGCTTGACTGTTTGGCACGCATCACAACACTTGCTCCAATAGCAAACTCTTTCATTCCACCCAATAGTCCATTTTGGATTATGAGAAGACATCAAAGGCAACCACCCGACCACATGGAAGTTGATGCTTCTTTACCTCAACTCTCAAACATTGTAGAGCCATCACTTAATGAGCCTCCACCAATTCCTCCTTCATTTGAAGATCCTCAATCCACTTCACTTGAACTTCCACTTCAAGAAATTCAAAACCATGACAAAGATTGCTATCATTGTAAACATGTTGAAAGATTGATACATGAACTACGTGAAGAGCAACGTTTCATGTTTCATCATCTCCTCGAACGTTTTGAAGAGGTCAACAAGCCTAAGCTACAATGAGCATCATAGTCACAAGCTCAAACTTAGAATGTTTAGGATAACTTATCTCATCCTTGATCATCATTAAGCATTTAGTTGAATTTAGAGTTTGGGTAACTCATTAGCATTAGTAGCACTTATATAGCTAGTTCATTCTCTTAGTTTTAGAGATTTGGTTAAATCATCTCTTGTTTTTATTGAATGAATATCTATATGTCATAGTTGTTATGTGCTTTATGTGTTGTGCTTGATATACTACTTCACCTATTCGTTAGCATTGAGTGAAACACTCTCATTGCTGAAGAAACTGTCAACAAACAGCCGGATCCCTCCAAAATACCTAGACGGATCCCTTCAAGAAGGGAACCGTGGATCCGTGGTACAGAAGCACAAATTTCTACTAACTTGAGTTTTATTTGCAGGAAATTATGCACTATACTCTTGTGTTCTAATCTTTACTTTGTAGATTTTCAAAATAACACATGAAGATTTTGACACCATAAAGCTAGGGGGAGCTTTGTGTCAAACGATATTGCAAAAGCATTTGCAACTTAATCTGATTTTGGATTATACTTCATGATACCCCATTGCATCTTTGCAATCTTCAAGGGGGAGCACGTTCTCGTCACTTAGACGAACTATTTGCAACCATATTTGCAAACACAATTAGTTTATTTTATGCCATGTCCTTGACGCCCTCTCAAAGGGATGGACTCGTCAAGGGGGAGTTAAGACGAGTACCATTCCCGTCACTTGCTCTCTTTACATTTTTTACACACTTTTCTTATAAAAATTGTGTTAGTTTCTTTTAACACTTTTTGTTTCGACAAAAAGGGGGAGAAGAAAGTAAAAACTACCAATTCAAATTTTTACGAATTTTAGCTTTTCCTTAAAATAATTTTATGCTTTTTCATCAACAAAAAGGGGGAGGTTGTTAATACAAATAAGCCGTAAAAACGTTTATTTATATTTTACGATCTTCTATTATTTTGTCGATAACAAACGTAAAATCATATTAACGAAACAAATAGAATACGTAAATAGTTTGAGTTAATAGTTTCCTAAACACATTTACGTTTTCACAGAAAACACTAAAACAAGTATAAGTGATTTTATGATTTAGATACATATGTACAACAACTAGTGTTTACATATTGGGCTAGCATATGCTTAAACTAAGTATACTAAAATGGGTAAAAACAAGTATATACTAAATGGGTAAAAACTAGCAAATGGTATTGACCCATAACCCATGGTTTTATATATACCACTTAACCAAGTTTATTGTATCTAGAAAAAAAACCATGGATCAACCCATAACCCATGACCCATAACCAAAAATACCCATGGGCAAAGAGGAGCGTTCCACGGATCCCTAGCTTTGTGCTAGCCGGATCCCAAGTGGAAGGGATCTGTGGGATCCGGGGAACAGTAGAGAATTTTCTCTATAAATAGAGAGCCATTTCTTCCTTTCTACTCATCACTTTACACACATACTTCCCCAAGTATTCTAACCCTTTAACCTCAGATCTAAGTTATCTATGTAGTTTGTCTTTTGTTTTTGTGTGATCTTGTAGGTTCCTCTTAAAGGCAAGATCACCACTTCTTGAAGACGAGCAAGCTCAAGTCCATGAGTTGCCATGCTTCATCATCATCAAGAAAACTAAGGTTCTCTTGTTGATAGTT
Organism: Chrysanthemum makinoi; assembly: GCA_910596185.1. Lineage (NCBI taxonomy): Eukaryota > Viridiplantae > Streptophyta > Magnoliopsida > Asterales > Asteraceae > Chrysanthemum > Chrysanthemum makinoi. Next base: position 95,507,518 of record OU343221.1, on the reverse strand, counting down.
CTTCCTTTCTCCATAGATGTTGGGTTGAAGGCATTAGTGAAAAATGCCGAAATTGTCAAGATGAAAGCATTAGTGAAGGGTGCCAAGCGTTGTGTCAAAGGTATTAGTGAAGGATGCCGAAGAATCAAATCAAGTCGCATTTGGAAAGAATGCCTAGGTCGTATAATCGATGAGGTGCATCGTTATACATATAAGTATTTATTTATTTATTTCCAAGGATGGTGATATCCTTGATGATGGTGTAACAAGGAGTTGATCTCCTTGATATTAGGTGTTGTGTTGTGAAGGGTAGTAGTTCCTCCATAGTAATGGAACTAGGTGCTTAGCCTAGTACCTAATAAAGGGTAGGCGACGTTGTGATAGGATTAGTTCTCCTTGGTGTGAAAGAACTCGGTGGTTAGCCTAGCACCGTATAAAGGGTAGGCGACGTTGTGTTAGGTGTGGTTTGCCTTGGTGTGAAGGAACTCGGTGTTTAGCTTTATATCGGAAAAAGGTTAAGCGACGTTGTGAAGGCTTCTCCGCCATAAGGAGTTGGTGTAGTGCTTACGAACTCGCGAGTAGGTGACTCGAAGAGTGGAGTAGGGCAAGGAAGGTGTCCTTGTAGCCGAACCACTATAAATAACTTGTTTCGTGGTGATGTGCTTCTTACTCTTTATCTTTCATTATACGTTTATATATCTATCTATCAACGTCCAACATAAACAACCAAATAGATTGACATAAGTCGATCTAAATATTTAAAAGGAAGATTTTAAATTGGTAAAACTATTCAACCCCCCCCCCCTTCTAGTTTTCCACAACTTTGATGCCTGGTTGCTTGACTGCATCTTTAAGATCATCTTTGACTTGTGTCTTGATAGTATTGATAACTCCATTACCCCCTGTAAGTTGGCAGTGTATATGGGTTACACATGCCAAACTTGGAAACACAATTATGGAATGGAGATCTGCTAAGTCCTTTTGTCAACACATCTGCAATTTGAGTGTGTGAGGGAGTAAAAATGGGAAGAATGACCCCTGCTTTGATCTTGTCTCTAACAAAGTGGCTATCAATCTCAATTTGTTTTGTTCTGGCATGTTGGACTGGATTGGCAGCTAAAGCTATTGAAGATTGATTGTCACAGAAGATGGAGATAGGGGTTGGTGTTGTTATTTGGAAATCCTTGAGCAAGCTAAGTAACCAAGTAATTTCACATGTGCAATCTGCAAGGGCTCTATACTCAGCTTCTGTTGAGGATCTTGAAACCACTGTTTGTTTCTTAGATTGCCAGGAAATGAGACAGGAACCAAGGAAGATACAAAAGCCAGTAGTTGACCTTCTTGAAATAGGACAACTTGCCCAATCACTATCACAATAGGCCTTAAGCTGTAAATTGTTGTTAGCTGGGAAAAACAAGCCTTGTCCTGGACATAACTTGATGTATCTGAGAACTTTGATCAAAGCCTTCCAGTGTGGTGTCCTTAGATTGTGACTGAATTGACTTAAGGCATGAGCAGCATAAGATAAGTCAGGCCTGGTAAGGGTAAGATAGAGAAGCTTGCCTACTAGAGCTCTGTATTGTGAAGGATCAGAAAGAGGTTCTCCATCTGTGTCATTGAGTTTGTCAATTGGGTTGATTGGTATATGGGCAGGCTTGAGATCCAAAACATCTGCACTTTGAAGGAGCTCAAGGGCATATTTTCTTTGTGTCATGGTGATGCCTTTTGAGTTTCTCATGAACTCTATACCCAAATAGTAGTTGAGACTACCTAGATCCTTGATGCTGAATGTTGTATCCAGTTGCTATTTGATATGATTGATGAGAGAAAGATTGTTTCCTGTGAGAAGAATGTCATCAACATAGATCACTAGAGCTAAGTAATCTTGTCCCTTTTTGTAGGTAAGTAATGAAGTGTCTGCATAACTCTGAGTGAAGCCTTTATCAAGTAGGAAGGTAGTGAGCTTAGTAAACCACTGTCTATTTGCTTGCTTGAGGCCATAGAGAGACTTTTGTAATTTACAAACAAGTATCATACTTGTATCCCTGAGGTATAGTCATGTATACTTCCTCTTCTAAATCTCTATGAAAAAAGGCATTGTTGATGTCTAATTGAGCAATATACCAGTTGTGATGGACAACAGTTACCAGCAGGGTTCTAACAGTTACCATCTTAGCCACTGGAGCAAATGTCTCTGTGTAATCTATACCTTCTAGTTGAGTGAATCCTTTTGCCACTAATCTTGCTTAAACCTTTCAATTGTACCATCTGATCTATATTTGATCTTGAATACCCATTTACTCCCAATGGGTAACTTGTTTGGTGGAAGAGAAGTGACCACCCATGTGTGATTAGAATCAAGTGCTTGTAACTCTTTATTCATAACATCTACCCATCTTAAGTCTTTGGAAGCTTGAGTGTAGTATTTTGGTTCTGTGGTATGATTGATTGTGTTTATGAAATGTCTGTGTTTGAGTGATGTAATATTGTGATAATTTAGATATTTTGAATGGTGGAATTTGATGACAGTGTTAAAAGTGTGGTTCTTCTTGGGTATGTTAACTTGAAAATCCTTAAGTTTTGATGGTATTTTGGTTGTTCTGGTGGACTTCCTAATTGGTGGTGGTGATGGTGGTGATGGTATGGGAGATGTATTAGTTGTGATAGATGGTGATGGTATTGGTGTATGTGAAGATAAGTTGGATGTGAGTTCAGATGGATTTGTGACAATTGGTGGTGTGATATGTGTAGATGACTGAGATGAAGATGATTCTGTGTGATTGTGTGTTGGTGAATTAGAAGATGTAGGTGATGGATCAGTGCTTAACTCTGATAGTATGGATGGTGATGATGAAGGATGTGTTGTGGGTTGTGTATTGTTGAGGTGTACTTCAGTGGATGGACTTGGTATGGGAAATGGTGATGTGATATTAATGGGTGGTGGAATGTTTTGAGGTTCTGACGTTGATAATGGAGTTTGATTTGGTGAGGATTGTGTTGGTTTGATGTTGAAAGGAAAGATGTGTTCATGAAATCTTACATGTCTGCTCACAAAGGTTTTGTGTGTCTTAGGGTTGTATAGGAGGTAACCTTTTTGTGTTGTGGGATAGCCAATATGAATGCATGGTATGGATCTAGCCTCAAATTTGTCTGTGGTGTGTTGATGTGCATAAGCTTGACAGCCTAGAATTCTCAAATGGTGTAGTGAAGGTGGTGTTTGATACAACATTTCATATGGACTCTTGTTGTTCAAAGGTTTGCAAGGTAATCTGTTAATGAGATAAGTGGCAGCTAAAAGACAGTATCCCCAAAAATGAATTGGAAAGTTGGCTTGAAATCTTATGGCTCTTGCTACCTCTAATAGGTGTTTGTGTTTTCTTTCTGCTCTGGCATTTTGTTGTGGAGTGTATGGACAGGTGGTTTGATGTAGAATGCCATTGGTTTTGAAAAAGTCACTTAAGGATTGGTTAATGAACTATGTTCCATTGTCACTTCTGATTGTTTTGATGGAAGTGTGAAAATGATTTTGAATGTAAGCATGAAACATTTTGATGTTTGAGATGGTGTGGTGTTTGCTTGGTAACAGATAAGTCCAGGTTGCCCTTGAAAAATCATCCACAATTGTGAGGAAATATCTACATTTATCCACTGTGGGGTGTTGGTATGGTCCCCAAACATCAACATGTATTAGTTCAAACACAGATTTTGCTTGTGAATCACTTTGAGGAAATGGTAAAGCACATTGTTTTGAAAGTGGACAAACATTACAATTATGTACAATGCAATTCTTTGAAACAGAGATTGACTTTATTTGTTGTAAAACAGATAGTAAGGGATGTCCAAGTCTTGAATTTCAGAGTTCCATGTTGTTGGTGTTGACTGTGAGTATGGTAGAGGGAGTTGCTTTAGGTTCTTGTTGAATGATGTAGAGTCCATTATAAAGGTTTCCATGGACAATTCTCTTGTGGTGGTTCTGGAAGTAACAGGAAAATGGTGTGAATAGCACAGATAGAGGAATGTGTGTGCCTAATTTTCTTACAGATAACAGGTTGTATGAGAATGATGGAATGTAAAGTACATTGTGTAGTGTGATGGCAGAGTTAATGTGCATTGATCCAAATTGGGTGACTGTTATGTTTTGACCATTTGGTAATGTGACATATATGGGTTGTGTGCAGATTTGAACATTATGCATAAGGGTTAGTGAAATGCAAACATGATCTGTTGCACCACTGTCTACAACCCAAAGATACCTTTGCCTAATCAGGATAGATGCAATGATTTTATGAGTTTTAGCACTGCTATTAGAAGCAATCAATTTGTATGACAAAGTGGTATGAGTAGCAATGAGTCTTGGAATACCTTCTGTGGGGAAAAGTGGCATACCAGTTGTCTCCTTGTTGTTTTGTAACATGAGCATCATCTGATTCAACTGATTCTGAAGCTGATCCATTCTAGCACTCATTGCAACATCATTTTGTCCTGAACCACTTGTTACTTCAGCATTGGATCCTTGTGTAGTTGCCATGTTTACTGTTCCATTCCCTGAGTAATCATTCCTGGGTGTTTGGATTGGAGGTTTGAACTTCCCATGCAATGGATGTCCAACTGGATATCCAACCAACTGATAGTATTCTTCCTTTTGGTGACCTTCTTTTCCACAATTGCCACAGAAAACCCCTTTCTTGAAGTTACTTGTTCTTGGTACTGTATCTCTTGAATTATGATTTCTTGTTGATGTGTCACCAAAACCATAGTTTCTCCCATACTTTGTGTTACTAGTGTAAGTGTTGTTCTTGGAATTGTTAGTGTGTGCAGATAATGCAACTGCAGGTGGGACTTTGATGGTGTTACCTTCTCTTTGCTTCTCCTCTTGTCTAATCATACTATATGCTTTAGCAATAGTTGGCATAGGATTCATTAGAAGAATTTGACCCCTGATATTAGCATAACATTCATCCTGACCCATCAAAAACTGAATTAACCGTTTTCTTTGATCTCTCTCACCATTGATCCTTCCATTCTCACAATTGCATGCACAAAGACAGAGATATGGTGCTTCTAATGAATCATACTCATCCCAAAGACCTTTCAACTTGTGATAGTATATTTCAATTGCAGTGTTGTTTTGCTTCAACTGAACCAAATCATGAGTGAGTTGATAAACTCTGTGTCCATCAAGTTAAGAGTAATGCTCTTGCAGTTCCTTCCATAAATCACAAGCAGAATTCACATTGTTCAATGAATTACCAATTTGTTCATCAATGGTGTTCAAGATCCATGATATAATCATATCATTTGTTCTCTCCCAGATTGGTTTGATCTCTGAATCAATTCTTGGCTCTTCATATTCACCAGTGACAATCTTGAGTTTGTTTCTTGCATCGAGAGCAATCATCATGGATCTCTTCCAAGATCCATAGTTATCAGACCCTGTGAGTTTCTTAGAGATGAGAATTAGACCAGGATGATCATGTTGATGTAAGTATAGAGGATGATTTGGTGAAGTGACGTCATCAATGGTGGTTGTTGTGGTGGTTCTGTTTGTGTTTGAGTTATCTGAAGTGCTCATGGTGTTTTGTTGATGTTGGATAGTGAATTGTTGATTGAAATGTTATGAATTGATCAGAATCTGGTGAGTATGCCGGAGAAGATGATCGGAGTTTGTTAGAGATTTGTTGGGAGTTAGTTATGGGTTGTTAGAGGTTTGTCGGAGCAACCTGGCTCTGATACCATAATGAGAAAGTGAGAGTAAACAAGATGAAGTGGAAATGATTATTCCATTACTTGAATGACAAATGAAGATTACATCAGTACTTATACAGAAATAGAAAAGGCAGGAAACTAACTAACTTGAAACTACTGTTGACTATTGTTGACTATTAACTAAGAATGTAAACTACATGTTGCTACAATTAACTAAGTATCTATGGTGATGAAGATAGTTGGATGAGATAACTGTGGAGATGATTCTTGTATTAACTTTGATGCCTGGTTGCTTGACTGCATCTTTAAGATCATCTTTGACTTGTGTCTTGATAGTATTGATAACTCCATTATATAATAAGTTCATTTTGTTTTGCTTTATGGAAAATAAGTGAACATACAACAAGTCTTGGGGGCAACACCCTCCCTAGCCCATTGGGCCATCTTCACGAGTGAACTATATAATTGAGAATTTTAAATATTATTAAACGATGAACCATACGATATCGTTTTTGGGTTATCCTCAAATGTAGCAACTACAGTTCCCCTCAAATAGCACTGTTCATTTAACGGTGCTACCAAAACACAAAGCAAAAACGATGTCGTTTCACTGTTCTTTTAACAGTGCTCCCAGAATTAAAAAATAGAATGCGTTCACTAATACATTATAGATCCAAAACTTTCTAGGATTAATTACATAAACCTCAAATCACTCTCTCACATCTTCTTCAGTTACCAAGCTTATGTATTCCCTGTATATTCATATTTCGGCCACCGGAATTATTTCCGAATCATGTACCGAACTCCTCCGACCAGAAGGTACCATCTATATCTATCTATAATACATATAATAGAAAAACAGTCAAAGGTGAATTGTTGAATTGTTGAAAAAGTGAAATTGGTCAATGGAGAGAGAAATGCATAATGTAATTAATACTCTTATTAAAACACCTTATTGCTTAAAAGTACAATTGCTTAAAAGTACAATAATTTATTCACATTGTACAACCAATTAAAAGCACATCTACCAAATTAAAAACTACCAATTAAAACACCTCTTACTAAAAAGTACAATAAAATTTTCGTAACGTACAATTTAAAGAAGCTATAACATAATCTAAAATATAAAATAATTAAACACACTAATTAATGTTATTTTTAAAACACCCTAAAATGAAAAGTACTTGTTATTTCGATGTATTGATTCGTGAACTAGGTTTGAGAAAATCATTTTTTTTGTTTTGTTTTTTTTTTTAATTTTTTTGTTTTTTTTTATTTATGGTTTTTTGGGTGGATGCGTGTGGTGTGGATGCAATACCCTGATTTGTTATGATATATGTAATAATCATTGTACGTATTTGAGAACATATTATATCTTTGCTTTGGAAATTAGTAAATGAATAAGACTCGGGTTAGATTTTTGTTAGTTTTTTATAAAGCTTAAAGGTTGTTACATATCAACATTTATTGTTCAAGATACATGCTTTTACAATGGGGTGTTTGGATTGGGTTATTTTTTTGGACCTTATGGGCTTCAGGAAAAGCTAATAAGCTCATTGTTCCAGGTATTTAGTTGTTGCCTTCGAAAAACGGGTTGTGAAAATGATGAGGATAATTGGGTTGTTGAGACAAATGAATCTGAAAAGTAGCTATGAAGTCGTGTTACTACTGATGAATCAAGGTACGCTATTGCTCCTTTTTCACTCTTTTATCTGTTGTGTTTTCTTAATATTAGGTGTGTTTGGTGTTTTTCGGTTGAAAGTAGTCTTCTGATCATATAGTTAGTTTTGGACAAATAGGCTGCTTGCTGCTACAAAATTAAACCGCAATGTTGATTGACAGGTTTTTGAATGAGAATTTTGTAGCATTGGATGAGAGTATTAGAGTCAATGAGATGTTTAAGATGAGTGATAGTTTGAAAGTGTCAAGGTTTCCATTTTGTGTGGTTGTTATGGCTGCTACTAATTAGAGGACTATGTTGCTTCAGCATGTATAGTCGATCAAATGTGTGTTATTACAATTGAGTGGATTGATAGAATGTGTTGTTTTATTTTTATTGTTCAAGATACATGCTTTTACAATGGGGTGTTTGGATCGGGTTATTTTTTTGGACCTTAGGCTGCACACAGTGGTGACCTAGGTCAACCCTGCCACATCAACTTTCTCTCTCCGACGACCTAGTTGCCACAGTGGTAACCTAGGATTTATTATTATTATTTTTTTAATTTTTTTAATTCAAACATTTTTAAAAACAAAATTAAACTTCATTTATAAAATTACTTAAACATTACAACAATAATTAAAAACTTAAACTAATAAAACGTAGACATTATAATACTTATTAAAAACTGAAACTAATAATCTAAGTTGTGTAGTTCTTTGATTGTTGCCTTAAGTTGTTGAAGTTCTTGTAGTTGTCGTGATGTCATAGTTGGTTCGAGGGGTGTATTGTAGAAAACTAATTCTTGTGTCCGGTTTGATTGTGCTGCCAATGCAAGTTGCTGACGTTGGATCTCAAGTTTCTCCCATTTGAACTCCTCTTGCCGTTGCCCTGCAAGCTCCAACTCTTTTGCTTCAACTTTAAGTATTCCTCTTCCATATTCTTATTTTTTCCCCTTTTGACATACTCGAACTTGAAAAAGTTCTTGGCCATCGTACTAACAAATGATTTAGGTGGCTCACCTAAAGGAGGCGGTGCTTTTCTTTCGTCACACCACTTTTGGTCGTGATTCTTGAGTCTCGTCCTCTTCAGAATCATCCACGTCTTGGGGATTAAAAGGACCTCTTTTTGACCCCGAGGTGGTTTCCGAAGTCTTGGATTTCTTCCGACTATTCAGGGTGAAAGAAGGCATCTCAACATTTTCCAAGCGAATTCTTCCTCAAAACTTTCCAACACTCCTTCAGCCGAACTCATGCTTGTGAATCACACGGTACTCTTTACAAGCTTTTTCATAGTCGTCTTCGTCATTCTCACCACTTCTGTGATTCTTCTTGATATTATCCATAATTGCACAAACGAAACCAACCCTAGAACGAATCCTACCCTTCCATTTGGTCGTGATGGAGTTGTAGGTTCTTTTTGAACCAGTTTCTTGTTCAAAGTACGCTATCACCTCCTACCAAAACCCATTCCGGTTGATAGCGTTCCCTCTAGCCGAATTTTCCGACACATGTATCCAAGCTTTACAAAGCGCGACCTCTTCCTCCTTTGTCCATGGTTCGACCTTTTTGTTTGCAGCATTCTTGCCCTTTTCCTTTGTAGCCCGTTTTGAACACTTTTTTGATTTGACGGGTGACGTCTCTTCGACATCGTCTTCAAGACGAATAGAACCGTGGTATGAACCTTGCCCCGAACCTTGTTCCATCGAAGCATCTTGACTCGGGTATTGTTGAGACGTATAGTTTTGAGGAGGGTATTGTTGAGACGAATAGTTTTGAGGAGGGTATTCCATAAAATCTTCAAAATCCATATCAAGATTAATACCATGAAGCGGTGAAAACGATTGATTTGGTTGGGAAGATTGGGAGAAATCCATGTTAGAATGATATGACGACCCGCTTGGTGATTGGTTTTGATTGATATTAGGACGACCCGGTGGGGAATATGGACGATTGACGTAAAATGGGTTTTGGTAGTCGTGTTTGATATTCAAAACCGGGTGCACGAAAATGAATACCCCAATTTTGTGGTGGTGTTACACCGGTTAATTTAAACGGTGGATTGGTGAGAAATTCAAATTCGGGGAATTTTGGGAAAGTCGGGATCGTCGGTTTTTTGATGTGGGAGTCTTTTTTTGTGACAAGATGAATATTGATGAGAAGTTGTTTGAATTGTGTGTTTAAAAATGTGTTTGAGGTTGATATTTATAATGTTGTAAAAGTGGTAAAGTTTTAAATTTTTTTTAATGCCAAACGGCACAAAATTGTGCTTCCCAAATCGGTTGCTCAAGCAACCTAGTTCGTCCCTCGACCGACCAAGACAACCCACCCGGCACCCACAATGGGGCAACCGATGCTCAACCCAAGGCAACCCACAAGGTCGACCGACCCACTGTGGGTAGGGCTTCAGGAAAAGCTAATAAGCTCATTGTTTCATGTATAATAGTTAAGTTTTATACTAAAGTTAACCGTATTTATTTGCTTTTGAATTATGAGCTGTCCATGTATCTCTCTTTGTGGAAATTTTTTACTAGATTATAAGTCTTGGCTACAAGTCAGTTGCCCATATCTCATTCAAACCCGTCGGGCTTAACCCAAGTCAGGGAAAAACAATAACACATGGTCACAAACTAAAAGGTCACTACCCTTTTCAAGTGAAGAGGTAAAACCTGAAGATGGTGTTGCAAAAGGTGATAACATCAAGTCTCAAGTAAACCAGGTATTTTCATTATTCAAGATTGATGGCATATGCACGGTCATGTGTGTTGTTAAAGTTGTTGTGGTTTCATTAGCAGGGTGTGAGACTCAAATAGTGACAATAGTTTAGAATTTTGTGATATGTGCTGAAGCAATTTCAGTTTGGCTTCTAATTAGTGGTTCATGTTGTGCTATAGGCTTGATTATCTATTAAGTTTTACAACTTATTTTTATTTTTTTGTGTGTTTTGTGAATATGATGAAAGTATAAAACTAAGGGTATGGCTTAAGAAGGACCTAATGTCTGTTAATTTGTAACTATGATGGGTGTAAAAATGAACATTGCATAGCGCCAACATTTTGTCAATCTATGAAGTTTCTCTAGAGACTCGGTAAATGATTTCGCTTTGTAAAGCAAACCATTGGAGCATGTTAATTAAGTAGAAGCATAGATCATATCAAACAATTAAGTGAATAGTTTAGGATAAATTTGTGCGAATTAATTATACACTCACTAATATGTTATTAGTCTGACTGTAAAAAATTTCAATCGCTTATCGAATGTATAGTTGCTAAAGTGTTTTTTGGAAGTAGTAGAGTGTGAATCCATTGATGAATTATTATGTTTACTATATACCTATTTCACACTAATTGAGCTGAGGGATATTGCGAAAGAGCGCAAAATACTAGGTTACATCAACTATAGGAAGTTAGAGCTTGCACAGGTGCTAAAAAATGATGTTAATTATGAATTTGTGTTTCTAGGGTTTGATCTGATAATTGTGTCGATTTCCTGTTTGCCTTTAGGTTGTTGCGAGGATTAGACCGAATCATTGTAATGAGAAAGGCGGCGATTATAATGTAAGGAAAGTGTTGGATGATTCATTGCGGTTGGTCAGAGGAAGTTTACGTTGGACGAGGTGCTTGAAGCGAAATCTACTCAGATATAGATAAATATAGTTTGTGGTAAGCGTGTCTGTTTCTCAGTTATAAACCTGTAAGAACTAGAAAAGGTGCATGTTCAAATAGTTTTATCGCAGGTAGAAAATTTTGTGTATATTTGTTTCTAAAATTTGTGACTATGAGGAATTAAACGATATATTGAATTTTTGAGTTGTTTAGTGTTGTAATGGGAGGATGCATTTTAATTAGTAGGTGTCTCTATGTTGAAACACGTGGTTCATTAGTACTGAGATGGTATGGATTTTAATAACAAATTTTATGTTTCTTGGTGTGTTCTAATCACAGACTGGTAAGAAGCAAAAATGGGTCAGCAAATTCTAATAACTTTATTTTAGTGATAAGATTTGAATCTATAATATAGCAGGTGGACTTTTGATGGCATTGTTCCAATATCTTATTGTTTAGTGTAGATAGTTAGCAATTCAAAGTTATATGAAAGTAGCAAAAGAGCGACATAATATATATGGTTAGGATAATTTATGATATTAGTACCAGCATCTTAAGTGAATCATGTATAACTTAATACGATACAAGTGCAGAAGTTGCAGGTAAATTAAGGCGAAAGAAGTAAACAATGTATGGCTTTAGAATTCTATGAGGTTCATGCATATGAAATGGTGTACCTGATTATATTTTTTGTCCTCTAGATATGCAATGAATCCATAACAAGAATAATATTGGAATGGATAAGTGAATGATTTGTTGAGATTGTGTAAGCTTAATAAATATTGTTTTGTTGTGCGTAGATGTAGGCATGAAGCATTTATAAGGACTTTTCTTATTGAAGTGTGACATGTTTATATATTTTCAAACAATCGTTAACAAAATTTTTCTACGTCTCAGCGCAACGCTCCCGCAATAACGTGCGTGCTACAAGACTCGTTTATATCAAATTTGAAAGAAAAAAATCTGTCATCTTTCACTTGCATTTATCCTCCCAAAAAATATCCAACAACCACATACCCAAAACTTAAACTTCAAACCTTTTTCACTTTTTCAGACTAGGTATAGAATATATTAATGTTTGGACCTCCAAATAATGATTTGAAACACTCCTTCAAAAAATTATCGTGAGGCATGGTTGAAGATAATTGTATTGTGCCCCATTCTTCAAATATGGAGAATTGAAGACTATGTCTGGTTGCGTTTTTGTTTGATTATCACTTTGACAACGACAATCTTCTCTATTCCTATCACAAATACTACTTCCCCAATCATATATTATATGGGTGTCGATACGCACGTCATCTTTTTTTAAACCTTTTCACTTTTTCAGACCAAAACATTACTTAAGGTATATAATATATTATATGGGTGTTGATACGCACATCATCTTTTTTGATGCATACACCACATTTGTGTATTACAATGTTAGACAGTGTGCATTACAGTGTTGTACAATATGGTGAATGCACATACAAAGATGATGTGCGTATCAACCCCCATATTATATGTTTGGACCTCCAAATAATATACGAAGGATTTGAAACACTACAAAAAATTATTTTGAGGCGTGGTTGAAGATAATTTTATTATGCTCCATTCTTCAACTATGGAGTTTTGAAGCCAACGTCTGATTGCTATTTGGTTTAATAATCTCTTTGACAAAGAACAATCTTTTCTTTTCCCATCGTGAATTCTACTTCCACAACCATTTTTTTACCCGCTAGATGTTTAGTTCTAGTCTGCACATACACAAATAGAGCATCAATCACACAAATAAAAGGCAGCAAGTCTTCATGAAAACCCAATTCTCTAGTAGTCAAATCTTAAGTAATAAGTATGAAATTAACATCAATCAATACCGAAGTCACTAAATCAGCAGGTGACAGTGTAAGGTCGGGGCCAACCCTGGGGGTACCTTTTTCAGTCACCAGATTCAACTGAGAAAATTAATTTACCTTATCAACATCAATTCAATACTCTACTCAAGCAATAGTATGAAAAAAATATACAAGCAAGGTATGAAAATAACATACAAGTCCATCTGCAGAGATTTTAATAATCGTGTACTCGATACGGTGGACAAGAGGCACCTGCAATAAAAAACCTACTTGATTAACAAAAGAAAAACAGAAGAAATTACTTGATGAACCTACCTGCGAGTGGTGAACAGGGAACGTGCATGTGGTGGCTAAAGTGCATGGCGACGGTGGATGTAGATGGTTATGATAACTGTGGATTTGGATATGGTTAATGGTGGTGAGGAATAAGTCGAAAGAGGATATATTTACGAAATTGCCCACACTGAAAAGGAGGACATGTCATACATTTTTAAAGAATTATCATATTTCATACTTGGAAATGCTAGTGAAAGCGTTGAAACAAAAATTTGATTCGTTAAACTTCCAACATGTTCCTAGCTCCCGATATAATAATTTTCAAATTTCAACAGACCCCAACCCAAATTGACCCAAAACCGAATAACCCGAGTTCTAAACAGGGTGGGGTTTGGGCATGTTTTTTAGTCTCGACCTGAATCGAATCGAACCCAAAATCCCTAATTATTAGCACCGAAGATATAAGCCCCAAATAAATCTAACAGATAACTTTATGCAAGAGTTACTTATTACTATACGAATCAAATATTCAAGTATATAAAAAGCTATTTAACTCCATATTTTAACTACTTATAAAGCATGGATAAAAAACTCTTAATTTCTTAATGTCTTAATTTTGTTCTATACCTATTTTACCATTGCTAACTTTCAAAACTTTGAAAAAAAAGGTTATAAATAAACGTTACACAAAACACTTAACCAAAATATCATTATAAATATATGCGGCTATAAAATCCTGTTGCTATGCACACGTAATCGTCTAGTAATAAATTTATGCCATTAATAAACCTCAAAACCCAAACGTATCATTTGTGTGGTAAAGTTGGTAAAATTACATGTAACAGAAGAGACAAAATTGAAGTAGAATTACAAATTTGAAGTTACAGGTTAAATATATAAACTTAAACATATTAATTAAAAGTCCAATCATAAACTTAAACATGTACGAATTGGAGCATAGATGAAGTAGAATACAAATTTGAAGTCTTAGATTTGGATACAGAAGAATTCAGTGATAATAGTTCTACCATTAAGTTATCAAAGAATTCAGTGATGCATAGAAGGACTGAACACGTAGACGTAAACTCTTTGGGTTTGCTATTCCAAACACCCATAAGCTGAAGAAAATCAAACAATTTCTATTCTGGGCTACCAATGAAAAAGTTTATTTACCAAAAAAATGGTTTAAACAAACAATTTGATCAAAATGATGCTACAAAATAGCAACCCCAAACACTATTTAGCTACAAAAAAAAGTTGTTTAAACAAACAGCTCTAGTCATGAATGTGAAGTAATTATAAAAGAGCGAGATTTTACCATAATATTTCCGAGGCCACCTATTTCAATAAGATAACCGTCGTCTTTATCTATTCCTGGTTTCTGAAATGAAACAAATAAAGTGAAAAAAAGAACACAACATTCTAAGTCGCAAACAATTCATCATATGTTATCTCGTAAGTATTGCTAGACTTGATAACAAATGGAATGAGTAATGTAAGTTATAATCTACTTACAAATACATGATTTTCAGCTGGTGATATCATGGCAAAGTATTGAAGCAATGTGATGAAACTAGGTAGAAGGAACACTTGAGTGAGTGAGCATATATGGTGCATGATAAATGGAACTTGAATGATACACAAAGGAGGTGGGTGGGTAGTTGCGTGGTTTTTTAATAAGGTATTTAAGATACAACCTATAAACTGAACCAACAATAAGTTGGAATAAACAAAACAGATCTTGCTGACTTGCTCTACATGAAAGAAGAACTAACTTTGATTGATTTTACAGCCTTCTTTATATCTGCACTTTGACATTATTTAAATGGGTAACGTATTGGTGTTGACATAAACGTATCGGGTCATTCATGTACCTTCTAGCTAGGGTGGTGTTAAGAGTTAATAAATTCATTCACCTACTTCGTGAGTAACTTAAGAAATACATGCATACAATAAGATAAAATTGAAAAAACATTACTACATTAAATCCGAGTAAGTTGCATCTAAATGAAACTGCCCTTATGGAGGGTCCAAGCTTTTTGACTATAAGTACCTCTATTTAGTTATCACTTATTAGCCATAATTTTGATGGTGTTAGTGGCAAGGGGGGGGGGCGGATGTTTGAATTCTTAGGGTGTTTCTTTAACGAGTTGAAGAGAGTGAATACCCTTGAAAAAAAAGTCAAAATAGACACTTATTTTGAGACGGAGGGAGTAGCTTATATGTGTTAAATAAGTCTAAACCAAGTGTTTGACTAAGTTTATATGACTGAGCTTGTGAGCTTATATAAAGAGGTTTTGATAAGCCCAAACTTTATGGATTTTCTGAGTAAGGGTGGGCTTATAAAAGAATATTATATAAAAAGACTTTTATACCATCATTTAATATTTACACTCAATTAATGATGATGTACTTTTTTGTCATTCTACTTTATTAATTATGATAAGCTAAGTTAAATACTTTGCAAAGGCTTATGAGCTCACGATATATAAGACATAAGTCGCTTATATAACATAAGTATAAGCCCAACTCATAAGCTTAGCTAAACATCCTCTTACTAGTGTAAACATTTTTGATTTTTTTTTAAAGTTAGTAAAAAATGCACTACAAAATTACGAGTGCACACCTTTTAAAATACTTCAAAATTTTCAGTGCATACCCACAAATTCAAAAAGAAGAAAGAAAGAAAAACATGCATACGGGTACTTCAAGGAAGTTAAATGGTTGATGTAATAGTAACGAGTGGGGACGTACCCATGCATTGCGGCGCGTCGAATTTGTAATCGATACGTGTATTTTTTTTTAAGTGCGGATGATAGGATATTATGATAAAGCGATATCGTTTGTAATTGTTGTTAATTATTGGTAGTGCACATAGTTTTATCTTAACATCAGGCTTATAAAGAAATGCCGAAACATGTTACATGTCTAATCTCAAATAGCATTTGTGGTTGGGCCAAGTGGTTTTTTCCATCTTTGGTTTACAAAATATTCTGCAACAGTTTATATAATACTTATGGGATGGAGTTTTTTCAAAAGGCATGTTTTCAAAGATCGTTATAGCGCGATTAGGTCTATAGTTATCATAGTCTATTACGTAGGCACATATGTTCCGAAGAAAGTACATTGTACATAGGAAGTTCTAGTGTTGTTTACAGTAGATAAGACCACATTCTTCCTATTTACTCTTCGTGTTTCATCTTTTGGTGCCTTCGTTCTGGTTGGTTGTCGTCGTATCTTCAAAGAGGACTTTTCGTGCAGACTTCTTAGGGATATCATCTTATGCACCTTCCTTTTCTATAAAGGTAAATTCTTGTTCCGGTGGCGGCGTCAATTGTTCGATTGCTCTTTTGCTACTATCAGGTGGCTGATCAATTGGTTCAATGGTTCTAGCATGCGCTGGGGTGACTGGGTCAGCGGTTGGTGCTGGTAATGCCAATGGCTTTTGATCCAATACTCCATCTTAGATGAAGGCTATGTTTGGCGAAGGGCTTATGGAGGCTTATTGGGGTTTGGGCTTTTAAAATAAATTGGCTTATAACATAAGTCTCGTTTGTCACACAGACTTATGGAGTCTTATGGCTTATAAAATAAGTCACAAGCCTCTATAAGTCCAAGCTCATAGAAGGGGCTTATAAGGGACTTATGCACAACTAAATTACTTAAGTACCTTTAAAAAATAAATAATTATCACGTAAAAGCTAAAGATATATGTGAATTTAATTTGATATATTTTTATGTGATTTTACATTAATAAGCTTCAGCTCCAACTAATTTGCAAAACAACTTTACAAAAATATAAACTTCAGTTTGCGACTTATAATATAAGCCCAAGCCCCAACCCCAGCTTAAGCCCCAGCCCCAGCCCATTGCGCCAAATATACCCGAAATCGGGTCTCCTAGCTTCATGTATCAAAGTGGAATTGGAAAATATGTTTTGTACCTTCTAGTTCTTTTAGGGAAGACGGAAGCTGGTTAGGATCCTTGTTTTCGATTTCAGCTAATACTTCATTGCAATCTCTCGTCAGTGTGTTAGCTTGCTAGCTAAAACAGGTTAAGGAAATGGTTGTTTCATTACCACCATTGCCTTAAAACAATAGTTGCGGTTAGAAGAGAAATGTTCCGTAAGTAACACACGGTTACTTATTTTTTTATAAAAAATAAGTCGGTCACATTGATTTTGTAGGACAAGTTACGGAATTCGAGTCTCCAACTCGACTATTAGAAGATAAGGCATCCATGTTCTGTTAGAAGATAACTCGACTATTAATACAAGTGGCATGCCCGAATACACCCTTTAACCAAGAACCAAAGAAGTGGAACCCGACTGCTTGCATTGATCAAATTAAACTCACACCTGCTTCTGTTTCTTAAGCTTCATGTTTACCAAAGCCAACTTGGTGCCAAATAGGTGCCTACACGTACGTCAGAAAAGGTACATACTACAGAGCAAAATCGTTATGAATCTTGTGTTCTGCATGTTGTTGAAATACTTTGTAACATAAATAAGCTGGAACCATTATAGTCAGGAATTTTTGGTAGTAATTAGTGAAAAGAAGCAACGGGCCACAACCCCTTTTTAATTAAATGCAATAAATTGAGTTTATAGGGTGATATCAGATCTAATTTGAGTTACTTTTGCAGTAGTGATGATCTAATCCTTTCTGATAATCTTGTTGACGTTTTTACTATTAAGAAGTTAACTTCCGGCCCAGAATTTGATTCAAGATATGTGGGAAACGGTGTACACTTTTTATTAAAATAATAAATCAGATTACAATAATAAAATAACAGAATGTAAAAAACAGTAAATAAACGCAGACAGAAAGGAGTAGAAGCAGAAGACAGATACTATAGACGTATAGTAAACGAAAGCAGTAAAGACACTTGCACGAGGCTCGCTTTGAATACGATTCCCTTAAAACAGATTCGCCGTCTGTTTCCCAGGGTACAACGTACGCAGCTGTTATACAGCCGGACTAGACCACTTGCCTGAAAGATCACGGAATCCTGAGCGTTTCTGATCGAAAAGATTGCTGGAACGTTTCTGTAATGGAGTTGCGTTTCTGTATCTATTTAAAACCGAATGAGATGTGTTTAATATATAGGCTAAACCTATCTTGGTCACCAAGAAAAGATATTCGCCTGTATATACACAGATACGCAAATCTGTTAACTATTAAACACGGTTTCAATATCTTCTATTTATTTAAAACCGATTCTGTCTAACTTGTCTACAAAGTTTAAATCAGTTCCAAAAATAAATAGACACAAATCTGGAAATAATGATACCGAAATCTGCAGCAAAAAGATACGCAGGTATGCGAGATTTCGGAGCTGCATTCGTGTCCGCAGGTCGCGCGGGCTCGCATGAGTTCAGAAGCTTCAAACTCATTTTGACCCAAATCTGCACCCCCTGCTGCAAGACGTAGGTGTTGGAGTAAAACCAACAAATCATTTTGAAGGTTCATATCAAGATTTCTATATAAACAAGGTTTCACTTCTTGTTTTGGGCGATGTGGGATACTCCCACTTTTCCAAATTTTGTGTTTCAAGTGCCTCACTTTGAGACACGATATCTCATTCATTTCAACTCCATTTTGGACACGCTTTAGCTCGTTGCGAAGCTCTCGTCAAGGAGAACGCAAAGCTACCAAGAAATATAAATACATATAACATATACATATATTAAATAGTGTCCAAAATTTGCAAAAACTCATTTTGCAAAACTATTTTTCCAACAATCCCCCACATGAATGGAAATCGGTCGAAAACACACGCAAGTTTCGGTGAAATTTCTGCGGTTAAGTCTTGCATAGGATAGGTAGGAGTAACCCTTTGAACCTTCCCTTGTGAGATGCACTTAGTCTCCTAGATCTGAGTAGACGCGATGTCCTTGAACTCATCATCCATTTACGTAGACGACATTACACTTCACACAAGACTCTCCCTGACACTGTCTAGTCCTCATAATCGTGTTCGTTATGGTCATGAACACTAGCCTGGTTCTGCAAGAGCTCTTAGGAATTGCGCCCCACGCTTCCCTTCGCGCTTACTCCACTCTCTCACATAGGTGATTTCATCTTGAATCTTTAAAAACATATGTTTTGTGATTTCATCTTGAATCATTATGCTTTATGATTTCATCCTGAATCATTAAAGCCATATGTTTAACCTCTCACCAAGTCACATTTGTTATAGGAATGGACTAGGAAGTTACAATATTTAGTAACCCCCCCACATTGACGTGACTTCCCCCACATTTCTATGATTAAGTTGTCCTATTGAACCCAGATCTTGGGATCTCTAGTCAACTGGGTTAGGTTTTCCTTCATAGAAACTCATTCCTTCAAGGGCTTTAGTCCCATTCCTCTAGACGACTTACTTACTAACTCTCTGCTTAAGCCTTTCGTAAGCGGATCCGCGATGTTATCCTTTGACTTCACATAGTCAATTGAGATAACTCCTATTGAGAGTAGTTGTCGATCGAATTATGTCGACGACGGATATGTCTGGACTTTCCATTATACATTATGCTATGAGCTCTGCCAATTGTCGATTGACTATCACAATGTATACTAATGGCCGTTACCGGTTTAGGCCACCTTGGTATGTCCTCTACGAATTGACGTAGCCATTCCACCTCTTGTCCGCATTTATCTAACGCGATAAATTCTGATTCCATCGTGGACTTAGCTATAACAGTTTGCTTGGAAGACTTCCAAGATATAGCTGCCCTCCTAGTGTAAACACATATCCACTAGTCGATCTAGAATCCTTTATGTGAGATATCCAATTTGCATCATCAGATCCTTCGATAACAGTTGGATATCGATCATAATGCAGTCCATAATCGCGACTGTATCTCAAATAGTGAAGTACCCTAGTCATAGCTGCCCAATGTGCATAGCTTGGGTCACTAGTATACCTACTTAGCTCAAGCTAAGCATATGCTAAGTCAGGTCGGGTACCTGTCATTAAGTACATTAACATGCCAATAACTCTTGAATACTCTAATTGGGCAACATCTAAGTCTCTATTTTTAGATAGATGCTTACTGGTGTCAATTGGAGTTCTAGCTAGGTCGGAATCCCCCGCATTATGAGTATTAAGAATTTTGTCCATATAATGTGCTTGACTTAACACAAGTCCATTCTGAGTTCGTATGATCTTTATTCCAAGGATCACATCAACCAAACCCATATCCTTCATGTCAAACTTTGATTTCAACATGTCTTTAGTAGATTTGATCATCTTGTCGTTACTGCCAACGATAAGCATATCATCAACATATAAACACAAGATTACATATCCACTATTAGTGTCTTTGACATAAACACACTTGTCGCATTCATTAATTTTGAATCCACTCTCTAGCATGGCGTGGTCAAATTTTTGATGCCATTGTTTGGGAGCTTGCTTTAAGCCATATAATGACTTAACAATCCTACAAACTTTGTTCTCTTGTCCAGGAGCCATGAAACCCTCAGGTTGATTCATGTAAATTTCTTCTTCTAAATCTCTGTTTAGAAATGCCGTTTTCACATCCATTTGGTGAACTTCCAAATTTCTTAATGCGGCAATAGCAAGTATCATCCTGATCGAGGTTATTCGCGTAACGGGCGAATATGTATCAAAGTAATCAAGACCTTCTCGTTGTCTAAATCCTTTGATTACCAATCTTGCTTTGTACTTGTCAATGGTGCCATCGGCTTTCATCTTCTTCTTGAAGATCCATTTATAGCCTAGTGGTTTACAACCAGGAGGTAAATCCACGAGCTCCCAAGTATGGTTTTGTAAAATAGAATCTATTTCACTTTTAATGTCTTCTTTCCATTGAGGTCCTTCTGAGGAAGTAACCGCTTCTCGGTATGAAGTAGGTTCGTTTTCAACCATAAAAGAAACAAAATCGGGTCCAAACGATTTCTCGGTTCTTGCCCTTTTGCTTCTTCTAGGTTCAACCTCTTCTTCCTCAGTTTGATCTTGTCTCTCATCTTGGAGATCATTATCATCTCGTTGTCTCTTATCTTGGACAACTTCTTCATCTATTCTAGATGAACTTCCAGTTTCCTTCGTTAAACAAGGAAATATAGTTTCAAAGAATGAAGCATTCCTTGATTCCATTAAAGTACCCTTTTGTATATCCGGATTTTTCGAATCATGTACGATGAAGCGATAAGCACTGCTATTCTTAGCATATCCGATGAATATACAATCCACAGATTTAGGTCCAATCTTTTGGGCCTTGGGAGTCGGTATAGCTACCTTTGATAGACACCCCCACACTGTAAGTACCTGATATGATGGTTTTCTTTCCATCCATAATTCATAAGGGGTCTCTTCTTTTTCCTTACGAGGTATCTTATTTAAAAGATAAGTAGCCGTTAGAATAGCTTCCCCCCACATGTCCTGGCTAAGACCAGAACTTATCAACAAGGCATTAACCATTTCTTTCAAGGTATGGTTTTTCCTTTCGGCAATACCGTTCTGCTGAGGTGAATAGGGAGCAGTGAACTCGTGTCTAATTCCATGTTTCGCACATAGGTCAGCGAATGGAGACACATATTCACCTCCTCTATCACTTCGGACCACCTTGATTTTTTTACTAAGTTGATTCTCAACTTCGTTTTTGTATAGAACAAACTTGTCTATAGCTTCATCTTTACTTTTCAGTAAGTAAACATAGCAATACTTTGTACAATCATCAATAAACGTGATAAAATACTTATTGCCACCTTTTGTGGGTAGTGATTTCAAATCACATATGTCAGTGTGTATCATATCAAGTGGTTCGGTTTTTCGTTCAACCGATTTGAAAGATGCTCTTGTAAGTTTGGCTTCAACACAAGTTTCACATTTATATTTTGAGTCAATATGGAAATTAGGTATGCAATTAAATTTAATCAAACGTCGCATTGAATTAAAATTTACATGTCCAAGACGGCCATGCCACATATTAGAAGACTCAATCAAATAAGCAGAAGAATTCATATTATTGATATCTTTCTTAACAACCATTACATTGAGCTTAAACATACCATTCAGGGCATATCCCCTACCAACATACACTTGATTCTTAGAAAGAACAAACTTATCAGACTAAAAACAAGACGAAAACCAAACTTGTTCAACAGCCAACCAGACACAAGATTCTTACGAATCTCTCGAACATACAAGACATTAGTCAACTTGAGCTCTTTCTCGGATGTCATCTTCAAGATTGCATCTCCTTCGCCCTTGATTTCAGCAGCTGCGAGTTACCCATGTACAACTTCTCTCCACTATCAACCGCTCTGAAAGAGTGAAACATACTCTTGTCAGACACACATGACGGTAGCCCCAAGATCCACCCACCATTCCCTGTTGTTGGAACCTACCAGGTTAACTTCAGAGATCATGGCAATGATGTCGACACCATAGCAATCATGTCCACATCTTCATTCACCATATTAGCCTGGCGTGGAGTCACCCGCCGCAGATCTTACACGTTAGCAGACGGTGACTGGGGTCACAATTGAAACACACCCCTTGGAACTTCGTTTCACAATTGCAGCTTTAGGAGCAAGGTAATCAGACTTCCCTTTGCCCTTCTTGTCATTCTTTCCTTTTCCTTTGCCTTTAGCTTTGACATTGGACTTTGAAGATGACGAAACATGCTCAGCCATATTTGCCTTTGCGAATCAGCGATATACGTGTTTTTTCGAGCCCTTGTTGTCCTGTTCAATACGAAGACGAACAACCAAGTCTTCAACACTCATCTCCTTTCGCTTATGCTTCCGGTAGTTCTTGAATTCTACCCAGCTTGGAGGTAACTTTTCAATAATAGCAGTAACTTGAAAAGTTTCACTCAAAGTCATTCCCTCAAAGATGATTGTCGTGTAGCAAAACCGCAGATCTTGAACCGACTCATCACATTCTTTGAATCATCCATCTTGTAATCCAAAAACGAGCTACCACGAACTTCTTTGTACCAGCATCCTTAGTTTTGTACTTGCGTTCCAATGAATCCCATAATTCTTTGGCGCTTTTGGTCTTGCAGACACGTTGTACAAAGAATCAACCAAACCATTCAGAACATAATTGTGACACAAAAAATCCGAATGTTTCCATGCTTCCAAGGCTTGAACAGCCTGTTGATTAGAGGATTGACCTTCTGCAAGAGGTTCCACGTTAGGTGGGTTTTCTTTTAAGAACCGCGCAAGGTTCAAAGTAGTCTGATAGAAAAACATCTTCTGTTGCCACCTCTTGAAATTCTGCCCATTGAATTTCTCTGGTTTCTCAGCATGATTAGCAATCGGTTGGTAACTGGCGCACCGCCACGTTCACAGGAGTAGTCACAGGAGGGGTAGTGGTGTTTGTCATCCTGAAAAAACAAACAGAAACAGTTAAACAAGCTGTTGTAAATTGGTATCTACTAGTACCAAATCTAATTCAACAAAACTCTATCTTGGTTTCGATGGATCACGTAAATCAGTTTATTAGAAACTCAATCTTGGTTTCGTTATAAACTGATAAGATAAACTGCTTAAAAAAAAACGTTATAGATCTGTTAATCCAAACTGTATGTATAAAACTGTTTAATATAAACTGATATCCAAAGAAACTCAACAAGGTTTCGACAGAAACAATTATCAAAGTCCGTTAATAATTAATCCGATTTTTAACAAAGTGTAATAAATTCGGTTAAAACCGAATCTGTTTTAAGACTGTGGGAAACGGTGTACACTTTTTATTAAAATAATAAATCAGATTACAATAATAAAATAACAGAATGTAAAAAACAGTAAATAAACGCAGACAGAAAGGAGTAGAAGCAGAAGACAGACACTATAGACGTATAGTAAACGAAAGCAGTAAAGACACTTGCACGAGGCTCTCATTTAATATATAGGCTAAACCTATCTTGGTCACCAAGAAAAACCTGTATATACACAGATACGCAAATCTGTTAACTATTAAACACGGTTTCAATATCTTCTATTTATTTAAAACCGATTCTGTCTAACTTGTTTAAAGATACGCAGGTATGCGAGATTTCGGAGCTGCATTCGTGTCCGCAGGTCGCGCGGGCTCGCATGAGTTCAGAAGCTTCGAACTCATTTTGACCCGTAAATCCAATTCACCCCGCTACAAGACGTAGGTGTTGGAGTAAAACCAACAAATCATTTTGAAGGTTCATATCAAGATTTCTATATAAACAAGGTTTCACTTCTTGTTTTGGGCGATGTGGGATACTCCCACTTTTCCAAATTTTGTGTTTCAAGTGCCTCACTTTGAGACACGATATCTCATTCATTTCAACTCCATTTTGGAAACGCTTTAGCTCGTTGCGAAGCTCTCGTCAAGGAGAACGCAAAGCTACTAAGAAATATAAATACATATAACATATACATATATTAAATAGTGTCCAAAATTTGCAAAAACTCATTTTGCAAAACTATTTTTCCAACAAGATATGCCTTCATGCTTAACGATACTCGACTTCTGGGTCATTTGGTTATTCTTGTATGTAAAGTACTGTGGTAGAATGTGTAAATAGCACATCATACAGGTAAATCTTTCAGAAATACTGACTGCTGACTTTATTTTGGATGGTACGTGAGATTTTACAAACAGAAGAACATTGAAATTACATCTTTGTTGTATGCTGTTTTTAGTTGACTTTACCTTAGGCAAAGGGTAAGGTTGATGGTGTTCGTTTCTTGATTTGTCATTTGGTCATTACAATCTTGGAGTCTTAGATAATTCTCGTCACAACCATATGAATATTAGTATATACGAACCAGTGTGGTGAGGATTATTTTTGTCATTTCAGTTTCCTTTGTTTATCTATTGTTTTTGCACAACTATTATGAAGGGAGTGATACAACTTTCTAACTCATACCTGTCATGGGATTTGTCGAACCATGGTTTTATGGGTTTCATAAACCATAAAAAAGTCACGCCAAAGAAAACACGACAACCATCTGATATCATATGTCCCTAACAACTTTGGAATGTCAAGTTATTTGGTACCTCATAACTTCTCAAGTTATTTGGATCGTAAATAGTCAATCCAACTTTACGAGAACATTTCATATTATACGAGTTGTTGTTGGGTCATAAGAGCAGTAGTAATGGTAAACTTATGGATAATTAGATGATCATGTCATCTTAGTGTCATCTCAGTTTCTTTCTAAGACCAAATGCCCGTAATAAGACGACTTCGATTACAACCGAAAACATATCTCACAAAAGTTAATTAAAAAAAATCACACACACAAACCATATGTAAACCTAAGGTTGGCTGAGCGACTCAACCAAGCAAAAATTAAGGGAAGGGGGGGGGGGTTCTCTTGGGCTAGACCGACCAAACCAAAGATCGCCATTACGACTAGCCTAAAGATAATAATAGCTCACATGTTCAGTATCCCAGATTAATATGCACAATTCGTTAGGGTGTACGGTTCGTTCTGTTTTTTTAGGTTGGTTAGTGAATTGGTCTTTTGTTTGGCCGAAAACCGGGTTTTTAACTGGAATTTTTTTATGTTTGGCTGGAGTTATATAATATACAAAATGAAAATGAATGAAATGACCAAATTACCCAGAACGGTGGTATATAACGAGTTATTTAAGAATTCAAAAAGAATAATAAGTCATTTTGGTTACAACATATAATATTTATAGATTTTACCCGCCATATTACCATTCACCTTTATGCCACATTAAAAAGATCTATTCAAGATTTACAAAAAGAAATCTTCTATACAATGATGTGACAAAATTATTTGTCTAATAAAATAAATTCTTTTTTTTTACAAGGGATCTACTATAGGTACCCCTGACGTGATGTTTTGTCCTCCCACCCATGGTCCCTCTCTATTTACAGTATAATACAGTTTTTATATCAGTTTTCGTTACGTATTTTCTGTCAGTTTAAGCTTTTGACTTATTAAACTTTATATTTTATGTTCCTTACTTTCAGGTTTACAGTTTTTTAATATAAACAAAATTATAAAAATAAAAAATAAAAAAACGTAAAAATACATGAGGGTAACGTTTGCTTTTTTGAAGGTATGTATAAATTGTCCCTTTTTATAATTGTTATGATTGGACAAATGATATTGTCACATCATTGTATAAAAATTCTCCTTTTTAATTTATTTTGTCAATATAGCATTTTTTTATAATAACAAATAAACTACAATATTAAATTCATAAAATGAATCAACAGAGCCAAACTGAGGATTCTAATATTATACGGGAAAATAATTTGCATGACTAAACTTGATACCTAAAGATATGTTTAACTCTAAAATCATAACACACGCCAAAATTAGTGGTGAGCATTACGAAAAAAAAAAATATACATTCCACATGTTATACGATGATTTGTTTAGACATAAATTTAATGATATGAATTAGGTCTCTATATGATTACTCATATTATACCATGGGTGATATATTTGAGGTGGTGGTTTGGCACTTTAATTCAGCGTAAATTATGTTGGTAATTTACATGCTTAAAAAAAAGCTAAAGTAGTTTTTTTGTCTTTAGCATCTTCATTTTTTTGAATGACTGAAATATATATAAATAAAAAGCTACTATCAAGGTGCTAGGAGCAAAAGTACATATAAAGACTAGAAATATACACAAGCTGCAAAAAATAGAATCTACCTGAGGCTTTAACTGCGAGGAGTCGAGGACTACAAAAAAGATGGAAAACTCTTGCCAATTACAGTAAAACTGAGACAAGAGAAAAATCCCCACGCACGGAGGCCGAGCCACCAGTTTTTACTCTAAAGTGTTTTTATGTAGACCCAAACAAGCCCTGGTAAAAATAAAACAAAAAGACGACGATTCAAAAGAACCAGATAAACTCGCGAAACTCAAAACTCCCAACAGCACACCTCAGGAACTCGAAAGACACAAAGGATTTTTTAGTCATTCTATCCAATTACACGACATATGACCCCTACTACTGAGCCAAGAAACTGAAACCAAACGAATGTTGTTGAAAATATCACTTTTTCTCATCGGCGGTGAACAAAAAGCAACACTATTGCGATACCTCTAAAGCCACCAAAGGGACGAAGCAAAAACAACAGAGGGCGGCGTTTCATCTCATTAGAATTGTTCCATGAGTCAAACAAAACCAAACCAAACCAAACCATCCAATGCTTGTAAGAAGTAAAAATGGGAAGAGGGATATCACACCATTTTCGAACTAGATTCTAAACCTCCTTAGCTATGTCACATTCCAAGAAAATGTGATTAGAAGATTTCACGTTGCCATTGAAAGAGGGATACGAGATCGTCGGAATGTCAATTCCACGAGAAGAGAGATTCGACCTATGAGGCAACTGGTTAAGCCATTCTCCAATTGAAGATATTTACTTTCTGGGGAAGAGTTTTGTCCCATTTAGTCGGAGGAGACAACGAGGGAAATGTATAGACCATAAATTGAACATACTCGAGTATTTTAGCCGTATCATTTTTCGAGTTATAAATTTATGAAACACGTAAGTTCTTTTAGCGATCTAAACAAACTACGCTTTTATCATTGTGATAATCAGAATATTGACAATATGAACATAGTTAAGCAATAAACAGGTTTTATACAGTCTTTATGTTATATGGAGTATCAATTTTATAAGTCCGCAGCGAAGAAGCACGGGTCTTATTACCTCGTTAGTTAATAAACTAATAATAAAACACCATACAAAATACAAATTTATGCCAATTGATATAAGATCATTTGAGGATAAAAGATATTTTACATATCAAAGGATCAATCTTCACCCTACATTTTTATTAGATTTAATGAATGAGATTAATCCCAACAATTAAAAAAACCTACTTTCATCATTTTTTTTCAAATATAAATATCTTTCAAACCGTTAATCGTCAAGCGAAAAAAAATATACCATTACGACGAGAATTTAATTATCTTTCTATAGATAGGCACTTTGATATACTTTCGACAAATTTTTTTTCCGTGTTTTTCACCTTTTTTTCAAGTTTTTTTCGTTTTTTTCACTTTACTGAAATTTGCATGAAAAAATCATATATGATTTAACACTAATTTGAATGCCACATGTGATATTAGTGTTAAATCATATATGATATGCATATCATATGTGATTTATCATATATGATTTAACACTAGTATCACATATGATATTATATATCATATGTGATTTAACACTAATATCACATGTGATCTTCAAATTAGTGTTAAATCATATATGATATTTCATGCAAATTCCAGTTTCGAAAAAAAACGAAAAATAAAGACGAAAAAACGTGAAAAAAACGAGTTTTTTCTTTTTTCGAAAGTATATCAAAGTGCCCGTCTATAGAAAGATAATTAAATGTTCGTCGCGATGGTGTAACTATTTTTGCTTAACGATTAACGGTTTAAGAGATATTTAAATTATAAAAAATATGTGAAATAATAAAATGTTTTTAATCTCAACTATTGATTTCTTTTTAGATGAATGGTGGAGATGAGTCCCTTGATATGTAAGAAAAGTTTGACATGTAAAATAACTCTCCTCTAACATTAAGATATTATGATAACACATCTTGACATACACACACGATTCCATCCCTTATATTATCTTTCTTCCCATAAATTACTTAGCATGCCATTAATAAACTAAATACTAACAAAGTGTGTTTATGTAGTCCTTTTTTAATCAATTTTTTTTTAGAACGGCTTTGACTGTGGCTACATGGACCCTAGCCCAGAAGGCGTAGCGACCCACACAGCCAGGAATGAACCCAGCCCAGAAGGCAATGGCGTCCAGACCTGTTACACGCACACGCCAGGAAACCTCTTATCATCTCCCCAAAGTGGGTTTGCCAAGGCTCGAACATGAGACCTCTCGGAGAAGAGTAAAACCAGGATACCGCTGGACTAAACATCCGTTGGTGTCCTTTTTTAATCAATTGAAAGCACAAAATATAAACTATCACCGTCCCAGGGGTGGACAAAGGGGTTCCTGGGAGCACGGAAACCCTATGGATTTTTCTTAGGTAATGTAAAAATATGTCAAAAATATCGATTTTTTAAAATGTCTGATCATTAATTTTGGGTTACGAGTTTCGGTACTTTTTATAAATTGAACCTAATGACTCGTCCCATTACATCATCTAAACCAATCTTATTTAGCTAAACTAATAATTAAATAGTTATATTAGTTTTCCTGTAAGAATAAAGAAACATTGTACTTTTATTGTTGCGGGATATATTCAATTCTTATTGAAGCTTTCTTATTTGTTTAGTCTCACACACAAAGATAGCCTAACATCTTTAACTCATGCACATCCTTCGCTCTTTCTGGTGGCTATAAATATTGCATTATTTCCACTAGAATTTTCAACCCTCTTTGACACAAAACTTTCTATTCTCTACCACTCTCTTCTCCTACCTTCTTGATTACATTAACTTGTATATCTATATCTATATTACATATAATGCACGAAGGCACCTCGCTCTTAATTTTAAGACGTACAAAAAATTAAACATGGTTTACAACACTTTAATGCATCAAATTTTCAGAATTACAACAAAGTAAGCATATTGTACAACAAAATAAAGTGTTATGTCATTTTAAGACCAAAATTCTATCAAACAATATTAATGCTATTAAAAACACCCTTCACCAAAAATTACAACCATTTAAGCACAATGTACAATAGCTGCAACCAATTTTCAGATTTACAAAAATAAGCATAGTGTGCAACAAAATAAGCATGATGTAATTTTCAGACTTATTTTCACACTTACAATAGTAATGTTATTAAAGTGGTCAATGTTATTAATGACTATAATGACTACTACTTACAAAAAGAAACATAGTGTACAACACTTTAATGCACATAATTTTCAGACGTACAAGACAAGAAGCATAGTGTACAACAAAACACTACATTAATGCTATTTAATATAGTCAAATATTTAACTGGTCAATAAATACAATTAATACAGTTATTAAAACACCTCTTACATAAGAAATACAAATTATCAAGCATATTGTACAACCAAATTAAACACAATTCCTGCATTAAATTTCACTACTAGAAATAATAAAGCACATTATACAAATATTCAAGCCCGAACGGGCAACGGGCTAAATAGGCTTGAGCCCGAATCGACGTGGACCAACGGGCTCGAGCCCGAGCAGACACGGCCAACGGGTTCGAGCCCGAACGGCACGGCTATACGAAATCTTGATATCCGTAAATTTTATTGTAAAAAAGAACATAATAAACTAAAATACATTATTCATCAAAATTTTTTATTTCAGGGTACCCGCCACTGCAACGCGCGGGTACCCTACTAGTATTTATTTATAAGTGATCACACTCTTTCTTTCATCAAAGTCCGAAGAGAAGAACGCTTGTATTCGCCAAAAAACGAAGTGTTGTAAAATAGGCATCACACACGTAACCATTGTTACGATTTTCTTCTTTATCTAAACTCTCTCAATCTTTGTTATTGTATATTGGTAGATCCGACTTGTGTGTATGTCGATGATAGTTGTGTAAGTGTAGATCCGAACGGTGTATAAGTCCGTGAAGTGTTGTGTGTAGATCCGGACATTGTGTAAGTTTGTGAAGTATTGTGTGTAGTGTTTTGTAGATTGGTTCTAGCTAAGATTAAAACTCAGCATTTAGCTTAGTGTTGGAAATTAGTGTAAGAAATGTTTTATGGTTTTCTCCGCCTGAAGGGAGCTTGTTGATTAGTGAAGTAACTCCCGAGTTGGGTACTCGAAGAGTAGAATAGGGTGAAGAGGAGCTTCGTGTCCAAACAACTATAAATCATCGTGTCTGATTTGCACATTCTTTGACCCTTTCTTTACGTTTATATTCTCCTTTATTGCTCATTATTATGTTTGTGTTATGTTTATGTTTGTGTAATTGGTTTTTAATATTGTGTTGTCAGTATGTGTGTCTTGGTTTGGTAAACATATTTGGAATTTGTTAGAACCGAAAATCTATGAGATTTATATGGTTTGGAGGTCGAGGTTGGTGGAAGAAGATGAAGATCTTCATCCTTTTAAAGAGAGAAAGTAGAGAGAGGGAGGAGAAAACAAATGACACTTTTATTGAATAAACAAACACTACACTAACCAAATGCTTAGCCTCACCCCTCATGGAGAGTCACGAGGGGTATTTATAGGCTCAACTAACCATAACTTTGCCACTTAAACAATACTAGTCCCTATAGGCAAAGTATACTACGCATCTAGTCCAATTCACGTAAGTGACGTTATCTTTATAAAAAAGCGAGGCTAACAATCTCCCTCCAAGATATCGTCACACGTGAATGGTTACAATGAGACCTATAAATACAAAACAAAGTAAATTACAATAGTAATGAACAATGTTGACTTTCTTGAAGTGCAGAGTCTCAGTAGTCTAGATATCGAGGCAAACTCGAAGTTCTCCCTTCCGACGATCTCGGCATTTGATCTTTGGCCGACGCACAAATCCTTGTAGCTCAACTTCAATCGTAAGCGATCTAGTTAGGTTATTACTCCCTCCTAACTAGTGAGCCTTTTACTTTCTTTTGCTCCCTCCTGAATCGACAACTCTCTTCCAACACGCAAGGAGAAAATAGACTCTTGATTGTAGCACAAAGGTTGTCGCTCGGGAACATCGAACAACATAACTCACTTAGCGTTGCATCCAAGTTGGTAAAAGCCCCATGTACACACACTACTTCCTTCTTGGTCTTAAGCACAATTCCTTTCGTAATCCAATAACGGAAGATGAAATACCAACTTCTCCCTCCTGATGGTTGCGAGCTATCGGAATCATCATAATGTTGCGCACATGCCGTATTACCTTTTTCTTGATGCAATAATAAAACCTTAGCTTGATCAAAATTCTGTGAGAATATGTCGCAAAAATACTCTCAATAATTCTCTCAAACCAACCTTAAAACGAACCTCCTTTAAATTCACCGGCTAATTGTAATGACCACATATTGACTTACATGTTATTTGTGCACCCACACTATGTCGGTTTGATATATAACGGACTAGGTATGCTTATTATGATAACCTCTTAGATGTCATATAGTCTTACATTATTATGTAATGCATTCTTAAATACGTTTACATGCTTAAAACTTTGAGTATTATGCATCTAGGCATAAATCTCCTCACACTAGAATATAATTTTCTTTTGGTATCTCAAGTGTCCCAATATAATAGGTCATAATAGTCGCAAAATGATCCTTCATCTCCTAGAATCTTCATGCACACAATTCCTTAATCATCATCTAGATCTCTTTCAAATAATCCACTCTTATTTCTAGGAAAAGTTAGGTACAAATCTAGTACTCCTCCAAATATGTTTGACAACTTAAATATTCCGTCCAGAATATTCAAGTAATTTAACTTGCGATCGCAAACGTTAAAGGTCATATCCGAAAATTCATATTCAAGCTTTTTAACCACATAAGTTAAAACGCTCATCCATAAGCTTAAAGGAATTACAAGTTCCTACATAAGTGGTTCGTAGTTCATTTCATTACTCCACTACTTACTCTAGATCACCAACCAATGGACATCACCCTCTCGCTCTACTATGAGTCCCACTTGTACTATGCTTTTCTTACTCCATCAACCCCACTACCACCATAGGCTACCCCATTCATCTAAACTTTCTTGGTTTTCATGATGTCAATTATCTATTTTTACTTATTACTTACACCTTTCTTCTTTCTAAACATTCTCTAATCATTTGTAAATTCTCTTTTTACCTAACAAATGACTATTCATACCTTTCTACACAATTCCAACATTCCTATAAACATTCTTGATCAAATCCCTAATTATTCCTTAATCATTATTGCCTAATTATTTTCTTTCTTAATGGCAATATGATTCTCACATAATCAATCATTTGATTATTTCCATTATTTGATTATTTCACATAAACTGGAAAAAATAGATAAAACTGGAAAAACTCTGCACCCCTACTGGTGACGGTCCCATAAACATAGGGGCGGTCCCTTATATATACGGGACCGTCGCATATTTACAGGACTGCCCCGAATAAGATGTCACGAACCTTTTTACTGTTTTCTTTTTCTACATCCTTGATTCACCACTCTATAGACCGGTTTCTTTTTCTCTGTTTAGAAGAACAATATTTTGAACCTTCCTATACCTTGTTTTGTCTAAAATAACAACCATTTTAATTACCCACTTCTTCATCACATCCTTCATTTCATCATGTTTCACTTTTCTGGGGCCTCTTCCCTTCAACCTATTCTCTTTTTAACATACCCAACAAAACTAGTATCACATGCACCTTCTTTGAACATGCCATGCATATCATTGTGAGTGCAAACAGTCCTTTCATGGTTTCCTCACACACATCTTCATACACATTTCTTACCATCTTCTTCAACATATGACAAAATTAAACTACCAATTTCTAATAAGAAGTCTCCCATCTTCCTCATTCTTTTTCGTCTTCACTCACTGTCAGTGCAAATGATGTGCTATAGCCTTCATTCTTACCTCTTTCTTTTATCATAGTATAACTCTATTTGAGTATATATGCTGTCATGTCAAGTCAATACATTAGACATTTGTCTAAATGACATAAATTTCTGTTGAGTCCTAGTCTTTAAGCATGCGTCTTGATTCTGTCTACCATTTAGGTTGTCATTATAGAATCAATGATTGTATATCTCTAGATTCAATTTATTTTGTGTCATACTTTAGATGTAAGTCGGGTATGTCTTGCTCTCCGATAGTGTTTTGCTATATATAGCTATTATCATAATTATATATGTGTGTGCTTGTCTACTAACTCTGTTTTGTAGCATTCCTTCATCGCTCGATTCTTTGGTAGCACAAACAAGGGGGCATACACCAAGGGGAGCATTTTCAAATGTCAAACTCATTTGCAAATCGTTGATGCATCTACACTTTTCTTGCAATGTGTATTCCATATCTATAATGCTACTCATATCTTTTTGCATACTTTGTTGCTTGAAACTAACCCTTGATGTAGGTTAAGCTTTTGCAACACATTAGATTCATGGATCCGCTAAAGTCAATATGAAAGGTTCATGGGGATGCAATGAGCTAGGGAGAGCTTGGAGGTATTTGGATAAGAGCAAGGCTTCACTAGGATGATGCAAGCTCGCCTAATGTCTATATTACTTAGTTCTTCTAATCTCTACAAGTCAAGAAATCTCTCCTATTTTCGTCGATCTTCTTTCTATCTCTACATTGGAGATACCTTTTTGCTTCGACAAAAGGAGGAGAAGGAATGTAAACAAGTAACTTCTACACTTTACTATGAGTTACAGTTTACATATTTTGTCATAATAAAAAATGAGGAGATTGTTAGTGCGAACGTTACGACATTTAATCTCTACAGTCTCTTTGTATTTTAATGATGACAAATATGTACCTTGTAAGACATAACGTAAAGTGCACTAGTTACTCGTAAACACAAATCATCAATGCATACACGCATCAACATCTCGCGGCGTCTCAAGTCTAAATCACTTAAGGTATGCACAAAAAATATACAAACTTGTTAAGTAATCAAAGAATTATTTTTGTCCTTAAACCTCATATTTTTATAAATGTGACAAAACCTTTTTACAAAAATAAATTATAAAAATTATTTTTCTAATAATAAAGAAATATTTTAATAAAAATAAATTTGAATTTGAAATCACCAAACAGTTATTTTTCCCGCCCAAAAGATAACACCTATACAAGATAAACATTTCACCACAAAAGGACAAAAACAAGAGCGTCCTAGGGACGGTCCCTTAAATAGGTGACGGTACCATATATATAAGGGACCGTCCCATATTTATGGGACTGTCCCTCGCTTCTCCTGGTGGCTATAAATACTGCATTATTTCCACCAAAAATTTCAACCCTCTTTGGCAAAAAACTTTATGT
The DNA here is from genome assembly GCA_910596185.1 of Chrysanthemum makinoi. NCBI lineage: Eukaryota > Viridiplantae > Streptophyta > Magnoliopsida > Asterales > Asteraceae > Chrysanthemum > Chrysanthemum makinoi. Next base: position 95,472,519 of record OU343221.1, on the reverse strand, counting down.
TCTCTCCCACTCTCTTCTCCTACCTTCTTTGATCACATTAACATGTAAATATTTGTTTATAAGTGATCACACTCTTTCTTCCATCAAAATCCAAAGAGAAGAATGCTCATATTCGCCAAAAACGAAGTGTTGAAGAACATGTATCACACACGTAACCATTGTTATGATTCTCTTCTTTATCTAAACTCTCTTAATCTTTGTTATTGTATATTGGTAGATCCGACTTGTGTGTAAGTCGAGGGTAGTTGTGTAAGTGTATATCCGGATGGTGTATAAGTCCGTGAAGTGTTGTGTGTAGATTCGGACGGTGTGTAAGTCTTTGTGTGTAGTATTGTGTAGATTGGTTCTAGCTAAGATTAGAACTCGACATTTAGCTTAGTGTCGAAAATCGATGTAAGCAACGTTGTGTGGTTTTCTCCGCCTGAAGGGTGCTTGTTGATTAATGAAGTAACTCCGAAGTTAGGTACTCGGGGAGTGGAGTAGGGAGAAGAGGAGTTTCGTGATCGAACCACTATAAATCATCGTGTCTGATTTGCACTTTCTTTTACCCTTTTCTTTATGTTTATATTCGCCTTTATTGATCATTATTATGTTTGTGTTATGTTTATGTTTGTGTAATTGGTTGTTTATATTGTGTTTTCAATATGTGTGTCTTGGTTTGGTAAACATATATGAAATTATGTTTATGACATAATCTATGATATGTATAGTTGTACAACCATCAAAAACCACTATTCATATTTAGCCACGCTTGATACAAAAGATTTTAGATTTTAAATAAAAACGTATTCACCCTCATCATCTACGTTTCTACAATAGTTGATAATAGAGTTAACAACATAAAGTTTATCGGTGTGTATAGGGTAGAAGGAGAGGGAGTATCGTTCGTCATTATAAACGGAGGTTTGGTAGGAGGGTAAGGTGTCGGGTGAGGAAGAGTTCCACTTATAGTTGTTGAAGCTTAAGGATAAGATAGTTGAGCTTTAGTCTATTGAAAATGCAAACAAAGAAAAAAACAAAAAAGGTAGAGACAATCAAGCTTCAATCGACTTTGGGTGGAAACTGACCAAGCTTTAGTTGATTTTAGATGTAAATAAAGAAAATAAAACGTGAAGAAAAGGGTTTCTATAAAAGAATCAAATAAGTGAGTAAATATGGTCAAATGTATAACTCTTCATGTTGACCATTTGTACTAATTGAATTTTTAACAAACCGACCCACTATATCATATCATTCTGCCAATTATAAACCTTCATGCCAAACAACATTTTTTATTACTTGCGATGAATATCTAGTCAACGTGATAGATCCGACGGCAATATGTGTCACAGTGGTGATGGATATGATATATACAACGGTGATTAATAACATATTCTACCGGAATGCAAACAGTGAAACAGACCAAGCAAAATACCTTTTTTATTTTGAAGTTACGGCAACAACATATTTCGAATCAAGCGGACACTTTTTTTCTTTTTTTTTTCATGGGTTACAATAAACTATATTTATAGGCTAACATGCGTAAATATAATAAAGATAAATATAAATCCTGTACATATTTTATTGTCAATATTCCCTCGTAGGTTGAATGGAGGGCCGAGGCTTCCGAATGGACAAGCTAGCACGAATGTTATAACCGCTTCTTCTTCTTCCTTGTTCTTGGGGCGTATCTTGTGCAGATCAGTGTTATTGATTATTGAACTTTGGCAACAAGATTAAAAGATTTTATTTTATTTTATTTTTTATTATGTATGAAAACTAACAGAAATTTTACATACACTAGAAGGGTACCCGCGCAATGCGGCGGCGGGTACCCGATGACTATAATATGATTGGAATAAATGAAATAAATGTTAAAGTTGTAAAAATTTGAATTAAAATAAAATAAACCCATTAAAAATATAAAAACTAAAAACTCATAAAAATATATAAAAATGGACGTCGAATTAAAGAGCATAAAATTTTAGAAAATATGGTGAAATTAGATTATAATATAAATAAGTACATAAAAAGATATTTTAATTTGAAAATAAAGATGAATTTTTAGTTGATAAGTGACACATGTCATTTTATAATTGGAGCTCCTTATCTTAATTTTTGGTGGTTAGGAGTTAGGCTTGGAGTTTGTTAGAAGTTAGGCTTGAGTTTGTTAAGAAGTGACACATGTCATCTCATGATTGGAGTTCCTTATCTTAATTTTAAGCCTTCTAAAATTAGAAGGCTTAATTTTTAAGCCTTCTAATTTTAGAAGGCCTAAATGCATTATAAAGTAACTAGAAGGGTACCCCAACGCGGCGCATGCCGATACCACTATAACATGATTGGAATAAATGAAATAAAGGTTAAAGTTGTAAAAATTTGAATTAAAATAAAATAAACCCATTAAAAATATAAAAGCTAAAAACTCATAAAAATATATTAAAATGAATGTTGAATTAAAAAGCATAAAATTTTAGAAAATATGGTGAAATTAGATTATAATATAAATAAGTAGATAAAAAGATATTTTAATTTGAAAATAAATATGAATTTTTAGTTGAAGTTACATGTCATTTTATAATTGGAGCTCCTTATCTTAATTTTTGGTGGTTAGGAGTTAGGCTTGGAGTTTGTTAGAAGTTAGGCTTGAGTTTGTTAAGAAGTGACACATGTCATCTCATGATTGGAGCTCCTTATCTTAATTTTCTAAAATTAGAAGGCTTAATTTTTAAGCCTTCTAATTTTAGAAGGCCTAAATGCATTATAAAATAGTATAGACTAGAAGGGTACCGCAAGCACGCGTGGTGTGATGAGATGGTGGTGACAGCGGCGGTGGTGGCGCGTGGGTGGCTGTGGTGGGAGCCGAGGGCTCAAAATCTCCAGAAATGATGTAGGTTAACCGATCTATCGAATCGGCAAGAAAAATATTTCGCCGGAAAATTTTCCGGCAATGGTGGTGGCCGGACGATGGCGGTGGTTGCCGGAGAACAAAAGGTGGCGAGGGTGGAGAGGAGAGAGGGAGTGTGTGTTTTTATGTGGAGAAAATGATTTTAATAAGAGTAAAATGGGTTTATTTAGTTCTTTCCATAATAAGCAAGTAAAAAAAGTCTGAATTTTTAAGCCTTCTAATTTTATAAGGCCTAAATGCATTATAAGGTAGTATAGATTATAGATTATAGATATAGATTATCATTAAGAGTCTAACTACAGTTCATAGATCCTATATTGAACATTATCATGGAGGAGCGTCACCGTCGCATATGGAAACGCTGGCTAATTTCCAATAAACTGGAAACCATACTAAAGAATTATAGAGTCATTTTTAGTCCATAATTTAAAAAACTGCGTCATTAACTCATTATGATTGTCTTAACTAAACTTCAACCTATTTTGATCATTAAGTGTGAAGGTTCGTGTAATACTGGTTGTCAAAATATTAAGCGTTCAACTTTATTTTTCTGGTAAAAACTATGAATTTTCTAAAAACAATTAATGTCCATTAAAACCCATATTTGAAGTTTAGAGAGATCCTGTTGTTTCAGCTGATCATTTTAACTAACCATGTAAACATATATGTACCAAAAAAGAGTTATGAAAACATTTATCAGGAAACTTCATCAAAGAGACTTGGTACAAGAAAGTAATACCATATATATATGGTTGCAGAGTATAACGTCAATACCATATAAACAATTGAAGACCATATATCTTAGGTCAAGAAGAGAGCAATTTTAAAAAGATCCAAATGTTATTAGTTTTAACATAATCTTACCGGTTTAAGGTTGTTCTCTTATAATTAACTCTAGCTAGTCTCGTATAACTCCGCCTCTTGCAGTAGTATCAGAATCCACCCCTAGGCGAAGCTCAAGGTCCACTTCGGTTGACGATGATGACGATGAAGATATTTTGTTTGACCTGATGCAAGAATCACTTGTAGACGATGACTCAATGCACAAAGAGAGTTTTAGGGATGGTTTCTCGATATTGACACTATCATCTTTCAGTATGTGGCTTCCGAGACTACTCGATTCCGTGGTCCATGGCGTCATAGGCACAGCGTCGCCCTTTTCATCGCTGCAGGATTGATCTCTTGCAGGATCCATCGAGGTCATACCAATTGTGGTTTCCATCATAACTAGGGTTTCTTGGATTGATTCTTGTAACCTGGCCCTGTCTTTTCTGTGGACATTCATGTGGCCACCCAGCGCTTGTGCATTTGAAAATCCCCGTTTGCAGAAAGTACATGTATACGACCTACTTTCTTGTCCAAAATCGTCATTGTTGGTACATAGCATGTCTTGCGAAAGTCCTGTACTTTTAGGGTTATTTATTTCCATACCAAAGGTATGTGTGTATGAGAGAGAGCGAGACTGAGAGAAGGGTTTGAATTGTTGAAATTTGAGAACTATATGTATATATCTCTCTTTTAGGGTTTTTTTTTTTTTTTTTTTTTTCTTTCTTTTCTTGATGAAAAGAAGTGGACTTTCTTGTAAACAAATGGCTGAGACATAGTGGTTGCAGATGTCTGTGATTAGGGCACTTGCATGCGCAAGATTTCATCATCATTTTAATGTGTTTTTATAAATTGATAGCACGCTAAATTCCTTTTAAAAAATAACTCAAAAAAGCGAAAAGCCATTACTCAAATCCACGAGATCAATATACGTCTATAATAAAAATGATGAGGTAAATTAATCTATTTCTACGATGTAATCCGCACATGATTTTGCTTAAACTTAAAAATCTTAATGTCACACACCGTCAAAAACGAAAATACGATGTGTAACTGAGAAAAGCACAAGCATAACTTTATAGATTTATACCTTACAATATTACAACAGTTGTTCACAACATTACAAAATATTTCTTGTCTGAAATTTAAAAGTAAAACACGTGTCTCTTTAAACTACTATTGTTTTGAAAACATGGTAGCAAAGATAATAAATATTCTAACCCCAATGCAAGTGCCTTCAAAATACCTTAATAACGATCATCTGAAAATGGTATTAAAAAACGTCAACATAATGTTGATAAGCTCATACGTTTAAGATTAAAACCACGAAGCTGCGAATGATATGATGTAGGACAATAGTGAGTATGATATACAATTACAAGCATTTTATCAAAACACTAATGGTCGCACCAACTGAACCTACCTTGATTATCACACACATAGTTGAATATTGTGGAGAGCTACCCCTATAGATCTATCATATGATTTGGCTCCTGTAAAACCCTAAAATCCGGATTCAAAATTTTGCATCTAATTTGAATTTTCCTAAGTTATTTTAAATAATTTAGAAGTGAAATAAAAACTTTAGATTATAATTTGTAATGTAAGTTAAATTAAGTTCCCTAAGTTAAAATTTTGTCCTTCACTACTTAGATATTAGTTAGGATAAATAATAATAACACATTACATATATTTACACACCTATTTATCTTAATTATTAAGAAACGAAATTTATGAATGTAAACACCTATACACGTTTTTTTTTTTAATAAAGGGTAGATTAAGATTTAGTTTCTTTCCAAAATTAAAATATGGTAGTCTACCCTTATCACATAAATTTCGGCCATTGACCCTCCCCCATATCACAATATATACGGTTGAATTATCCTCCCTATTACCGAATACTACAAACCCTAAAAGCAGAAAAATTACATCTCTCTAAAACTCCCTAAATCCGACTACTAAATCAGCCCTAAAGACTTCAAGAAAATTGACTAGAGAACTAGGAAGATTAAGGTGTGTTAGTAGCTGATTCGTGGTGATTCTTGGTGTGTTTCTTCTTGATTTGTGGCTACTAGGTATCCTCGTTATTCTCTTTGTTCTTTGATCTCTAATTCGACATATGTGTTATATATAAAACCGGATTATACATAATTATGAGACATGATTTTAGGTATGTTTTGAGATGTGTAAAATCTGTTTTAAACCTAATTTAAACATGTATAAGAATCGGATTGGGGAGTGGTTAAGAAAAACAGGTCGATTAGGGTTTGTTTTGGTTAGTTAAATTATTACCGAGTGTGTGGATATAAAAGTACACCAAATACGGTTTATGATGGTGTAATCTTTGTATGAATAGGTGTATATGTTAATATGATGTTTAATTCAGGTTTTGTGAATTTTGTGAACTCGTGTGCGTTGGAATAATTAAAACATGTTATATAATGGCCTAGAACGGATTTTTGAAATGGGTAGTTTTGAAACTCGAATTTGTGTGCATTACAACTTGAGTTTCATAAGTGTTTAATACTGTAATTTTGCTTGTAAACCTAGTTTAATGTCTTAGTTAAGTTTTTCAATTGATTTGGATGAATTTGGAGTTGTTTAGGTCATGTTTATGAATTTTATGAAATCATGTGTCAAAGCTGAATTCTGAGAACTTAATATCAGTCTTCGTTTTCGATTTTTCATTTTCGGAGTTGAGAGCTCTCCTTTTACAGGGTTGATAACTAAGATATTTTTGACTTTCTGAAATTTTTCAGGATTTTTTTGAAGTGTTAAGAAAGGTCTAATAAACATAAACTTTTGGGATATACCTTATGTGCACTTTCTATACAGGTATGGAAAGATGAACTTTTAAACCTAAAATCTTCAAAATTTTTTGAACTTACTTAACTGATGTGAGAACACCTGGAAATTTTCTCAAAATTATTGGAGTTCTTTTGATGGGTCATTAAATTCGTATGAAACTGGTCCAGACTTGAATTAAAGAATAAAAGATACTATAAGTATGATAACTAGTATAAGACCTATGAAATTAAGAAAATCTTATGAAATAAATACGTTTGTGATATGTAAGATAAATTGTGTAGATTCCGTGAAGAGGAAGTGATTCATCTCTTGTGATCCTTTTCTCATTTGCTTGCTTTGCATAAGGTACATATATTCCGTTATTTTTTTGTAAGGGCATCCATTGGTATAGTTACCCGTTATTGCTATTGATATCCGTTCGGTTATCTGATTGATATCCGTTTTGAAATTCGTTTTGATAATTGATTTTCTATCTCATTCCGATATTCTTTGGTTATCCGTTTAATATGATTTAGTTCAGTATTTGATATGATATGTTTCAGTTCAGTATTTGATATGATTGATTTGATATGATTATGATTGCTCTTATATTGCCCAGATTCTGTATCTGTATTCCTAGCCATAGAGGTACTTTGCCATGTCATTGAGGCACCGATGGCATGAAACTATTTGGGGCAGTGTGATTAGTCCCCAGCGTTCCCATTTTTGTATATGCTATATAACACTTTGGCCATTATGATTATTTGTGTATGTATGCTAGCCTTAAGCTAGTGTATATACTACATTGTTTTGCAAGGAGCGTATGGATGCATCCTAGGAAATCTGTATATGTATCTGGTGATTGATTGGTGTGTGTTCCTACACCCCATCATATTCTGGTACATTGTGAGTTAGCTACTCCATGTACAACTTATGAATTAATGGTATATGATTTGTGATATGATTATTTGGCCTATTCATGTATCATGCTTAGGCAATTTGGTAATGCACTCCGATCCTATTCTGATTGATATTTGTTGTGCACTCTGAGTTAGTATCTGATTCATATGCGTTTCGTATTCTGTTTCATCTGACATTCTCTCAGCAGGCTCTTTTCCCTTTCTTTGATTTCACATAATTTGATCCGTATTCCATTTGATTGTCTTATTATCAGTTATTGTTTATATCTGTTCACTGAGTGTTAGCTCAGCCGCGTTTTCTTTTTCATGCGGCAGGTATTTAGTTGGGAGCAGGGCTATGGGATTCGAGAGTAGGAGAGGAAGACCTAACTTAGTGAAACCTCATTATTTAGACTTATGCATTTTAGACTATCTTTTGATTTAGTATTTTGGACTATTTCATTGCATTTGGTTGTTATGTTTTGGACCTTTTGGAGTCATATGTTTTGTGACTTTTTATGATTTTAATAAGAGACTTCCGCTTGCAATATTAATAGGATGTTCTGATATGACTCCATACTGGGACATTCGGACCCTTGTCGGGTTGGGTTGTTACAGCTCCAATTGGAGTTAAACAGTTGCGCATTCGTGAACACATAAAATAAAACATTTCATAGCATATAATCACATTAACACATACATATGTCAAAAATCATGAAAACAGTAGATCACAACATAAAAGCATTTTGAAAGAACATTTGAGTACCATTTCCACCTCAAGAAAAATATATTAAAAAGTGGGGCTATGAGAACTCACAGTAAAAGCATTTTAAAAGAAAATTTGATTATCATTTCCACCCCAATGAAAATATATTAAAAAGTGAGGCTACGAGAACTCACCTCAAGTAATGAAAATAGAATCGGAAAGAATAGTCTAACAACAGGATGGAACGACACTTGGTTACGACCTAATAATAAACTTCTAGTCTTAGAAATATGCCGTATATGAGTATAACAGTGCATATGTATTTTTAAAAGTATTTGTTTTATTGGTATCGTATAATTGCTTGTGTTGTCATTAATATGTTTTAATCGAAAATAAAACACGTCAAAATGTACAGTATATATTGTTAATACAAATAAGCCATAAAAATATTTATTTATATTTTACGATCTTCTAATGTTTTGTCGATAACAAACGTAAAATCATTTTAACGAAACAAATAAAATACGTAAATGGTTTGAGCCAATAGTTTACTAACACACTTACAATTTCATATAAAACACTAACCAAGTAATATTGTTTACATGTTATAGAAATGCATATGTATAACAACTAGTGTTTACATATACTTATATATACTTAGTATATATATTGTAATGGGTAATATAACGGGTAAAAATCTAAGTATTTGACTAGATACATTGAATGTAGTTGGGTAAAACCCAAAGTCCATAACCCATGACCCATGACCCATAACCCAAATAGGAGGAGCGTCTGGTGGATCCCCATGAATACACTGGATGGATCCCTCAAGTAAGGGATCTGTGGGATCCGGGGAACAGTAGATGATTTTGCCTATAAATAGTGAGTTATTTCTTCATTGTACCACACTCCTTTTACACACATTATCTCTTAGTGTTGTAAACTTTCTATGTAGTTTTGTGTTTGTGTGATTCTCTAGGTTCTTCTTAAAGGCGAGATCACCACCTCTTGAAGTCGAGCAAGCTCATGTCCATGGGTTGCCAAGCTTCGTCATCATCAAAACTATTGATGTTATCTTGTTGATAGTTCTTTCCTCTCTCATTAGAAGTGTTGTGTTGAAGACATAGGTGAAATATTTGTAAAGGGTCAAGTAGAAGGCATTAGTGAAAGGTGCCGAAAGTATGTGTCAAAGGCATTAGTGAAAGGTGCCGAAGGTTCGTGTCGAAGGCATTAGTGAAGGGTGCTGAAGGATCGTGTCAAAGGCATTAGTGAAAGGTGCCAAGGGTGTACATTCGATATGGTGCATCGATGTACAAGATAGATTAGTTTGGGTAAAGGATATTGATATCCTTGATGATGTTGTAATAAGGAGTGTGTCTCCTTTGGGATAGGTTTTGTGTAGTGTTGGGTAGTAGTTCCTCCTTTGTAATGGAACTCGGTATCTATCCTTGTACCAGATAAAGTGTAGGCGACGTTGTGATAGGTTTGGTTCTACCTCGTGGAAGAACCCGGTGGCTAGCCTTGTACCAGATAAAGAGTGGGCGACGTTGTGAAGGCTTCTCCGCCACAAGGATTTTGTGTTGTGTAGTGCTTACGAACTCTCGAGTAGGTGACTCGGGGAGTGGAGTAGGGCAAGGAAGGTGTCCTTGTAGCCGAACCACTATAAACACTCGTGTCGTGCTTTTGTGTTTCTTACTTTTTACCTTTGCATTACGTATTTACATACTTATATATCAACATCCAACACACATATCTAATAGATTTACATAAGTCGATCTAAATAGTTTAAAATGAAGTTTTAATCGGTAAAACTATTCAACCCCCCTTCTAGTTTTCCAAAATTGGTACCAAAGCTTCATTACCAAGTTTCTTAGAGTATGTTGTACTTTAAAAACTTGATACGATCCGTGTATAATTGAAAACTACAAAGAAGGATTTTACAAAAACAAACACTATGTCTTAAAAACACTTTTGCAGGATGTTGATTAGATGACAACATTAATTATTTTTTTTTCTTTCTTACAAAATGCACTAACATTTGTTGTCATTTTGTTTAGTTAAGCTCAGTTTATTCAAGCCATAAAAATCCCTTGGTAACAAGATTACCTTTTCTAAAAAGGTATCTTAAACTACCAACTAGATCTCGAAGGAACCAGAGTTGTCTATTAATACTTTTTGTCAAAAGTAGGGGACACTCAAATTTGCATTAAAGGTATGATTCTCTTATAACTTATCTCCAAACAACATTAGCTTAGAATAAATATGCTTACATAGTAATCTATATGGTTATATTAAATTTTATTTTTCTTAGTTATAATATATGCTTTAGTGATATACGTGGCTTTATTAGGAAACCTTCTTGCATACGTGTTTCTCTTCCGTCTAAAATCTAGGTATATAAATATGTGTTACCTTAATCTAAAAAAATCAAACCTCTCTAATAATAAAACAAAACACAAATCTCAAAAATTCCCCCTTCTCCATAAAATCTCCTCCGATCGTTCCAACACCACCAAACCCCATTTTTCAAATCTTCCACTTTCAAAATACCTCTCATTCAAACTTCATCTTCCTCCTCATCTCATTTTGAAAAATCAAAACCAAGGAATAATTTCATCATCATGGTTTACATCGCCTTCGTAATCATCATCTTGACACTCATCGCTCTCTTGTATCCCATGATCAAGTTTACTCATGGATACATGTACTTTGTGTTGTTAATCTACATTTGTATCATATATCCAATCCTTTGTATTGCTCTTAGAATTGAAATGAAATATTACTAATGGCTTAGTTTATCTCGTTTATTTCTCATAATGTGTTTGTCATATTTTCTTTTTGTTCGTATCTTTAAAAAGAAACCTTGACATACTTTCGAAATCTACAATGCATACTTAAGTAGTAAATATTGGCTAAAACACACTTCTTTTTACCAACCTAAAAGTTGCAAAAATCAATTTTACGTCAAGACCACTTTTCTGTCACACTGCAGATCCACGGATCCCTAACGTGTAACTAGCCGGATCCCTTTTAAAAGGGAACCGGGAGAACCGTAGAACTGGGAAACAGAAAATCATGCAACATAAACACCACTTCATAAAAAGTTACCATAAAAGGAAAAACCCTACTAGAATATTATAACAAAGTGAGTTAATTGTCATTGTTAATAAAAATAAGGGTAATCAATGAAAACATTAGGATATTATTTTCACCTTTCGAATGTCCTCTCTTTTGATGCATCACTCTATCTTAACTTACTCATATAAATTATTCACTTCACTTCCATAGGTCTTATCATGACTCATGAGTATGAATTCGACTTTCAAATCACTTGTGTCTACATTACTAATATCTCCCTTGAGCCTAACACCTGGCAATCATGTCCGTGGGTTCAATAATCTCGAAACTCTTTGCTTTCATGAAGGACGTGTTGTTGACTCACCTCTACTATACCAGAAAGTATCAATACCTTATTCCGAACCATAGGACTAGAAGGCCTTCTCAAAATTAATGAGAGAATCTGTCCACGGTTTGTTTTGGAATTCTTCCGTCAAGTTGAACTCGTTCATAACGAGGATCGATCTATATCACTATGGTTTTGGATCAAAAACCACAAGTTTGTATTAACTCTTGGGCAATTTGCTCATATTTTCCGAATTACAAATCATGGACAATGTGCCTTCACTGAAGATTGGTTTCTTGATTCTCTCTTCAACTACCGTGAAGAAAACAGTCCATATTGTTCACACATACCTTCCCCTCAAGAATTAACTCGCATGTTATGCACTCCTCGATCCAATTACTCAAATCCAAACATAATCTATACACGTGATATCCGAGATGATCTTAAACCTCTCGCTGTCATTCTACGTGAAAATGTTTTTCAAGACACCTAGTTTGATATTTCTCTCAATTTTAGCAAATTGATTTTAGTCATCCTTACCTCAAAATGGGCCAAAAACTAGTTTTTCATTTATCAAGATTTTTAAAGAATTTTCCAAATTTCTTTTGAGCTACCATCTGATATCTAGGATCATTTGACTCCACTTGACACTCTCAAAACTCTTAGTTTCATTCTTGATCACCCATTGGTGTTCATAAAGCCCTATTTCTCTCCATAAAATGCAATCATTAGCTACCATCAATCATTTCTCTTCATCATTAAGACCCTCTTCATTTAAGACACCTAAAAAGACTGAAATACTTAAGATGTATAGTTACTAGACCTTCCAAAAACATCATTTCCCTTTCTGTTGGCTGCTGAGAGCCGGATCCCTAGGCTTAGCCTAGACGGATCCCTCATTGGAGGGAACCGTGGGAACCGGCTGCATAGAATCAGCTAATCCTAGCTAAAAAAATCATTTCAAGCTTTCCTTGGTAACTTGAACACACCATTTTGTCTTAATTAACCTCCTTGATCAGTGCAACTCTGAAGTTGACTCTTGTGCATGCAAATCATTACAATTTGAAGGATCTTAGTGGCTTAAGCTTTAAATTCACAGGTCAAATCCTTCCCCTTATAAACCACTTTGTTAGTACTTCTAAGTCACCACTTACAACTTCATTCTCAGAAACAAGAAACCTTTATATCACTAACCTTCTATCATTTCATCATGAGGAAAGCTCCTAGTGCCAACTCCTCCACCAAAGGACCACCCAAGAAACTTGCTCGTGTTGTTCATGAAATTTCTTCAACCGAATCATCACCCGTTAAATCCACAAACGCTAGGATTTCCCCTCAACCAACTCAACCAATCAAACCAATCCCCAAAAGAATTGTTCCCACAAAACTACCATTGCCAAACACTACTATACCTCCTAAACCAAACACCCCTATTTCTACTAAACCATCACCCTTAGTGCCTAGAGCTAGATCATTCACCACTCCACTTTCATCTCCACACCTCTACAACTTAGAGGAATTGCCTTCTAGGCATCTCATCCTCCACCATTGCCAACATTCTCCTCAATAGAGAGAATAGCGCAACAACAAAACCATGGTGTTGAAACGACACTAGCACCGGTATCCTTTTCTCCATCACCCTCAAATAGTCCCTTTTTGATTATGAGGAATCATCAAAGTCAACCACCCGATCACATGGAAGTAGATACCTCTCTACCACCATCCTCGACACACATTCCACCACCATCACCCTTAGTTGATCCACCTCCAAATGTACCTCCACAAATCCCTCCTTCTTTTGCGGATCCTCAACCTCCCTCGTTCAACCTTCCACCTCAAACCACTCCATTTCTACCACCACCACTTCCAAGCCATGACAAAGATTGTTATCATTGTCAACATGTTGAAGGCTTAGTACATGAACTACGTGAAGAGCTACGTTTCATGTGTTATCACCTCCTTGAACGTTTCGATGAGGTCAACAAAACTAATCATTCCTAAGCTTAAGGATTCAAGTGGTGTTCTAGTCTTAAGCTTAACTTAGATTGATTAGGAATCATATTTCATGTTTAGATCATTCTCTTAGTTTTAGAGATATGTATATCATTTCTCATGTTTTTATGAAATTACATGTTATATGCCATATGGTCATGAGAATATGTTTGGTGCCTTAATACATAACTCATTTTGATGTTGACATCACATTTTACATCTACATTGCTGTTATAAGTATGCAGGCAGACGGATCCCTCACTTTGGTCTAGACGGATCCCTCCCAGGGAGGAACCGTGGGATCCGTGCAACAGAAACAATTTTTCTTACTAATTTGAGTCTTATTTGCAAAAAATTATGCATCATATACTTGTTTTGTAACCTTTGTTTTATAGATTTTCAATATACACTTGAACACTTTGACACCCTCAACACGGGGGAGTTTCTTGTCAAAGCAAAACATTGCAAAAACGCTGAATACTTTCAAAGGAGCACTTGTCAAGGGGGAGCATGTTCGTCGAAAAGACAAAACCATTTGCAAACAAAATTGCAAAACCCTCGCTTAGTCTTCCTAATTACTTGATGCCCTCACAAAGGGAATCACCCATCAAGGGGAGCTAAGACAAGAATTCTTCTCTTCTCCTACTCTCTATTTTTCATATTTTTACTTTTCACGTGTTTTTTTTCTTCAAACAATGTGTTAGATTCTTTTCGACGCTCTTTTTGTTTCGACAAAAAGGGGGAGAAGAGAGTAAAAACTCCAATTCAAACTTTTACGAATTTTAGTTTTTCCTAAAAATAATCTTATGTCTTGTCATCAACAAAAAGGGGCAGATTGTTAATACAAATAAGCCGTAAAAAGTTTATTTATATTTTACGATTCTAATGTTTTGTCGATAACAAACGTAAAATCATTTTAACGAAACAAATAAAATACATAAATGGTTTGAGCCAATAGTTTACTAACAAACTTACATTTTCATATAAAACACTAACCAAGTAATAGTGTTTACATGTTATAGAAATGCATATGTAGAACAACTAGTGTTTACATATACTTATATATACTTAGTATATATATTGTAATGGGTAATGTAATGGGTAAAAATCTGAGTACTTAACCCATTGACTAGATACATTGAATACAGTTGGGTAAAACCCAAAGTCCATAACCCATGACCCATAACCCAAATAGGAGGAGCGTCTGACGGATTCCCAGGAATACACTTGACGGATCCCTCAAGCAAGGGATCCGTGGGATCCGGGGAACAGTAGATGATTTTGCCTATAAATAGTGAGCCATTTCTTCATTGTAACACACTCCTTTTACACACATTCACTCTTAGTGTTGTAAGCTCTCTAACCTCAGATCCAAAGGATCTTTCTATATAGTTTTGTGTTTGTGTGATTCTCTAAGTTCCTCTTAAAGGCGAGATCACCACCTCTTGAAGTCGAGCAAGCTCAAGTTAATGGGTTGCCAAGCTTCGTCATCATCAAGACTACTGATGTTATCTTGTTGATAGTTCTTTCCTCTCTCATTTGAAGTGTTGTGTTGAAGACATAGGTGAAAGATGTCTAAAGGGGTCAAGTAGAAGGCATTAGTGAAAGGTGCCGAAAGTTTGTGTCAAAGGCATTAGTGAAAGGTGCCGAAGGTCCGTGTCGAAGGCATTAGTGAAGGGTGCTGAAGGATTATGTCAAAGGCATTAGTGAAAAGTGCCAAGGGTGTATATTCGATATGGTGCATCGATGTACAAGATAGATTAGTTTGGGTAAAGGATATTGATTTCCTTGATGATGTTGTAATAAGGAGTGTGTCTCCTTTGGGATAGGTGTTGTGTAGTGTTGGGTAGTAGTTCCTCCTTTTTATGGAACTCGGTATCTAGCCTTGTACCAGAAAAAATGTACGCGACGTTATGATAGGTTTGGTTCTACCTCGTGGAAGAACCCGGTGTCTAGCCTTGTACCGGATAAAGAGTTGGCGACGTTGTGAAGATTTCTCCGCCACAAGGAGTTTGTGTTGTGTAGTGCTTACGAACTCTCGAGTAGGTGACTCGGGGAGTGGAGTAGGGCAAGGAAGATGTCCTTGTAGCCGAACCACTATAAACACTCGTGTCGTGGTTTTTTGTTTCTTACTCTTTACCTTTGCATTACGTATTTACATACTTATCTATAAACATCTAACACACACATCTAATAGATTGACATAAGTCGATCTAAATAGTTTAAAACGAAGTTTTAATCGGTAAAACTATTCAAACCCCCCCTCCCCTTCTAGTTTTCCACATATATCATATATAGTATTAGAAATTAGATGCGTGAAACGAATAAACGAGAAAATAAGTGAACGAGAGAGAAATTGAACAAGTGTCTAAATACACAAAAAATGTATAACAAAGTATTTAATATATACCATATATATTATGTAAGAAAATAATAAGTAACCAACATACGTCAAATGTACGACAAAGTATAATATATACTATATATATTAGAAGATAACAATTAGTAAACATGTTTCTGCAATTTACCCGGTAAACCCAATTAAATAGATAAGATGTTCACATAATAAGCGTTAATACATCTCAATACAAATATTAATATAATAGTCATTTTATAAAATAAAATATACTTTCGTCTTATAGTCGGTGGATAAAATAATAAAATTTTATTATTTCGTCTTCTGGTCGTGTTTATGAAAGATAGTAAGAAAATAAGGATGTAACTTGTATATTAGTCGAGTTTAAGTAAAAACACCAATTATTAATTATAATTTCGTCCTTTTGTCAGGTTTTAAGAAAATAAGTTTTGTAAAATATTTCTAAGTGTGAAATTTTAATAAAAATCGGGCATGACACTTTCGTTTATATACTGATGTGTTACGTGTAGTGCAAGTTTTAAAAATTTATAAACACGATTTAACCATCTAATTCTATTAACACATACGAGCAAGTATACTCGTCCGTGATAGCAAAGTTGGGTAAGTCGAGATCGTCCCAAGGGATTTTGTGTTCGAAATTGTTTTGATGAAAAGATTCCAACAAGAAAGATTGTCAAGGCTTCCTCAAATAGTGATGTTTATAGTGAAATTCAATAATAAGAAATATATATACTTGTGTGTAGTCTATAATCAATCACAATTAGTATTCATGAAGGCTTGGTGTAAACTCTTGATGTGATGCACAAATCATAAGCAAATGATCCCCAACCATGGTATATGTTTGTAAAAATCATTCTAAGAACAAAAACATATAGGTAATCCTTTTGGTCCTTATCCTAATGATTATCCTTTAGAAATTCCATTTGTTTGCAACATGTTCTTATTAAATTTGTTCTTACGAATCTTTCAACCCTTTCGTGATGAAAATGTTCCTAGTATTGTTTTAATAAGCAAACATGATGGTTGTCAATCACCATATCCCCATACTAGTTTGTCACTCAACTTTTTGGAATAAAACACAAGAGAAATCCTTTCGGTCCTTTTTCTTAAAACATGTTTTATCAACAAATCAAACCAAGACTAGTATTTTTCCAACAAACTCATTTAAACAAGATCATATATACATACATCACATATGAGAACACTAATATGATTAACTACATCCCAACACACAAGTATATCCCAAAACTACTCCATGATAATAATAACTAAACACAATTCATAACAAAGTAATTCTAATAATTCAAGAGAATAGAAATCCATAACAAAGTTCATAGAATAACTAAACTTTTGCGATTACAAGAATTAGAACTCGTGGATTGTAGCAACCACGCACCTCCAATCACCTAGATTCACCGTATAACTCCAAATTACCAAAACTATGGATGAGAATTGTTCCCTCCTTGCTCCTGGACGTTTTTCAGTAAAGACTAAGCTTTTGGGCTGAATAATATGGTTGGTATTAGTTTTGAAGTAAACTAATAAACTTTTTGTTGTGTCACACCTAGTAAACTAGGACTAGGTTCGTTATATAGCCAAATATGCTTGCTCAACTGACCAAAAACGTTCCCAAATAGTTAATATCAAGAAATGATCGGCCTCCAACGATTATGGGGAGTTAAGGCAACAATAAATGCAACTTTGTGTAACTGCGGCTCATGCAACCGGATCGGTTGCGATTTGACCATTTGCCCAGCCGGATCCGGTTACGGGTCACGACCGACCAGCAACGGGTGTTGCTCTTTGACTTTTGTTGACTTTCTTGTTTATACGCTTCATTCTTTGCTCTCGCTAATGATTTCCAAGGAAAAACTTGATCTTTCCTTCTTTGTAGATACTTAGAAATCATTGTACTTCCCAATCATTGAATCCAAAAGCTTCCTTGCTCGACTTCCTTCTTCGAGAATCTTCCAAATGTGCATAAAAACTTCATTTCTTCATCATTCGTGATACCTGGCTACATATACATACACAATACGCATCTTTTGCACTTTTGCAACAGTTATGAGTAAATATAGCTGATTATCATGCACAAAACCAACAATAACGCTACTAAAAACATGTTCATTTTAGGCGTTATCATATACACTTTCCAAAAGTCGTAGACTTTTATTTTATAACACTTTTCCAACACACTATTTTACGACAAAATACCAAATCATCGCGTTTAAACTCCCATTTTTACCCAAATATGTTTCAACGACCAATATCAACCAGTATATTTAAACATTAAACTGATAGTCCAAAAATAGTCCGGTTCAATACGTTATCCGACAAGTCCCTTTAAAAGTCTCAAAAACACGTTTATTAGTTATTGGGCCTTATGGCCCAATAAAAGTCCAATATTGCTTTAGTCCATTATAAGTACACTAACTAATTTCAATTTAAGCCCAATATGAAATCCAAACTTTAGTTCAATATATAGTCCATTTAGTTAGTTAGTTTTCGAGTCCAATAACATATTAAGTTTAGTTCAATAACACTTGAATCAAATTTGTCATACAAGCTCACAATAAAATCCGAAAAATAATCACCCAAATATATGCCGAAACTTAAGATATATACAATACGAGTATAAACCATAACGAAATAAACCGGAAACAATAAAAATCGAATAAACAAAGTAAGTTCAAAATAAGCCACCAAATGAGCCACTAAACATAAGCCGAGACCTTAATGGGCCTTGTATGGCTCTCAGTCAAAACAAAAACCAAACTAACCCTCGTTAAAACATTAAGCCAAAAACCAAAAATCAAATAAGCCCAATAAGCCTTGAAATAAGCTAATAAGCTAAAACCATTTGACCAAAAATGAAAATAAGCCTCGTATAGGCAAAAATAATAACACCGAAAGTTGTAAAATTAAAAACACAAGTTTTCTTTGTTTTACCTTTTATGTTCGACACATTTTAAACCACAACAAGGAAAATCAACATGATGATAATTTCCCTATTATTTGTTTTTAAACTATCCGAATACTTATATATAGTTTTTAATGATTCAGAACTTTTAGAATGTGTTTTACCAAAAATACTTGTATATCCTTTATATAAACACAAGAAAAATACCAAAAGTACAAGGAAAATCAAGAAATTATAAACTTACAAAAGTGGTAAAAAAAAGAGGGGATTAGGAACCTATATAACAACCCTAACGTTGTTTCTAAACCTGAACGAACAATATAATCAATCCCGATAACCTTTTAATCTTCTAGTTCTTGATCAAAACTGCAAAATGAATGTGTGTGGCTTTTTTTTAACTCTCGGTCGAACAAGAAAAAGAGAAGGGAAAAGAGGGTTTTGAGTGTTGTGTATGTGTTTGAAAATGAGACAAAGTATACATATGGAGACAAATTCCTATATCCACAAAATGGGAAATGGTGTTGGGATGGTGGTGGGGTCGAACATAAACAAAAGACTAGGGGAGTGGTAGGTTTGGATAAGGATCCAAGGTGGGTGTTTTGTCTTTTGTCGTTTTTGTGATAACACGAATATATTTCGTCTGTAAAACGTAACAAAAACACGAAAGTACACATTTGACGAAAAATGTCACAAAATAATTAAAATAACTCTATAACGACTCTATAAATATAATTAAAAATATAAATCTTTATTATGATCGTGCCAGTACGTGTTATATGTCGTTTTTCGTTGTTCGCATGATAACTTCCAGGTAAAATGTTAAAAATGTACACGAAATTTTTTGAAAGTAAAAATTTGTCTGTTTGGTTAAAATATTAACCTGAAAAGTATTTTCCTGTCACAGACTCTGAAAACATAACTGAAAACGGTATTTTGATTATAGTTAAGCGTGCTTGTACTACAACACAACTTGTCTGGGTGACTTGACGGGAGATCACATAAAATCACAAAAAGACTTTTGAGAAAAAGAGAGTAAATAGTTTTGAGTTTTATGAACAAGTATTGCCCTTAAAAGGCTGGTTGGTATTGTCTACCCCGGTTAAAAGAATTTTGTCCCCAAAATCCAGTTAGTACTACTGCCAAAAAGGTGCAAATACTTAAGTCTCATCTGGTCCTCTCGTTCCCAAGTAAAATCATGTCCGCGTTCTAAGTTTTAACTAAATCTATAATTAGGATCTTATCTCATCTAAGTTGCTTAGCTTCCTTAATGAGGGCTTTGGTTGGATCTTCCACAACACGAAATAAATCATCAAACTGGAATCCGATGAGGTGATACCAGTTGTTCCCTAGCTGGCTTTACTTACGGTTCCTCACATGTTAACCACTAAATTCCAGACGGTGTTTGTAGATCAAGATTTCAAAATTTTCTAATGGAACCGCTAGTCTGCTGCAAACGACCTAGTCCACTATATTAGAATCAAGATTTCCATTTATTCTTACAGAAATAGACTAACGCACGCACGCAAAACCGAACGAAGGTCAGAGTCATGACAAAAGAACTAGAATTATAATCAGTGCTCCAATGTTGAGGTCGCAACTTATGTGGCAAGGGCAAATACTACTAAAAGTTGTAACCTATGACGACTTAATCCAAATCGTACTTCTGAGTGTAATGAGACAGGCAGACAAAGGTAACTATCGGGTGGTTGAATTTCTATGGAATCAGCTTTTTTGTCTTTGAGCAAAATTATCAAGATCTTAAGCTAACTGACAACTTGATTTTAGCTTAATCTCGCAACTCATCAAACAAGAACTGCCACGAGATTAGGCTATGAATCAAGTTGTTGCAAAAAGAGAAATTTAATGTCTTTTATGATTTAGCTCAATTCTGGAATTGCTCAAAAATGAATAGGAATTAGCGGCTTATATTTGTGATATTAGTGAAGAAGATCAATGGTATTGTGGAAGTAAGTGAGTCACTTAGAGAGAAATTGTTGGGTTCGTTAATTTGAATTGATAATGGCAAAACTAATAAGCTGCAATGTGACAAGAATGAAGCTTGAAGGACTAAATATGACCAAGGAGAAAACTTCTAATTATAGAAGATTACAAGAAAATCTTCTATATGTTTTAGTTTATTTAGTCATTAATTCCCTGTAAAACCTAATTCTCTAGTTTATAAAGAGAATACAGGTTCTTCGTTTTAGTGTGTGTTAAGATGTAAAACACCAAAGGTGTGCGTGTGTGTCTCGGGCATGAGTTTGTAAACGCCTAGACTAGGTGATAGTCGACTAGTTGGTCAGCCTCAAGGATATATGATTCCTTGTTATAGATAGATAACACGTCCTATAGTTGATCATATAGGATTGGGGCTGTGTTGGTTGTTTCTAATAGTGTAGGAGATGATGACGAAGAAACCTTGTTCAATAACAATTATGTTTTGATGTATTCCGCTGCGTGTTATTGTTAATTGTTATTGTGATCCTAGATAAGGTCTAAAAACCCTCGAGCATCGATTCTATCAGGTGGTATCAGAGCGGTTTGCTCTTGATATCAGGGATTTCACAAGGTTTCTTGAAGAAGAAGAGAAATTCGAAGTTGGTTAAACATTCATAACTTTCTGCTGGACAGTTTTGCAGAGACGATTTCTCCTCCGTTAACTGTTGGATCGAGATGAAATTTTTGTTGGAGCTTCTCTGTATATCATAGAAAGTTTTCACTGGAGGGATCTTTAATTGGAGCTTTTATGCGTAAGCTATTCACTGTCGAAAACTGCTGTAGAGAGAGGTATAATTTTTCGAATTTTTAGGGTTTTGGGTGATTAAAGCACATCATTATTAATTCAATCTGTCATATAGTGCGTGATTACTGATTGGTTAATTCTTAATATTCACCTTGTACTGATTATTGAATGGTTGAGTCACAAAATCACCTCGTACCATTATTTAACTCACCATTATGGATCGGTGAATCCTATATTTGTTGGATCTGGTTATAGTATGGTCATTGTCAATCACATTTCGGCCTAAAGTTACCTAATTATTGTCGTCCCATGGTGTTAAAAGCATTAAGAGAGTCGGTGTTGGCAAGAGAAGCTGGTATATTAAATTTGCATCCTAAACCCTAAAACGCAAGTTGATGTAAATTGCAAATTCTCAACATGGGTCACTATCATTCACGTGCTAAGGGTCTACTATTTTCTATCATAAAAGGGTTTTGATTGGTTGGAGCTTTAGAGCATGGTAATATTAATCTGATTGATTGCACATGCTATTGTGGTGATTCACATGATATTAATCTTGGATTTTGATTGGTTAATGCTTTGAGCTGCTGTTTGGAGTTTTTCAGTCACGACTTTTAAAGGGTTGTGATATTCTTGGCGATGGTTATTTGCACTAGCTGCTATTGGGATACATATATTACGTTGCATTTGTGATTTATACTGCCATGAACAAGAACTGGATATTGGTTAGTACTGGTCGCGACTTAGTACTGCTAGAGTTTCAGTTAGTACTGCCCAAGGTGATGTTAATACTGGTCGTTGTGTGTTAATACTGCTACACGTCCTCGTTAATACTGCCAAGGTAAATTGTTAGTATTGCCTGTGTATAATCAGTTAAGACTGCTCGTTGATTATTTTTCGTTGATTATTGTTGGACGCTACTATTCTTGGTGATAAGTATTACTGATTGCATGGTATCATGAGGATGTGTTTTGGCTATTGAGGTTAATGATTCAAGATATTACTATTGCTCGACTAAGGGATCAAAGGCGATTTTGAACATGGTTCAGTGAGTTCTAATCTTATATATCATATGCTTTGTTCAAGATAATTGATTGGTGATTGCATTGTAACCTACATATTATTGGTTATTATATTTAACCTTATATTGATTTAAGTATTAAGTTGGTGTTACATGCATACATCTTATTGAAGCTGCTATTGTTCACTTTGGATGCTCAATTTTGATTTGGTTTTTGGAGCATGTTGTGATCAGATTACACACACCAGAATTATTTAAGGGGAAGTCGATTTGGTTTTCGGCTTGATTGTTGGATGACACACACATAAATTATTTTGGATTCATGGATTTTGTTTTGGTTCTTAACATATTATAAAGGCTCGTATTATTTGTTTATAATTTATTACGAAGGAAAGGATTTATCACCTATTTGAAGATGAAGTGAAATTATTTGAGATTGTGTTTTATCATATCTTAAACGGTGGAATCGTTTAAAGGTAACTGTTAGGATCCAAATATTATTGTGTTGATGATTCGGGTGGTCTTGGATGATCAAAATACATGTTTTCCATTTTAGAGAGAGAAAGTAGAGAGAGAGGGTGTTCTTGCTAGAGGTTTACACAAAAGTATGAATATTAGATTATGAGAAGCACCACCCCTTCCATGGATGGAAGGGGTATTTATACTTACAAGAAATACGACCTCCTATCGGCCTGTGGATCAGGGATACAGTGGGTAAAGACCCGTCCTTCCTCCACGGTGTTGCACTACGCTAAACTAAACTAATAACTAACTAATAAACTGATAAATAACGTAACTAACGACAAGTCTACGAGCTAACTTAAGCTAGATAACATTTGGGGTGACCGACTCTTCACTAAGGAATTTTCTAATTCCTAACAATCTCCCCCTAAGGGAGGTCACCCCATTTTTTTACATTTTGAATCCTAGCATTATATTCTTGTCTTTGTTCTTGAGCTCGTAGACTTCAATTCTTCATTTCAACAATCTTTGTGCATTAGTAGTGATTCTTCAAAGTCCGCATTGATTTGTACTTTTAGTGGAGGCCTTTGAACTGATCCACATCTTTGATGATCTTCGAGCTATCATTGAGATCATCACCACAAGTAAATCTCGGATCACCCTTTATTGTGTTGCCATCATGTGAAGTTGTGACTTTTGGACCGACATGCTCACACTTTGAATCATGACATCTTTCCAACAGAGTAGCGGAAGCCTTACTGGTTCATGATATTTGCAATGGCATGTAGCGAAGCATAGTATAAAAATATCGAGAACCTGTTATGTAGATATGCACCGCCATGATTTCTTCAATTAAGTGTGGTTCATGTGAACATGTGGCTTTGGATTGACTCCTCAATTACGATCACCGCAATCGTCGGTGTACACGCATACGACGGTTAGTAATAAAGCGCCGAAAGTGTCTTTGATCACTTTCGTTGAATTGAGGTACCGCCCACGGTTCCCGTTGATCAAGTACAAGTAACGCTTACTGTGATCGGTAGGATTCCTAAGAATCTCCTTGACAGGTTTCGCGGTAATGTTCTAGTGTTCTCAAACCGAACGTCTCAAAGAAGACAACACGGAGTGAGTGAACCAGCAAATTGAGATTCAGTGATTGATGAAAAATGATTTGAAAAACAATCGCGTATTGCTTAGGAGAAAGAATTTTGCAATACAAATAAGGTTTTATGAGAATGATCAATTTTCAATCAAAATACTTTTGTATTTGAAAAGAGTACACATTCGACGTGCTAGAGAAAAGAAGAATTTGCACATCGAACGGTTTTTCCAAAAGTATTTTTTCAATCAGAGATACTTTTGAATTTGAAAACATAAGTACACATTCGACGTGTTAGAGAAAAGAAAAGATTTACACATCGAACGGTTTTTCCAAAAGCTTCAGTCAATCCATTTCCTGGACCAAGGTTGATTCATGAGTGAATCGCCCCATCGCTTTCTATCCAGGTTGTCACATGGTTGATCTATAGAATAGATCTCACATGCCACCTACCAGGAGCTTGTTTGATGTTGGCTCCAGAAGGCTTTCCATCTTCATTGTGAAGATGTAAGCATATCACCTTTGATGTTTGGCAATACCACAAGGATAATGCGTAGGACTCTAAATATATACTTACTTTCCACATTGTGTGAAACAGCAAGTATTCATTAATTTTGTGTCCTAATGAGATATTGTGGATGATCTCTTGGCTCTAGACTCAATCGTGCACATTTGGTTCCTATGCCGGAGACTAAGGAGAGGGTCTCCTTCTTCAATATCAACAATCTCTAAGAGAATGTCGATAGATTATGTAGGTTCCCCGTGAGAATGAAACAAGTCCCTTTAAGAGGAACTTGAGTGGTTTGGGAAGTTGTAGTGCGGTCATGGGTCCATGACGTTTGTCTTCAATACCGGTGTTACCTTAGTAACAACCAAGTAGCATATGTATTGAACCGGTTTACGCCCTAAGGTTGAATTGATGGAGGGCAATTTCTTTTCACCCTTTTTCACATTCAGTTCTTTTTCATTCTTCAACCCCTTTACCGAGACTTCATAACTAGAACCTTGTTGGGTTTATTCCAGTACTAGCTCTGTCTCAGTCCGCACTCTTCCCATTTCTCATTTTCTCCTTTTTTCATCATACCTAAGGACTTCTACACTATCTAGTGGATTGTCCCTGGGTAGATCCCTCCGCTTCGGATCGTGGGAACTAATACCTAACCTAACCATCCTTGTAACACCATGCATAAAGTAAAATGGTCACTTTTGGCATTCATTCTTCCTTGAAACCAATTGAAAAATCATTTGGAAAAACAATCAAGGTACTTGTGATACGAGATCAAATCATTTTGTACCTTAATAGTTTTGATCATTTAGAAAACCTCCCCCTCAACATGTGCATATGATTTAGAAATTGTTTAGCACATGGAGGCAAGAGGACTTTGAAATATTTTCTTTGATCACAATTTCCTTAGAAAAAGCCATTTGAATTTCTTTGGTAAAATTCTCCCCCTCAATATGTGCATAGGATATTTAAAATCAATTTTATCACATAGAGGCAAGAGTTCTTTTGAAGCACATCCACTATTACAAAAGCCATTTAAGAAACCATTTGAAAACTCAATCAAGGTACATTGTGTTAAAACATAAAAGGATTTGCACCTTGATAGTTTCTTTTCTTTAAAATGCTCCCCTCATATATGCTTCGAGATTCGAAAGCTTTTAGCACATATGAGAGAGCAGCGTGCACAATTGAATCAAAACGATCACCTTTTATCAATTTTCATTATTAAA
Organism: Chrysanthemum makinoi; assembly: GCA_910596185.1. Classification (NCBI taxonomy): domain Eukaryota; kingdom Viridiplantae; phylum Streptophyta; class Magnoliopsida; order Asterales; family Asteraceae; genus Chrysanthemum; species Chrysanthemum makinoi. The sequence continues at coordinate 95,446,661 of OU343221.1, read as the reverse complement.
TCACAAATTCTCCCCCGATCAAAAATATCAAACCCTTTGAGATTTTGGATCCCAAGTGATTTAATACGGTTTAGAAAACATGGGAGAAAATGTGGCCTTGTTTAAATACTCATCTGGTTTTTGGATAAATCCTCCTCCTCAACATGTGCATTGTGTATTTGAAATCGTTTGGCACATGGAGGCAGGAGTGCCTTTGAAGTACTAAAACCAATTCCATTTAAACAGATAAGAGATTTAACTCACGATCTATACCCCGATCAAAATTTCAAACCTTTTGAGATTTGTGATCCCAACTGATTTAAATCATTTAGAAAACTTTGGGGAAAGACGTGGCTTGATTTAACTTTGAAAAATGACAGATAAGGACCATTTTAAGACATTAAAGATTGTTAGTGTCACGTATGATAGTTTTAAGAGATCTTTAAGTAAAATAAAACAATTTCACAATCAAACAAGAACAGAAAAAATTTCATTTTGAAAGACCTTGATTCAAAAGAAAAATCATACCATGACATAACATTAAATCTTTAGATCACCACATAATTTCATACAAACGGACTCTTTTGAAGATATATTGTTTTGAAAATATTTTAAATTAAATCACTCTCCCCCTCAATCGATGACCGAAGTCGATAATTGAGTGACTTAATTTTTGATAAAATGAAGTCCGGTGATTTTCAAAATTTAGTCCAATATATTTTCAAAACAATATTTTCCATTTTCAAAAACAATTTTTCAAAGTTTTAGAAAAATGGTATCATCACAATTATCATGCACAAAGATATGTTAGGTGGTTGAGAAGCTTTTGGTTGTTCTTTGTAGGGCTTGGAAGAAAAACCGTCTGGCGATGCAATGAGACTTCTTCTTACGTTGCATTTTGAATGCCAACTGAGGTCAAATTACGCTCTGTTTCTTCAATCACTTAGAAGAAAACCATTCACGATGCAGTGAGACCTCTTACGTTGCATATATGCCAACTCTCCCCAGAAGTCCAATTAAGCTCCGTTTCTTCATTTGTCAACCCAAGATATAGTTACCCTTTCCTTTCGGCATCCAAACATCATATTATGTGGGATCCGGATCGGGAACATTCTTATACCAAGATACCTGCATACGTTAGTGAACACACATACAGATATATGGTGGTCGACATTACCCAAACAACAATCGACTAATAAAAGTCAATGCAACATATCAATCAGTTCATGTAAGGCATGGGAATAATGTTCATCAATCTATAATCATCTAAACCTAACAGTCACATCCTAGAAACCTAGTCCTTCAACATAGGCAATTATATTTTTCAGATAAGCACGTAGGATGATTAAGAAAGTCCGTTAGAAGATATAAATTTGAAAAATATTCTTCCCCTCAATCAATGACTCTTTTCTTGAAAAGTTTTAAAAGTGCTGAAGTCATCGATTGAGTTTTTTAATTAATAAAAACTCGATCCGATTGATTTTTCAAGCAACTCATTTTACCACCATTTTGAACACAACAAATATTTTTCAAGAATTATAGGCGGAAAAACATTTGTGTAGGAAATCCTTCGACATACTTTCCTCATTTTGTTTTAGGATAAGTGCACGAAATTTGTGAAAAACGTTTAAGCATGGCACTTTCCTTCCTTTTAAGAGCGGGTTGCTATCGAAATAATAGCAAACCATTGTTTAAGCGGTCACAGATCGGAAGCGCAAGCCATTTTTTTTTTTTTAAAGCTGGTTCATGGAATAACAGAAGCCATATTTTGTGACATGTTTTGAAAGAAATATTTACACCTCCTGCTCGAACTTCATCTATGGTCCCGTGCCATTATTGAATGACATTTCTAAGACCGTAGATGTTATCGATACCATAAGACATGTCATAGAAAAACATATTTTTGGTATTTTTGAAATTTTTCGATTTTTATGGGTTTTGAAGGTTTTATAATTTTCTATTTTCTTTTTGTTGGTTTTATATTTTTCTATTTCTTTTTGTTGGTTTTATATTTTTGTATTTTGTTTTTCTAATAAATATTTACAAGGATAGAATAGATGATATAGTTAAAGAGGATGATGATACAGACCGAGATAAGGATATCGAAGCGACCGTCGTAGAAGATAGAATTCGTCATCTCTTAAACTTCCACCACCAAAGCTTCCAAGGCTCTTGCATTGAAGAAAGAAATTGAGCCATCTAAAAGTGAGACTTTGGCGACTTCCCAAACCGAAAATCCTTTAGTGAAAGCAGATTCAAGCTCTATTTCAAGCTTGCATTAGCCGGTGCGCAGAAGCACACCATTATCATAAATCCTTTGCTCCTTTCAAGAATAATCACCGTGATTCTTCGTTCGAGGTTATATCATCAACAAGAACAACAACGTATCATTCCACGTATAATTAATCTTCTCAAATTTCCTTTCAACTGACGTCAGGCGATCCATTCCAAAGGTGTCAAGAGAGCAATTCCCCAAGTAGTTGAATTGATGCGGTCGACCTCTTTGTATAATGTCAAGAACTCTCCCAAATACACTTCATGAGGGGAATGAAGAACACCTTCCCATGTTCACATTTTTCTTCCCGAATGAACGTGTATGAAGCTCAAGAACCCGAAGTACACCAATATCCAAGAACTCTCCGAATACACATCAAGAGGGTAATGTAGAACACCTCCCTATGTTCACATCTTTCGCCCCACGATGAATGTGTATGAAGCTCAAGTATCCGAAGTATACCAATACAAAAGGAATGAATAACTGATAACATTGAAGAAGCGTGCCAAGTCATGATTATCTCTGGTGACAATCTCTGCGGATGTCAACACGGAATAAGTGATTATATCTCGAATCAGCGATTAAGCACTCAAGTGAAACAGGTGAGCATCCCCAATGTACACAATCTCTCTCCCCTGATCATTGCGATACCATCGAAATCACCACACACTTGTGTCCCTCTTTTATCTTCAAACTTTTCTAACATCACTTCCCACGTAGATGAAATACTAACACTAAGCGCCTTGATGAGTAAAACCTTGAGTTTCTCTGCGGTCATGACATTTGTTTTCACGGGATATCTTCAATCACTTAGAAGAATTAAGTTCATCAAGTTTACTCTCCATGAGTCAAACCTTGAGTTTTATCTGCGGTAATAACATTTGTCTTCCCGGGATATCTTCAATTTCTTAGAAGTATTAAGTACATCAAGTTTACTCGCGTTTAGATGCTTATCTCCTTCCCCCTTTCGGTTTTGATACTTGTAATCAAGCAACTCTTTGAATGCCCAAATACTTGAAATTTGTTGAGAAGATCGCTTGAAGTCTTTGTGAGAATCAACATGTTGAATAATGTGAGCAAGTCTAATTGGGGATTAAATTTGACATATCACATTCCCCCAATTAATGCTCTCCTCTAGACCGACAATCTTTTGATAAATGCCCGGATTAAGAAGAAGTCTTTGGATAATCAAATGCAACTCGTCTTTAGTCTTCTAACATTTAGCAGAAAATGTAGAACCGATGAGACACGACCTTCTTCAAGATTGTCCAGTTGGGGAATAGATAGTTAACATCTTCAACTCACCAAAACAAGAACATCACCAAAAGCATCCCAATCAACTTACATCTTGCAAATCCCCTTAACTAAAATCCCTCCCAATCAAACAAGAACAGAAAATGTTCATCAAGGAAATCAGAATCGCCAAAACGAACACACGAAATGGTAATACCAAGCAAACAATCACATCAAACAAGAACAGAAGGTTGTTCGGAATCATCATGTTGATGTGCACATGAAGCATTAACCGGAAGCACTTTGTCAATAAACTCATATCAGCTTGTGAAGATGTCAACAAACGGCTCTTAAAAAGAAACTCCATGTGAAGATTACCCGATAAGAAGAAGCTCGGTTCTTACATGAGTTTAGAGTCGTATGACCATTTAAATTCTCAAATAATAATCAACCATGCGCATAATTTCACACTTTTCTTCTCCCCCTCAAGAATTGCATACGGAGTTGCCATTCTTGATTAAGTAAGTGAAAATCATCCAAATGTTCTATTCACACTTTCTCAAAATCCCGCAAAATAAGCACATGATGTCGCCATCTTCATTATAATCAAGCACGTGGAATGAGAAAACAATCGTGGTAGCCGGTTCACTTTATGAGCGCATGGAAAAGCATGAAGCATGTTGATGAGAATGGTCATTAATTAGAAGATTTCTCTTCTTGAGAGATAAAGCGCCTGACACATACACTTTTCTTTTCTTTAGAGTACGAGGCATGAACTGTTGTGTTCATGCGTCATTAGAAGATTTCTCTTCTTTCAAAGATAATGCACACCTAAAGCGCACATTTCTTTTCTTTAGAGAACGAGGCATGAACTGATGTGTTCATACGTCATAGGAAGATTTCTCTTCTTGAGAAGATAATCGCATGAAACGTCGCATTTCTTTTCTTTGGAGTACGAGGCCCGAATCGATGTGACAGGGACGTCATAATCTCTCTCTTTTAGCTCTCTTAGCAAAACATGTAATCAACCCATTATCATTCTCAGGCTCTTTGAAGTGCGGTGATGGAGATAACCTAATATGATAAATTTGACCTAAGTAAACTAACCCGAACTTCGTGACTTAAACTTGCACATATGTAACAAAGAGCGATTGTGAGACTTCATGCCCATTTGAATCTCTAAGTACTCTATACTCTTCAACCAACCAACCATCAAGTATAAGACGTACATCACCTCTTGAACATCCACAATTAAATGTGACACAGAGCACTACAACGTAACTCCTTAAAGTGATAGTTATTTTGAGGTGATAAGAGCCCAATTCCCCCAAGTGGTAAAAGAAAAGGTAAAAGTCACCCAACAATAACTAGATTTCCAAGTCTTCGCTTTTGATAATAAACTTGAGCAAGGATCATGAAGAATCTTCATCCATCCATCCCCGATACCTTCAGATACTAAGTACACTCGCCCGTGATATTTCACTTCAGCCTCAAATAAATAATATTGAATTAACGCCGTTGTCACATCTTCGAACGCTCAAATCTAGCCTTCTTTGACATTTAAACGAACTTTGATAATGGTTTCATCCCGACCATGGTAATGTGAGCATACCCCCGTAAAACATTGAAGTAACCAAACCGCCATGACGAATATCCAAACACACATCCAATTCATGAAGTACGCCATTTTATCCCTTCTTCGGAAGCGAAACCAGTACACCAGACATCAAATGAGATCCCGATAATACACTTTCCTTTCTCCAAGATGGTTCCATCAATACGGGATTTTACAACTCTATGGTTTAAACCGAGAAATAGTTTCTTTCAAGGGATTTTACAAAACCAAGAATAAACCGTAAGATAGATCCGGAAATGCACCTTATTATTACTAGGATGTTTCCATTGTCACGGGATTTTACAAGTCTATGATTTAAACCCAGAAATAGGTTCTTTCGCGGGATTTTACAAAATCAAGACAAAACCGTAAACAATGTCAGCTTGAATGTATTATGACAACTTTGGTTTCGGTGAAAATCGTTTTAGGGAACATGCAGCGGTTCATCAACGGTTCATTATCCAACATCATCAACATCATCAACCATCTAGTAAACACTTCATTCACGTAATATGTCGGCTATTGCAGTGACCACATGGAGAAGTAAACCCGATATATCGACTTCGAATATGGACGTAAAATTCCCAAGAATTGTTACTTAAACTTGTACTAATCCTCGTGAACAAGAAGCGGTGTACCCAATGTACAAAACCTCTTGACATTCTCAACTGAGTGAGACACCGAAGTGATAGTTACGTTGTGGGTTAAGCGAGAAAGAATCACAAACGAAACTAAATAGCCAAGTCTTTATCACCCTCATTAAATGCCCAAACAAGTTATCTTCGCGGAAGGGTAGAAAGAAAGAAGACGAAATAAGTAAACACGCCCGGAAAAAGTCACTTCAAATCCAAATAAGAAATATCGAACAAACAACCCCGAAGTCCACTTTGTTCAACCATTAACTCAATTCGAGGCATAATATTTTCCGTGAAAATGCATACACCAAAGTACCAAACCTCTCAACCCATCAAATCTCATCATCATACCAAATCATATCATCAATCTCGTCATCACAACACTCATCGTCAAATTACAAATCTCAGCTCATAAAATATCGAACACCATAAATTCAAATTCATGAGCATAAAACAATATCCAATGAAGGCCCGGATCATAAATATATTTCCAATATCACACGACCCGATCCAATTAAGCATAACACGACTCGGTCCAAAAGCTGCAACAATTCAACTTCGGCCCAAGAGAGAAAAAAAATAAGTATCACATATCATCAAATTCGGCTCAAAACGTTAGCACAATTCGAGTATCCGATTCACCAAATACTAAGTCCAATGGAAATCTAACACAAACTTTTGGTCCATCATACACCAATTGATATCAAATTCACGAGAAGGCCTGATTGGTTGAATGACAAAGCCCAACTCCGTTCCATTCCATATCACTACTCATTATAGCCCATGTTCAGTTAATAACCATTGGCCCACTTATGAGAATAACACTTGATCCAATTAGCCTTTCATAATCCCACTTACAAAACCGGTGCCCTAAAAATTAGGAGTATAAAACGCTTGGTAACCTCCAACTTAACCCTAATATTTCTCATATCTCAACTCCTCCGCCCCATCATATTCAAGATATGTCTCAAACCCTAAAATCCCTCATCAAACAAATCTGCTCATTCACTCCAATACAGTTCGCCCTATCATCACACAAACGCATCTCTCACATATTATTTCTCATCAAACTCGGATCATGAACGTGATGATAACAACCATCTCGCCACAGAGATGGCTTGAGATGATGAATAGAGACAATAAAACGAAGCACCATCTCCTCATTACCTAGCCACAAGGTTGGCTCGAGGTCCTTGTATCGCCAAAGGAATGGTTTGATTTGGAAGAGAACCTTTTGTAGCAGCCATGAGTCAAGGTAGGTTTTACATTCGTCCTTCTTGATTTTAAGTATTAAACGAACGAGATAGAAGGGTTAATAGATTATTGTTGATACCTTAATCTTGTGAGGTGGTCTTATAAACGAATCAAGAAGATCAAATAACACACTTGTTAATTTGATTTATCTTATGTATTCGGATATTATAAAAACCTTATTAGATCAATGATGGTTTTTTCATTAGAGGTTGTATGGATCTCGAAAGGTCTCGATAAAACCACAAAAGATGAAACTGAGATCTATAAACCATGTTTGTTTGACCCTTTATATTCATGTCGTTGCAAAATTAGTTTTGAGTCAAGAATTGAAACAATGATTTGAACTAACATAATTGTTAAGTTCACTTCTTAGCTTTTCGAATATTAGCAAAAGGTTTTGGATCTATGATGCATATGTTCTTTTGTGTGTAGATCATTTAATGGTCTATGTGTTGTGAGAACCATACACAAAAAGAAACAAAGTTGAGATCTTTAGGCAATATTCATTTTGATTTTCTTTTAATTTCTGGATCAATGATGATAACCTCATTTCGTGCTTTAGATCTTTTCAAGGTCTCGGTAACATGACATACGAATTAAATTGAGATCCATTTCATCTTTTAAAAATGAATCTTGATAGTTTGTGAGATGAGAGGTTGATCCGAGGGTAACAAAGGGTCGTGATGTGAATATGGTGTGTTGTTATGGTCGTGGTCTAGTTGTATTGTGGTTGTTGTCTAGGTCCTTCAAGTCATAACATCTTCTTCTTCCTTTCTGTGTCAAGTCGCTAAGTCTTTTGACATAAGTCGCTAACCCTTTTTTCAAAAACAACTCGCTAGCTATAGCATAGCCCAAGTCGCTAGGACAAGTCGCTAGCCAAGTCGCTAGGATCATGAGTCAAGTCGCTAGCCAACATGTCAAGTCGCTAGCTAAGTAGCTAAGCCAACTCGCTAGCCAACTCGCTAGCATTGTTATTTGACTCAATAGTCAAACAACCATAAATCGCTATATTTCATCAAAACAAGTCGCTAGTAAGAATGACCCAACACGCTAGCATGAATAAATGAGTTTTCCGATGAGTTTTTCCGACAACTTTTCCGACCATATTCATAGTAAACCCAGAAAAAACAGTTTTGACCAGTTTGACAACATAGACCATAAAAGCTGATGATTTGACCATTTGTTAATACATGTATATCGGTACAAAAACAGTTACTAAAGATTGAATAAACACTGTTTGGACAAGGACTTGACACAATAACTGGTGTTGTAACCTGTACAGACCATGTGACATTATGACCATTTACGAACTCAAGAAAAACTGACCATTTGACCACTTTTAACCAACATATTACCCAGCTTTGGAAACAAAAAAAATCTCTAAAAACTATGATATAAACTATTTGGACAAAAAGAAACACAAAAACTATATTAAAACAGTTATACCACAATTTTAAGAAAAAACTTTTCCGAACCAAAAAGGTATATATAAAAATGAGTTAAGACAAGAATCGAACCACAAACAAATCATCAAAACACAAAAAAACCTTGGCTCTGGTACCAATTGTTAGGATCCAAATATTATTGTGTTGATGATTCGGGTGGTCTTGGATGATCAAAATACATGTTTTCCATTTTAGAGAGAAAGTAGAGAGAGAGGGTGTTCTTGCTAGAGGTTTACACAAAAGTATGAATATTAGATTATGAGAAGCACCACCCCTTCCATGGATGGAAGGGGTATTTATACTTACAAGAAATACTGACCTCCCATCGGCTGTGGATCGTGGATACAGTGGGTAAAGATCCGTCCTTCCTCCACGGTGTTGCACTACGCTAAACTAAACTAATAACTAACTAATAAACTGATAAATAACGTAACTAACGACAAGTCTACGAGCTAACTTAAGCTAGATAACATTTGGGGTGACCGACTCTTCACTAAGGAATTTTCTAATTCCTAACAGTAACTTGTTCATGCGATAATGTGTGACAACAAATTGACGAATAGTAGATGAAGTTTTTCGTCAAGGGATTGCGGTCTCCCTATACACCAAGATTGGGTATACGTTCGATGTCATCTTTAGTGCAAGATATAAGACACAGGATTGGATTGTTCTACTTCAGCATCAAGTTGGTTATAATTGGTTTTCTTCATCAGTAATCATTACATAGAGCCTACATTCTTCAAATGGTTAACATATGGGTTTTAGGGGAAGCTTAATGTTTAAATGTTTAACCATTTATATGCTACATCAAGGTGCAGGTTTTTGCTACTACTTGTTGGTATTGTACTATTGGTTCGGATTTATTTTGCCATAATTTCATTTATATGCGGAAAACTTCATGTAGGGTATCTTGAGGCATTGGAAAGATGGATTAGTCGTATGATATGGTTCGTGGTTTTGAAGATCAAAGTTGCTTCTACTTAGCTTCTCCTAGTGGATAATGGCAAAAAGGGGAAGAAGAGTCTACTTGAAGATTTGCAACTTGAAGATCCTTGATTGTATAGCATGGCTTAAGGGGAAGTTTCATTGATCGTTTAGTTTTGCAATTATCAACTAGGGGAAGATTGTTGGGTTCGTTAATTTGAGTTGATAATGGCAAAACTAATAAGCTGCAATGTGACAAGAATGAAGCTTGAAGGACTAAATATGACCAAGGAGAAATCTTTTAATTATAGAAGATTACAGGAAAATTTTCTATATGTTTTAGTTTATTTAGTCATTAATTCCTGTAAAACCTAATTCTCTACTTTATAAAGAGAATACAGGTTCTTGTTTTAGTGTGTGTCAAGATGTAAAACACCAAAGGTGTGTTTGTGTGTCTAGGGCGTTGTAAACGCCTTGACTAGGTGATAGTCGACTAGTTGGTCAGCCTCAAGGATCTATGATTCCTTGTTATAGATAGATAACACGCCCTGTAGTTGATCGTGTAGGATTGGGGCTGTGTTGGTTATTTGTAATAGTATAGGAGATGATGACGAAGAAACCTTGTTCAATAAAAATTTTGTTTTGATGTATTCCGTTGCGTGTTATTGTTAATTGTTATTGTGATCCTAGATAAGGTCTAAACAACCTCGAGCATCGAATCTATCAGAAATTGGTAGAGGTGACAGGAAAGAAGTTTTGTCTACGAGATTACATAGGTAGGCTTTGAAGGAGGTTTTCTAAAAAAGAAGCGATGAACAAATTTAGTTCTGGAATATCTAGAGAATCTTTGTCAAAAGGAGGTGAACTATGATATGGGTCACTAACGGAAATATCAACATGAAAAAAAGAATGGAGAATCTAAGGAAAAAAGATGATCCTATATAGTTATTGATGAGGATGTATGAATCTGATGTCGTGTCAAGTATTGTTCTTGCCGATGACGTTCTTGCTCGCATTTGATGTCTGGCGCCGAAAGGATGCTTTGCGATTTCTTCTTCATGATTTGATTTGATATGTTGTGATTTGATTTGATTTGATATGATGTGATTTGATTTGAGTTGGAATACTATCCATACCGTTTGCTGTAACACCCCCAAATTAGGGTCCAGCGGAAGCATATGAACCTTTGGGTGCTACTATCTTGGTATCACAACATAAGGTACAAAGAATGGTTTTTATCCCATTAATTTAGAATAGAATTCATTAACAAGAACATAAAGTTTTCATTATATGAAAATAGTGCGGAAATAGGCCCAATAAAGAAGTTTAAAGCGGTCCTGATTATTCATCAGAGTCGCCTATGACCATGCCCCTTGCCAAGCGTCTTCCAATAGTGAGTTATCGCCTTAAACCTGAGAACACATGCTAAAAAGGTCAGCTTACGCTGGTGACATCATAGAGTTTGGTTACAAAAGTAATAGTGGACCTGATAAAGTTAGATTGCTATATGCGACTAAGGCAGATATATAATAAACATTCCAATCAACAATCAATCCAACAATAATCTAATCAACACAATCGAGATCTCAGAAGGGCCGCAAGCGAATCTAGCCAAAGACAGTCGTAGCAAGGCCTAGAACACAAGATACCCTGGTTTAGGTCGGTCTATTCTTAGCTAGGCATCGCGTTATAGCAAGGGAATGCTACCCTAATCTAAGTCAACAACTGTCGCATGTCTAACCTTTCCTAGTCAACACATTAGCAATTCAAAAAAGTAGTGCCAGGTCCAAGAAATAGTTTGCATTTACATAAACACATAAGATATCAATCACCAATAAAATATTCCAAATAACAGTCATTCTCAAATAATGTTCACATATCCAATTATGTTTAGTTAAAAGCAGCATGTATTATCCCCCAAAATAGTTATGAAAACCTTTGAAAAGAGGGGCTATGAAACTCACCTTAGCCACAGTAATGCACTATTCACAACTAACACGACTGGCATCTAAAGCTAATCTCCACGACATCCAGAAGAATGTACGACGAGTACGATAGAATAGAAGTGACGCAACCTAATGCGTATAAGATTATCTTAAAATACGGCTCATATGATAAAGAAGTCGATAGAAAGATAATGTGTCGTAGTTTTCGTGGATTATTCGTGTCGTTACTTCCAAAAGTCCATTATCAATATCTCAAAAGTTTAGTGTTAACATTTCGTGTGGTGGTAAGAAACATGGACGCGACGTACAACTCACGCAAAAGAGGAGAAGATGTCGACACAGTCAAGACATACTAATTAGAACGCACGCCAAAAGGAAAAGACATTGACAAGGTCAAGAAATACTGACAATACTCAAGCTAGTCAAAGAAGACTAGGAAATGACGATGAGTATTTATGAAATACAAATAGATTAACTTTTGATAGTTTTCCTATAATCCCAAACGTACATGTTTATAATAAAAGATAAGTTTCCATTATCGCTTGGTTAATAATGGTTTCACATTCGTTACTCGTACTTAGACGAGTTTATAAGAAAGTACTTCATATAAGGTGTACTAAGTAGTGTATTATAAATGATGTGTTCGTTTATTCAATGTTTCCAAAACATTATAACTTTATTATATCGTTTTCTCAAAACGAACTTTCCCGACGAGTTTATAAGAGTTAAGTGTTATTTATAAAATGCGAGTTACTATCTTTAAATCAATAAGAGTTTCTGATTAAATAAAACCATATTCATCGACAATATATAGCTAGATATCTCATTATTAATTAAAATGTGAAAATATAATACTTAGGCATATCGCGAAACAAATATATTAAACTCATTTCCGAGTCTAATATACTATACTCGTTTACGCCAAAACGTTTAATATAGTCCAAATTGATAATCAAAATGTTACTCTAATTTATAAACCATAGTTGATTCTTATAACGTATACGTAATATTCGATAATAGTTATTAACCACATAGTTAGTTCTTAATGTTTAGCGCACCGTTTTATAAGTACTCATTCGTACATTTAAACCGTTAAGTATCCGTAACTTTAATAATCCAAGACACAATCATTAACGAGTATCAAATCTAATATTTGTTAATAACTTACTAATTACCCAAATCACCACAATTAATTTGTTATCCAATTAAGGCTATTAATTAAAATATCGTCCAATTCCAAATAACTCTACATGCACTCAATGATTCACCGTTAACCAAATAATTACACGTTAGTCCAACTTATTATCCGAAAACACTTACTGGTTCCGTATATTATTATAACACTAGCGGACATGAATCCTTTATTAACAATCAAAACCGACTACAACTTGTTTGACAATACTTAAGAACAAAACAACGGTTTACGAAAGTCTCGACCCAAAATTGTGACACGAGACTATGTACCATTCGACATTATCAAAACTGTGGCAAACGTAAAGGGGGGGGGGTGAATACGTTTCCATTTCAAACTTAAAACTTTTGTATCAATTATAGTATAAACCATTGTATTTTCAAATCTCGACGCGAGGATGCATTTAACGATACAACATAAGGGCAACTTAATATCACATATCCTTAAGATTAACGGTTCATTATAAATCAAGTTTCACCATTATTCGTCCGGTTGCTTTTTCTTGATCAAGCGTGTCATAATATGTAAAGTTAAATACGTTTATGACATATATGAAAGCAAGTATGCACAAACATAGACATCAACCACATAGACAATAAACAATATAAAGCAAAGAATAAAAGTAAAAGCTATAAGTAAAAAGACAAACCAACACGGGATTTATAGTGCTTAAGTCTTCGCTTTGTAACTCCTCGAGTCACCTACTTCCGAGAGTTACTTCACTAGATCAACAAACTCCATTCTCGGCGAGAAAACCTTAACACAACGCCGCCACTTTTTTTCAAGCTAAATACCCGGTTCTTCCACGAGGTAGAACCAAACCTATCACAATGTCGCCTACACTTTATCCCACAAGGCTGATACCGTTCTTCCACGCAGGTAGAACCAAACCTATCACAATGTAAGCCTACACTTTATCCGCGTACAAGGATAACCGGGTTCCATTACAAAGGAGGAACCATTACCCCACCAACACGACACATCTATGACATTCGCTATGTTTTGTGGTCCAACATAACAAATCTTGTGTTTTATGGCACAAACACATAAACCTTCTAATCTAGTTATAGATACACGAATATGATACTCGACAATGTGTCTAATGGATATGAAATCCTAAACCAAACATCAAGAACTCAAAGCATGATGTAGTTAGTCTTTCGTGAATGAAGATGACAAGTTTTCCAAGCTTGTTGTAAAAGATCTTCATGTGCTTATATGCTTGTGATGGGTGATCACTTAGTAAAGGATGCAAGACCTCTAGGCTTGCTTTGGAGGATCAATTCGGGAGTATGCTTACAACAAATGAAAGTTAGAAGCATTATGATCATGATGAGAGGGTGGTTTATGTTTTCTAATGATCTAAATATGCTAGAAATGGTGGAGAGAAACTATGTGTGAAGGTGTGAAGAAATGGTAGAATGGTTTGCTATTTATAGGCAAAAAACCAAGACAAGCTTACCCCAAGGATCCTTCGAGAGGATCCGGCCCTTGTAATCCAAGGGATCCGGAAATTTGGGGATCCATGAGCTACTCATTATCCATGGGTTATGGGTCATGGGTCATGGGTATGAGCCTTGAGTGGCCTCCAAGGTACAATGTATCTAGACATTGGGTCATGGTATTTACCCAACACTTTTACTTTTTTTTATGTATGTAAGTACTTAAGTGTTTTATATAAACTATTTAAATAAACATGTTTAATGGTTTGTTAGGGGTTTGATCATAACGCAACATAACAAACATGCCAACCTGTTGTAGCATACAAGGACTTGAATCGTAGGTGTTGAGAGTATTGAGACAAAATATAATTACAAGTAACTTATATATTTTACATTATGTATTACAAGTTACATGTTTGTCATCAACAAAACAAACGGATCAGATAACTAAATATCGTTAATATTTGCACTAACAATCTCCCCTTTTTTGATGATGGCAAAATATATGCAAATGAGATAGGTAAAATGGCAAAGATTACTTGTGCCCGCATTTTATACATTACCTTCTTGGTTTACACTCTTCTCCCTTTTGTAACAAAAGGGTGTGTCCTTGGAGTTTAAACTTAATTTCTCCCAAGAATGGCGAGTTTGCATCATCCTCAGTGAAGTTAAATTGAAAACACCTTGCTTGCTCCAATTGGCACACCACGCCAATACCTTCAACACGAAACACTAATGGTGAAGAGATGAATTATCAACAAGATTCACTTCGTGGTCTTGATGATGACATTTACCAGCAACTCATGACCTGGCTTGCACGCTCTTCAAGAAAGGTGATCTGCCTTTAAGAGGAACCAAGAGACCATTAAAAAAATACATAGAAAGATCCTTTGAATTATAACCATTGCTTGTTAATCCATTAATGGATCAAATTTTTTAGGCTTAACCCATCAACAGCAGTGTTAAGGAATGAAAAAAAATATATGATGAGAAATAAATCTCCCTTTAATTGAAACATAGGAATTTTAAGAATGACGTGTGCACATGCCCCTCTTGATTATTGTCTCCCGTTTAGTGGCTGCCAAGTTTTTTAGGAAGCTAAGACGAAAGTATTGCAAAATTTGCAATGCTTTTGCTTTGACGAAATCTCCCCTTTATTGAGGACGTCTAGTGCTCCTAGTATGTTTTGAAAATCTACAAAAAAAAAATTAGTGAAAAAATATATTCGTCGTTGGACAAGTAAGTCATATGATGCACTTTGTAGATGCTCGACGGAAGCTCCCCCTAGCTCGAGGGCGTCAAGAAGAACCCAAAAATAATAATTAAACCTCGTCCGAAGACAAGTGTGCCATATACAAAACCTATGTATATGAGTGAACCTACAAAATTAGTGTAAAATTTCGTCCATATATAGACGAGAATCCCACACACATCAAAGTGTATATATATGAACCTACAAAGAAAGGATTAGTGTCAAAAAGAGAATAATCCTACTACTTGCATCATCGTGGTTGGTTTAGAGGTTGTAAGGTTGTTCAAGGTAAGAAACTAAATGTATTTGGGGATGAGACGCATTTCATTACGAAATTCACTTGGCTTTTGATAACACAGATGTTTGTGGAGGATGGTTGAGTGACCATGAATTGTAGTGGTAGTGAGACACTTGCAGAATGTGGTTGACACAAGTAGCTTATGGTTTGAGGTTGTGGTTGACACAAGTAGGATGTAGTAGAATATGAAACATACTTCATCACGTAGATCATGAACTAGACCTTGGACAAGGTGATAATGATAGAAATCATCATTATGACTTAGAGGTATGGAAGTTGTGGTAGAGGTGATGAGAGGTCAAGTTTTACTAGGTAATAAAGTGACTCAAGAGTAGCAAGGGATGGTGATGAAAGGTATCAAGGTGACTCTTTTTGTTGACTCAGTTGATGACTCAATAGAGGTGGTAGACATGACGACTTTGTGACTTGTGACAAAAGTGAAGGATGATGGTTAGGATGATGCAAGATTATGAATAAAAAAATGTACGAATGAGCACAACTTGACTTGATGATGAAATTGACCATTGTCAACCTACAAGAATCGAAATGACTTAGTACAAAAGAAAAACATTTATACAAATGGAGAAATTGTTCACATAATTACATGAAAAGAAAAGAAAGAACACGTAAATAATCACATAAATGCAACTCATTTATAAACATATAAGAAACTGATAATCCTAAGTGTTGAACAAGTGTTTGAGTGAAAAAAAAGAAATTTGAAATGATTATCTCAAGAGATAATGTACCTTCTGTTCCCCGGTTCCCTCACTAGAGGGATCCGGCTAGCTTTAGTCTAGGGATCCGGCTAACAGATGAGGTGAAAAAGAGGTGATTGGATTCTATCAAGGTCTAGCACCTACATATCCTAAGTTACTCAGTCTATTAAGTGTCTTACATGGCATGAGACCTAAGTGGTCAAGACTAATAAGTGAGATTTGTCAATTATGGCTTTTGTGGGGAAAATGGGGTTTTAGAAACACAAATAAGTGATCATAGATGACACTAAGTGTTTTGAGGATAGCTAATGATCATAAAGACCAGATGGTGATCAAAGGAAAATTTAAAAAATTCCTTAAAAATCATAAGAGATGAAATACTAGTTTTTAGAGTATTTTAAGGTAGAGATGACTAAAATCAATTTGTCAAAATTGAGAGAAATATCAAAACTAGGTGTTTTGAGATGAGAGGAACAATGTGTAAACATTGGAGCGGAAAGATGGTGAGTTTTGAAGTAATGATAAATCAAAAATACTTTGAATGTGATCCTAAGTCATCTATGA
Organism: Chrysanthemum makinoi; assembly: GCA_910596185.1. Lineage (NCBI taxonomy): Eukaryota > Viridiplantae > Streptophyta > Magnoliopsida > Asterales > Asteraceae > Chrysanthemum > Chrysanthemum makinoi. The sequence continues at coordinate 95,429,888 of OU343221.1, read as the reverse complement.
ATGAATGTGAGATCAACTGGGCCTAAGGAAAGTTTAAGTGATCCTAATGTAGCATGTTTAACTAGTCCAATAAGGTCTGGAAGGTTGGATTGATGCAAGGAGGCTAAAAAGGAACTTCTGTCGACCCGGATCCCACGAATCCTTCACTTGAGGGATCCGTCTAGTTATATCTAAGGGATCTGGCGTCTGAGACAAATTTTCTTAACAGAATAGTTGCAAGATTTTGCTCTATGTTTCGAATTTTGAAACTAATGATTTCTACAGCAAGTATACATATATACAAGTTAAGCATAGCAAGGAGAGCATGTAGAAATAACATATAGGGAATCAAAAGAGAATGAGCTCACAAATAACATAGAGGTTTAGCAAACTTAACAAGCACTATTCAAGAAGCCCAAAACAGATTTACGGTCTAGATTAGTAAATCATTTACACTAACAATGACATGCAAGGTATGTGTCTAGAAAGAAAAGAGCACATGATGGTGTTTAAGACAAAAGATTTGTGAGGTGCTAGATTAGGACAATCTAGACTATCTTTAGATCCAAAAGGTGGAGTTGTTATTTGTGGAGATGAAGGAATTGTGTTTAGAAGAGTAAGAGTTAGGTTTAGAAAGGCATGAAGCAAGTACCATTTTGTGAGTTGGTTTTAGCAAAAAGATGTTCGCCTATGTGTTGGTATTTGAAGAGTAAGAAACACATGTATATTGATACGCGTACAACGCGCGTTCGGGGTCAAAGGAAACTTCCTTTTCTTCGAGCAAGTTTTTCAACCACCTAGGCAGTGAACCTAATCGTTGTAGTGTAGTATTAGGGTAAGCCTCGGGATTGATATCGTTATTTAGGGGAATATGAATGCTAGTGAGAAATTACTACGCTAAGGTTGGGGTTGAGGAAGATTATTTTTTTTTATCTTTTTCTATATTTTTTTAGAAAATGAAAGTACGATCTCGGGGTATGGATTTGGGGGGTGGTACTTCTACCGATTACTCTACTATCTAATTATCTAATTAACTAAACTAAGGGGTAGTCTATGTCTATTTATGTGTGCTCGTATGATGATTAAAAATGTGTCTACCTAGATATTATTACTCCCTAGTTATCTTTTATTGATGGTTGAATTGTCACATCCTTATTCTTAACGCGTTGTGTCTTCTAAGGTCGTAGGGTATGCTTTTCTCCCTAACTCTTTGAGAATACCTTAAGGTTATTGCCTACAAAATCTCTAGGATTCATAAACTAACTCTAAGGTTATCTTTGAATTTTTAGCCTACAATTACTCTAGGCGATTATAAACTAAGGTTCACAAAGATTACTCAAGCATTAAAAACACAACGATGGCCTATTGCAATCCTAAGCCAATTACAATTAAGATAAGAGACAACCAATCAATAATTAATAATTAGGTTTCATGTATCTAGGCAAGCACACAAGTAAATTAGCCGGACATGGTAAACATGCAAGCATACACACATACAATCAAAGACATAATGAAATCAGTGAAGTAAATAACTTATCTTGATGTAAAATAGGGTATGAGAACCCTAAGATACTGCCCAAACCGGACAAAAGTCGTTTTAGGTTTTTACTCCACAAATCTACCTCTCTAGAAGTCTGAAAATCGAATTCTATTTATAGAGTTACAACTGCAACGGCGTCACCTTTTAATTGTGACGCTGTCAGATCGCCGCCATTAGGGTTTCGTCTTTGCCAAGTCAACTTTGGGACGGCATCACGTTGTGGTTGTGATGCCGTCTAAATCAGGATCTAGGACGTCTGAGGGAAAAGGTCATCGTGACGCCCTACTCTTCAAAGCCTGACGCCGTCAGGTGCAAAATAGCAAATTCACTCCTGAGCCATCACAATTATAGGGACGCATTAAGCTCTTTTTCTACGTGGCCGTGGTGCACTTCAAGCTTGAATGTCTTGGATCTTGACTTTAGCCATTTTCTTCACATATTCCGCGCAGTCAAATAAGCATCATTCTACTGCATTTTGCCTTCAAGAGACCTAAAAGTGAAAGGAGCGAAAGTAT